>BSBK01000493.1:15000-320000 GCA_027943335.1 Chamaecyparis obtusa | reverse complement strand
ATTATTTTTGTTTGAAAAACCTTTGCATTACGTTTTTCAAACTTTTCACTTCTCTTTATACTTTATCTCTACAATATACCCCAAACTTGGAGACTTTAGTATATTCACAAGTCTTAATTTTATTTGAAATAATATAATATTAAATATTATTTCTTCAAATTTTATTTTTTAAAGTTTTTATTTTGAATTATTGAAAGTTCTGCAAAATCTAAAATATCTTTAGACTACAATTCATTAGCCATTCAGACAATATTAGTATCATTTCTCTTAATTTTAATTTTGAATTATTAAAACTTTATCATTGGTTTTCTAAGATAGAAAGAATTGAACACTAGCCAAAATAATATTAACACTGTAGCCAAAATAATATTAACTCATATAACTAATGAACTACAATTTGAAAAAAAATAAAGTAAATTATATCATCTAAATACTTAAATTAGGATCAATACCAATTTGATCACGAAATATATGATCTAAATTTGAAAATTCACTTTTCGTTTTGAAATTAAAGTTGAGAAATGAAAGTAATAATGAGATTTATCAAATAAGTAATTTACTGTTTCTAATTATTTCTTATAAAATGAAAAATTCAATGAATCTCAACCCCTTGGAAATGCTCCAAAGTGAATACAAAATCAATCTGTGAAAACTCAGAAAAAAAAAAAATCTTTCAAATTCATTGCTCTTCAAATCTAAACTCATTTCAATTGACACCTCTGGCGAGCATCTCTTCGTACTGCAACAGCGAAATCTGGCGCTGAAATTTCATCTGGCTGTAAAACCTTGCAATAAATTCTTCAGCTTTTCGATCTTCCTGATCTCCCTCTTCTTCCAACGATTCACAACAGTCCAGCGAACAGCGATTCACTACAAATCTCGGGAAGAGTGCTCAAATTTGTCTTCAAAAGAAAAATCGGGCTTAAAGCAGGAAAGGAAATTGCGACGCCTCGTAAATTTGCTTACAAAATGTTGTAAAGCAGGGGTTTCAGGGCTGTTGGAGCACGAAAATTCATATTCTCTCAGCCCGAATCCCTGAGAATTAGACGCGGGCGTTCGATGAAAAATCAAACTTTTGAAGATCTTGGCGCAAACTTTTCCTCTTACGCGTACGTCTAATTCCTGCAAATTTTTGCGATTTAGCAGACATTTTCTGAGCATGAAAAGAGTCATTCGCAGCGTATTCCACGCACTCTTCTTTCTTACACCTCTTTCTCCCATTTCTCTAAACTTCAGAGCACGCTTTGAGCAAAGGTCGCCTGGACTTGAGATTTATATAAGAAATAACCGAAGACTTAGCCGTTTCTGTTCCAGCTGTACGCGGTTACAGGAATAAAATAATTGCTGGAGAAAGAAAAAAGAAGATTTAAATGCTGTTTTTGTCTTTCCGTGCATGAACGTGAAGACATTAGAGGATGCAATGCCAGCTCAGTGACTGTGACAATGCATGTGACCAGCTTGAATTTATTTTTATACCGTCGTTGAATTGTCTCTAATCGTGCTTTCACTGGGTAAAGAGTGGTTTTAGTTGTCAGTTTATGTTAAATTTATTATAAATAATTATTACTATGATATGCTATATTGGGGTTATTGTTAAATATCATTTAAATATGTGAGCCTCTCATCTAGGAGGTCTTGAGTTCACACTTCTATTGATCAATAAAATAAATATCATTATATATAATGAGTAGATTGGATGGAGGAGTTGATTTTGGTAGCTAATAGATAGTTTTTCATTATTTTAATAAATATTTTTAATAGTGATTCAAAATGTACTTTGAAAGCTTAATGATGATAAAACAATTAGGTTATTTTTAAATTTTGGTTAGGTTAAATTTATTGTGCTTAATGATGATAAAAGAATTGGGTTGTTTTCAAATTTTGTTTAAGTTGAATTTATTGTGTAATAATAAAGTAAGATTAGATTTATATGTGCATGGATTTAAATAATCAATATGGAAGTAAAATTTGACCAATGGATTTGAACCTATTGATTGTGATCATCTTCTAATTATAGTAGAGATTCTCCTTGATTTCTAGACCTACATTAATAATGGTGGCATCATTGATAAACATCTTAGAGGAACTTGTTAGACATGGATCAATTGAGATCCTTTGATTAAGCTCTTAAGCAAGCCAATAGAACAATTGTGGACATGATTGACAATAGCTTGTGAAAATGTTATATGCTCCCAGGATGCTAATGTAATCACTTTTTCTTCTTTCGTATTTGTTTTTTTGCATGTTTGAAATGAATTAAGTTTAGTTATTAAATACACCACACTAACATGTAATTTGAAATAATTTGTACTTTAGTGTTCACTCAAAATGGCTAATAAGGGAGGGAAATATGGGTTCAATATGAAATTTGAATTTAAAAATTTAGTGTTCAATTAAGAATTTAAAAATTTAGTGTTCAATTCAAATCCATGTACATGACCCGATGTAACCTAGGTCATTTATACACCTACAAGTTTGAACCAAGGTAGAAAATGGTACATTTAGTAGGTGATTTCGTAATCTTGTGATGTAGGGAGATAGACAAGGATAAGGCTATTCACTAACTTCCACATAAAAATACACTATCTTGTACACCAATCAATTCATTAAAGAGAAACTAATTGATGTGTATTTAAAAAAAAAAGAGGACAAATTTATGGGTATGCATTTTTTGTTGTATATTCAATACCATTATTGCTTTGAAGTTAATATTGTGAAATAAAAATCTATAATTCTTATCATTTAGTTGAGGACCAAGGTTCACATTGGTATGTGTAAGAGAAAGAAATTCATATACCACTTCTACACCTTCATTTCACATGAATTTGTATATCTATTATAAATGTAGAATCATAGCTCTCACTAAATTCAACTTATTTGATGCATACACTAACTCTTAGCCTACAAGCTATTTGTTCATCATTATTATAGACCCGTCTACTCTAGATGAATACTCATTCACAAAAAAATTCCACTTAGGATTAGGTTTTGTGGTATGACCTAGTCCACTAGAATGTGTTAGGTGATCTAATCTATTGACTTGCTCACTTAATAGGTTTATTCCAACCCATTGAAATATAAATTTATCACTCCCAAACCAACCCTTTTTGAGACCAATATTTATTCCAACATCCAACGTGCCAAAAAAAAATTTGTGACTTATACAATATATTTACAAGCAATATTAGGTCTTTAGAAATCATCACTTGAGGAAGCATGATATTGAAAGATAATTAGATTCAAGAGCACTCTAAATCTACATCTCTACACTACACTAATACTCCATGTTGTTAAACTTACATTTTCAGCAAATGCATGGGGGGTTATGAACTTGTGATCATCCAAAGGCTTGACTAATACCAAAACAAGTCTAAGAATCCTCCTCTTATCTTGAAGCTAGCACATTTTGGTTTCAAGACAACCCTATTTAGAAACAATTTTAAGGAAAAGGTGAAAAAGATCAAGAGCCTATAAATTAGCGACAACCCAAGCTACAATAAATAATAACTATATGATGTGAAACACAAATTTCTAGAGTTTTATTATATCCTTTTGATCTTTGATCCTAATTTTATTTTCTTATTCCAATTCCTTATCATAATGTTGTTCAACCTAACATAATAAGAATATACAATCCTCTTAATCATTCTCAAATTTTTAAAAATTCTAAAACTCATTTATTTATTTGTAACTTATTTATTATTTTAATTAGAGATTTAAATTGACTATTATTGTACATTACACTAGATAAGAGTTTATTTTCCTTTTATTATTTGTTTAATCTTATCATTATTTATATAAAACCTAGAGCTTAGTCATAAGTTATCCTTGTGTTGCTAGTAATTTTTTGCTTTTATATTGCACATTCATTCATAAATATTATGTTTTGTAAATCCACTCTAGCCTTCCCATTCTAATGAATTCTTCAAATATGCCTATTATAGATAACCTAACAACTTTTAACATTGGTGCTCATTTAGACTCAAGATAGAAAATCAAGAATGGAAGCATGATTTCAAAATAATAATTTATAAACAATACTATTATGTAGCCTTAGATAATGATACACATGTATTATTTGTAGTCAATGAGAATCATAGCCCTCTAATAATAAAATTATATATTATCGTAGAAATTTTTAATTTGACCTTAAACAAATTGTTAAAGGATACTATTGAAGATCTTGGACCTAATATCAATCGTGTTCTTCAATTTTATAAGGTTTTCAATGTCATCACTAATAAGATTCAAACATATGAAGAACTAAACTATCAAATCAAATGATACAAACAATGAAGTTTTAAAAATATTTGAGGGTTTTTAATCTAGTAACTTTGTCACCTATTAAACCACTAGACATTTCTAGTCCTCTATCTCAACATTTTGATATTAATACACATCATGATTATCATTAGGAAATTCGTCATAATGCTTACAAATGATTAAATCTTTAAAATAAGATCCATGATTACCAATAACATGTTTCAAGTCAAAGGGGTTATCAATAAGGGAAATGAAGTCATTGTTCCTACACATAACACACCACCAATTGATATTGTCCCCTTTCTTAACATAGCAATGAAAATCATTTAAACAAGGTGAGAATGAACAACCTAGGAATCGATACTATATTTTTGTCTATGACACTATGCAAAGGTTAGAAAACCTAATAAAGAATTGTCTAAGAATGTAGTAAATTAAGAAAATACAAAGTAAACACAAATATGGGTTGAATTATAAAATATGAAGCATATAAAATAGAAACACATTACATATTACAAAAAGTAACAAATACAATGCATACAAGATAAATTATGTATATAAACCCTTGATTTTATAAACAAAGGTGAGACTTGGGACAACATAGTATTATGAAAATCATATATGTATTTTATGTCTATGAGCATGTAGTGCCCACACATAGTTTGATTTTTCAATTTTATATTGACAAACTCTTTTAGGACACTTTCATGTGTGCGTTGATTATTCTAGCTTTATTATGTGATTTTGGATGTATGACATTACATGGTGATTTGATATTAGATATGATGCAAGAGCATCCTGGGTTGCCTTGCTATCCTGCTCATTTTGTTCATTCTACCAGTAAGTGTCGAGTTGCAGTCTTTACTGATCATCGATGTATGTCGAGTTGTCTAGTGTTGGTCGAGTGTTCCTATATGTGTCGAGTCACTAATACATTTGGGGTGAAATTGCGATGGCAATTTGCGACGACAGGCAAATGTCATGCATTTTTGGCTTTTTTTTTTCAAATATAGCCCGACACCATCGCAATTTGCGACGACAATACATTTGGCACTGTCGCAATTGCGACGTTGTCGGGATATAAGCGCAAAATTAAAAAGGAACGTTGTCATTTGTGTTTTCAACAGCGCCGTAACCCTTCGTGAAATCACATCAGGATATAACGGCAAAAAAAACAAGAATGTTGTCATTTGTGTTTTCAACAGCGTCGTAACCCTCCGCGAAATCACATCGGGATATAAGGGCAAAAAAAACAAGAACGTTGTCATTTGTGTTTTCAACAGCGTCGTAACCCTCCGCGAAATCACAGCTACAATTTCTGAGTACGTTGGGTTTATTTTTCTTTTGTCATTATTATGTAATCTGGTATTCAGCTGTTAGAGAGCTAAAATACCCAGAAATGAGGACATATCTATGTTGAATTTATTGTTAGCGGCTTTGGTTATTTAGAAGTTTAATTTTATTTGTTCATCTTTCAAGCACAAACATTTTGTGGACCGTAACGTCTTCATTGTTTCGGGTATGCAGTGAAACAGCCCTAACTTGCAATTGCGATGTTGTCGGGATATAAGGGCAAAAAAAAAAAGGAACGTTGTCATTTGTGTTTTCAACAGCACCGTAACCCTCCGCGAAATCACATCGGGATATAAGGGCAAAAAAAAAGAGAACGTTGTCATTTGTGTTTTCAACAGCGCCGAGAGAGATTCCCTCCATGAAATCACAGCTATAATTTTTGAGTACGTTGGGTTTATTTTTCTTTTGTCATTATTATGTAATTTGGTATTCAGCTGTTAGAGAGCTAAAATACCCAGAAATGAGGACATATCTGTGTTGAATTTATTGTTAGCGGCTTTGGTTATTTAGAAGTTTAATTTTATTTGTTCATCTTTCAAGCACAAACATTTTGTGGACTGTAATGTCTTCATTGTTTCGGGTATGCAATGAAACAGCCCTAACTTGCGACTACCTTCACGGTACTTGTGTACATTATCATGTTGTCTTTACAGTGACTGTCCTCATTCAAGTGGCAATTACACAAGGGACAGTCACTGTGAGATGTCCTCATTTGTGACAAGGACAGTCACACTTAGGACATCTCATAGCGATATTCCCTTGTGTAATTTCCACTTGAATGTATTGCTATTGAACCACATTAATGCTTTTCTTCTTCAACAAATGAGGACAGTCACTATAAAGACAACATGATAATGTACACAATTACCAAAAAATGATCTTGTTAATTGATGTAACACTTTGTCTTGCTCACTCCCTATCCTTCACTAGGGTCTCTTTAGGCCAATGTTTTGACTTGATAGGGTACTTAACTATCCCTACACTCTTTAGGTATCTCTGCCCAAGATCCCACTCCTTCAACTAGTGCACACCAACAAGAAATACAACGAACTCTGCTCAATACCAATCTAGCTACTAGGACACTCCTAGTCTTGTCTTCACAAATTGAAACACATTCAACTAGAACTTTACTCCATGGAGAGGCTGGCCACTAGGACCTCTATTGGTTTCAATATTACTCCTTCACCTATACTTTTCATCAGTACTTCAATCCGGTTCATCAAACCATGCCAATTGCACCCAAAAATAGGCTGCTAGCAATTAGGCCTTTGTCAAGCCTTTTTGTTTATATTAAGCCACCTAAAGGGCTTAGGATTCAGATGCCCTTTATTGAGAACTCCAAGATATCTAAGGTCTTCTCCTCCTAGATTTTTTGTACACCAACTGCTACAGCCATGCCTGAAAACAAGTATTTTGACACAACTTGGACAGTCTGACTAAGAGTTTGTTTTCTTAGCAGCCAAAGAAACTCACCCAATCTTCTAATTTGACTTGGGGCTTCTTTAGAT
This sequence comes from Chamaecyparis obtusa, assembly GCA_027943335.1. Taxonomy (NCBI): domain Eukaryota; kingdom Viridiplantae; phylum Streptophyta; class Pinopsida; order Cupressales; family Cupressaceae; genus Chamaecyparis; species Chamaecyparis obtusa. The sequence goes on along the minus strand of BSBK01000493.1, from coordinate 312,876 downwards.
GTGTGTCTACCTCTCCATAAGATTTTAGTTGAAGCAACCAATGCATTCAACTTGTTGTAATCTTCTTGTAATGATTTGTCATCCCTAACTGTGCTCAACTGACTCACCTAGGACATCATTGCAAACATAGAAAATGAGCTTCCCAGGGCCCCTCCTTCCAAACATATAGTACATGGAGTCTCCTCACCCATTCCAAGAGCCCGTACAAAATTGACAATGGAATGATGAGCTAAGACTCCATTTGTTCAACCTGCCTGGTTCAAACCAATGATAGGGTACTTAACAAAAGAATTAACAAACTAGTTGGAATGCTTCAAAACTCAAAAAAAACACAACACAGAATAAAAAAACAACTTGTACTAACTTTTCCAATAGACACTGTGAGCTATCTAATCCATTAATCAACTGAAAACAAAGAAACAAAAAAACTCAAGAATTCACTAAAACCGTGTTACTCTACAAATCTTCTTAATTCCAAATTTTTTTCCCCCCAACCTTTTGCACAGATCGATGGAGGCCTCTTATAGTTGATCTGATGCCTAATTCAATGGTTTCATATAGTTACATAACCATCTTACTCAAAAATGCTCCCTTGCACAAATGTTGTCAATGTTGTGAATGACAACATTGACAACTTGTTACAACCTTTGGGATTTTGGTTCAAAACTTATTGTTCAAACACCATAAGACCCTAACCATGACTTAGTTAGGCTATTTAGACCTCACATAGGCCACTTCTACACTTCTTTGCCCAATTTGACCCCTAAATGCTTCATTCCCACTTTTGCCACAATATTGGTAACTTGGGTACAAATTGGCACTTGCCTTCACAAAGGTCACACATGAGGACATCTCATAGTGATCGATTGTCCCTTGTGTAATTGCCACTTGAATGTATTGCTATTGAACCACATTAATGCTTTTCTTCTTCAACAAATGAGGACAGTCACTCTAAAGACAACATGATAATGTACACTCACTGTAAGGACAGTCACAAATGAGGACATCTCACAGTGACTGTCCCTTGTGTAATTGCCACTTGAATGTATTGCTATTGAACCACATTAATGATTTTCTTCTTCAACAAATGAGGACAGTCACTCTAAAGACAACATGATAATGTACACTCACTGTAAGGATAGTCACAAATGAGGACATCTCACAGTGACTGTCCCTTGTGTAATTGCTGCTTGAATTACACAAGGGACAGTCATTGTGAGATGTCCTCATTTGTGACAAGGACAGTCACACATGAGGACATCTCACAGTGATTGTCCCTTGTGTAATTGCCACTTGAATGTATTGCTATTGAACCACATTAATGCTTTTCTTCTTCAACAAATGAGGATAGTCACTCTAAAGACAACATGATAATGTACACTCACTGTAAGGACAGTCACAAATGAGGACATCTCACAGTGACTATCCCTTGTGTAATTTCCACTTGAATTACATAAGGGACAGTCATTGTGAGATGTCCTCATTTGTGACAAGGATAGTCACACATGAGGACATCTCACAGTGATTGTCCCTTGTGTAATTGTCACTTGAATGTATTGCTATTGAACCACATTAATGCTTTTCTTCTTCAACAAATGAGGACAGTCACTCTAAAGACAACATGATAATGTACACTCACTGTAAGGACAGTCACAAATGAGGACATCTCACAGTGACTATCCCTTGTGTAATTGCCGCTTGAATTACACAAGGGACAGTCATTGTGAGATGTCCTCATTTGTGACAAGGACAGTCACACATGAGGACATCTCACAGTGATTGTCTGTAATGTCCCCTTTTTGGCTAACTTGGAAAATAGGAACAATTACTCCACTTCTTAGACTTACTCTATCAGATACTTACAATTAAACTAAGTAATGGAGGTTACTTAAGATATCAACCGCTATTTCAGATTCAATCACAATATGTGTGCAAGATGATATTGATACCAATATGTTTAATAGCACTGTCGGATATAATGATATGAAATATGCTATGAATATGATGTTTCCTATCACTTATAGTGATAGTATAATGATGCTATGTCTGATATAAACAATATCGATATACAATCAATAAGTATTGCTTACAGCAATGTATTTGCTGTGTCTGATATGATGATGTAATTATGCAAATGTGTAATATCGCTATGAGTGATATGTTGCTATTTCAGATTCTGAATTATATGCTTGCAACTTCAAATATTGATGCTGTTTCTGACTATCCTTTCTATCTGTGCAATCATGGTGTTGTCTCTGATCTGCAATGATAAACTTGAAACCAAACTGCCAAAGGCAGATGCTCTATTGAGTATATCCAAATATGGATAAGTAAATAAAGTTCTAATGATGCCTTGAGTGACTGACGAGAATGCATTCTTATATTCTCTTTAACAAATGAAGAGATGCTATGAATGAGACATGTCTTGTTTCTTCCTCCATGTCCCTTTGTTAATCACACCTTTCCATAATCCGACAGTTCACATAATATTATTTCATTATTTTCTGATCATAGATAACTCCCAGATTGACTCAATATCAAATCTTTTTATGAAGGTAATCTTCCCTAATTGGTAGTGCAACCAGTAGTTAACATCCATTGTGTTTGTATTAGTTTGGTCTAACTATCATTAGTATTTAGTCAATCGATATTAACTCTTGCCTTATCCCATATTGTTATGATTATATCCAATCTTTCTACTCTGATATAAGTCGATATCATTTTCTGATAATTGTCCATTTATTGGTTGATTGCTGGTAATGGAGTTTGATCTTCAAATTGACTTCCATTCCTGTTAATACTTAAGGATACATTGTACTTATTATCCATGACTGATGCCTCATTCATCAATAGCTTGTGATATAATCACTGATGCTTTTGTGTTTCTACAAGATGTGGTTTATCTCAGACAATCGATAATCTTTCAATCCTTTAGTCGATATCCTCCTATGTGGTGTCTATTGATATAGATAGTAGAATTCAATCTAGTTTATGTTATTGTCATGATAACATAGGAAGTGATGGTGCATATTTGCTAGCGGGTCTTCATGTTTGATATTGCTTTATCGGATATGTCATTGTCTAAACTTGTGCAATTAATGATTATTTATAATATATGAATGGTTATCCTTCTTGCTTATCAATATATCTTCTGAAACACATAGCGACCTATCCCTTATTCATATCATGTTGATCTTGACTTCATAGTATTTGGTTCATTAATCATCCTCTCATGGTATCGATGTGTAATGACTAGTGATTGTTGTATCACTTCTTCATTCCTCATCGTGATAGATAATGCAGATGTTTAATGTAGATGTATATCGATTACAGATATTCGATATTGCTTTAAACGTTATTATTATTATTATTATTATTATTATTAATGTTATTGTTATTATTAAATATTATAATTAATGATGTTAGTAATATTAATAATATTATTATAGTGATAACATATTGTTTTATATTGAGAGGTTTATTAATATTATTTATATATTAAAATTATTATATCAATAATTGATTTAATATTATTACTTAATATATTATTATAATATAATATATATAATTTATTAATAATTATTTATTATTAATTTATATTATAATTATAATCATAATTATATTATTTATTAATATTTTAATATTATTTAATTAACATATTACTTATTATGCTAACTATATATTATTATTATCTTTTGATAATAATTATATATTATTGTTATATACCGTTAATAATAGATTATTATATATCATCTAATCATTTTATTATTATACTAAGTTCAATATGTCACGGCTCATGACATTGTCCCTTGTGTAATTGCCACTTGAATGTATTGCTATTGAACCACATTAATGCTTTTCTTCTTCAACAAATGAGGACAGTCACTCTAAAGACAACATGATAATGTACACTCATTGTAAGGACAGTCACAAATGAGGACATCTCACAGTGACTGTCCCTTGTGTAATTGCCACTTGAATTACACAAGGGACAGTCATTGTGAGATGTCCTCATTTGTGACAAGGACAGTCACACATGAGGACATCTCACAGTGATTGTCCCTTGTGTAATTGCCACTTGAATGTATTGCTATTGAACCACATTAATGCTTTTTTTCTTCAACAAATGAGGACAGTCACTCTAAAGACACCATGATAATGTACACTCACTGTAAGGGCAGTCACAAATGAGGACATCTCATAGTGACTGTCCCTTGTGTAATTGCCACTTGAATGTATTGCTATTCAGCCACATTAATGCTTTTCTTCTTCAACAAATGAGGATAGTCACTCTAAGGACAACATGATAATGTACACTCACTGTAAGTGTACATTAACATGTTGTATTACAAATGAACCTTATGTTGGTCGGGATATAAGTGCAAAAAAAAAAAGGAACGTTGTCATTTGTGTTTTCAACAGCGCCGAGAGAGATTCCCTCCGCGAAATCAAGCGGGTTATCATTTGTGTTTTGAACAAATCAGGTTGTCATTTGTGTTTTGAACAGCACCGAGAGAGATTCCCTCCGTGAAATCAAGCGGGTTGTCATTTGTGTTTTCAACAGCGCCGAGAGAGATTCCCTCCACAAAATCACAGCTAGAATTTCTGAGTACGTTGGGTTTATTTTTCTTTTGTCATTATTATTTAATCTGGTATTCAGCTGTTAGAGAGCTAAAATACCCAGAAATGAGGACATATCTATGTCCAACACATTTTAAAATGATCACCCCCCTATTATTGTATCACTTCCTCCTTGTTCCTCATTCAAGTGGCAATTACACAAGGGACAGTCACTGTGAGATGTCCTCATTTGTGACAAGGACAGTCACACATGAGGACATCTCACAGTGACTATCCCTTGTGTAATTGCCACTTGAATGTATTTCTATTCAACCACATTTATGGGCCCGTTTGGACCACGACACACAGTAGCATCTATAGAGAAGAATATCCCAGGTGTAACAAGTTGTAAGAATATACCAACAGTTCTAAGAAGTTCCCTAGTACGTAGTAGCATCTACAGAGAAGGATATACAACATGAGGGCAGCCACTGTAAAGACAACATGATAATGTACACTCATTGTATGTGTACATTATCATGTTGTCTTTACAGTGACTGACCTCATTCAAGTGGCAATTACACAAGGGACAGTCACTGTGAGATGTCCTCATTTGTGACAAGGACAGTCACACATGAGGATATCTCACAGTGACTGTCCCTTGTGTAATTGCCACTTGAATGTATTGCTATTCAACCACATTTATGGGCCCATTTGGACCACGGCACACAATAGCATCTACAGAGAAGAATATCCCAGGTGTAACAAGTTGTAAGAATATACCAACAGTTCTAAGAAGTTCCCTAGCACATAGTAGCATCTTCTAATTGTCTATACCACTTCACAAGGTATTGTTTGCACACATTGTTTTTGGTTCTTTTGATGACCCTTGTTTTGAAATTGCTATTAGGCCTTGTAGCTTATATGTTTTGATTGCTGGAGAGCTTCTAAAGCTAAGCAAGAAGACCATTGCACGAGTTGTAGCCGCGCGCTCAGGTTTGAAAATTGTATATTTTTTAATCTAATGAATATTTTAACTAGACTTTTAGCTTATTTTTGCTGTATATTTTAATCTAAAGGGAATCATGGATGTGAACTTGAAAGAATTTTGTACTTAGTTCTTATGGAGAGAATAGTAGTAGTTTACGGTCTAATATCAAATAGAGTTTTCCAATTACAGAAAGTTAATGAATTCTAATAGCTTATATGTTTTGATTGCTGGAGAGCTTCTAGAGCTAAGCAAGAAGACCATTGCACGAGTTATAGCCGCGCGCTCAGGTTTGAAAATTGTATATATTTTAATCTAATGTATATTTTAATCCTTTTGCCATGTCATGTAATATGTCTTGCCTTGTAGCTTATATGTTTTGAAATTGCTGTTAGGCCTTGTAGCTTATATGTTTTGATTGCTAAAGAGCTTCTAGAGCTAAGCAAGAAGACCATTGCACTAGTCGTAGCCGCGCGCTCAGGCATGAAAATTGTATATTTTTTAATCTAATGTATATTTTAACTAGACTTTTAAAATATTAAAGGATTTAACTAGGTCTAAGAAGATTTGTGTACTTTTGACAATTTTGCTTAGTCACTGAAAGTTGTAGACCGAAGTTTTCATAGCCTAATTTTTGCTTCCTGCGAAGAACAATCATGTCAGATAATATAAGTGAAGAACAAAATAGGGAGACAATCGCTAGATTGTGGTCTAACTTGAAAAGAAAAGGTGATGGAAAATGTTATTGTCCCTGCAAAATTTGTAAGGGCTTAAACCGTAGAATACTGCTAATCAAAACAGTTAAGAGACATTGTAGGGAGAATGGTCACATTGAAGGGGGGCATGACTATCATCCACTGGTAAGTTGTTCATTATATCATTTTAACAATTTATATACATATGAAATCACTTGATGATGAGTTGAAGATCATGGTTTATTTATGTTAATCAATTTTATATAGGTTGATCTCCCCAGGGAAGTACATGATATGGAGGAACATGGGGGTGCGAATATCCAAGGTGAAGATAATGATCCCATGGAAGATGACGATCATGCGCCAGAAAACACAATTGAAGATGATGGTATAAATACATTGATCCATGACACATTTAGTCCAAGCAGATCTGATCATGATGATGATGATAGCCTCGATGTACCTCTACTTGAGAAGGCATACGAGCCCCTCTACAAAGACTCCCAAACAACTCTTCTCTCTGCTGTATTGTTGTTGTTGAACTTGAAGGTTATGAATGGTTTATCCAACATAACAATGTCACGTATGTTAAGGTATGTCATATATGTCTTTATAGTTAACAAAGGGTGAATAATGTACCACTAATATTGTTTATATTAACAACTTATATTTTTTGCTGTAGATTGATAGGCGAGTTTTTGTTACCACCATCAAATATTCTACCTCGCTCATATTGAGAATTATCTGCTATTATGAAAGATATTAGAATGGAGTATCAAGCAATACATGCTTGTCCCAATGATCATATTATATATTATAAAGAACATGAATTTGCAACACAATGCCCTGTATGTCATACGAGTAGATATCGAACAGATCGAATAACAAAAAAGGTGCCTCACAAGGTTCTTCGTTACATCCCCATTATTCCACGGATGCGACAATTATTCAAGTGTACTAGCTTGGCACAATTTATGGATTACCATGCACGCAATAAAAGTCGAGATGACATTATTCGAATCCCTGCGGATGGTTCGGCATTTATGCACATAGAGGAAAAGTGGCAACACTTCAAAGAAGAACCTCGTAATCTCAAGCTTTCATTGGCAGCGGATGGTGTCAATCCATTTGGAGAGATGAGATCTGTTTGCTCGGTGTGGCCTGTTTTTGTTATCAACAATAACATTCCTCCGTGGATGTCAATAAAGAGGGAGCACATTATGTTGGCAATGATTGTTCCAGGTATTTTATCATTTGATAGTTATTAATTTACATGTACTTACAAATCTTATAGTAAAATGGTCACAATAATTATGTAATGTTACTATTCATTCAAGTAGGTAAATATCAAGTTAAAGATATGAATGTATATATTGAGCCTCTTATTGACAAGTTGGTGGAGTTATGGAATGGTGTCACTATGTATGACGTGTCTAGACCAATAGGACAAAGACAATTTCAATTCCATGCAATACTTGTATGGACAATACATGATGCCCCAGGGCTAACACATTTTTGTGGTATGTTATAGTGAATTCAAGTTGCGCATGATAATTCTAATTATAAAAATCAACATATTTAATAATCCAATTATATCATTATCTTGTAGGTCTTCAAACAAAGGGAAAATTTGCATGTCCAGTTTGTGGTCCAAAGATGAAATCTCGTCATTCAAAAAGTTTAGGAAAGCATGTGTTTGATGAGTACAGACACTTCCTCCACAGGAATCATAAGTATCGAAGTATGGAAAAACATCTTTTCAATGGGAAAGAAGAGACTACATCAAAGCCACGAAGAATGACACCTCGCCTATGGAAGTTGGAATATAATAGAATTAATCATCGAGGTAATGTCATTCCACTTAATGGTTTATGTTTGTAATTTATATATTTCTATTGTGATTTTTGTTTACTAATTATGTAATTGATGATCGTGAAGGTCGTCAAGGCACTACTGACAACCTTCCAAAGGGACTAAAAAGCTATCCCAGACAATTTAGTAGGTTGCCCTACTACGAGGACCTACAAATTGTGCATTTGTTTGATCTTATGCATGTTGGAAAGAATATAACAGAGACATTGTGGAAAATACTGGATGGAAGGCGTGACAAAGAAAAAATTGTCAAAATTTGTAATGACATTCATGAATCCAATCATGCACTGAAGAATTTCATTCACTCAAATAGCAATAGAGATCAGATTAATATAAGTGCCCTTCCTTGGTTATTAACGGAGCAGCAAAGTGATGCCATAAAAGAAGTCATACGAAAAATTCGATTTCCCACAGGATTTGCTAGGAACATAAGCAATCTCATATCAAAGAAAAGTGAATTTGGGCCAGGGCTCAAAACGCATGATTGGCATACTTTCATCAAGGTAAGTTATGTTCTTCTGTATTTACAATATATTCATAAACTACGTGTACTATTCATTATGTTATGTTAGAAAATAATGAAATGATTGGTTTATAATTACTGCAGTACGTGCTACCTCTATCTCTCCCAGAGCACTTCAACAATAACATCAAACAAGTGATATATGATCTTGGAAAATACATGAGGTAAGCAGTAATATCTGTTCAATTTGTTGTATATATTTATTATATTCGCGATTTGTTTTTCTTGCTATGTAATCTATTGTATATTATTTTGTAAAGTCTCGTATTTATATATTTTTTGTGACTTGAATCTCTTAATATAGGTGGTTGTCATCTAAAGAAATCCATAAAGAAGATATAAACTATTGGAAGAGAAGAATTCCTCATTTACTGTGTGAAATGCAAAAGTGTCTACCTCCAACTTTTTTCAATGCACAAGAACACTACCTCATACACCAAGTTGAGGAGATTGAATTGTGTGGACCTGCACACACTAGGTCAATGTGGATGGTTGAGAGGCACTTGAAATCTTTGAAGGCTTTGGTTTGATAAAGAGCACATCCTGAGGGTTCTATGGTAGAGGGATACATGGTATACCAGACTATGGTGTACATTACTGAATATCTTCCTAAGTTTGCTTCAAATATCCATGTAGATCGCATTTGGGATCTCGACCCTTTTAAAAAATTCAAAGGGGAGTACTTGATGGGGAAAGGTAGATTGAGGAAAGTGACAGGTAATAAATTATAAGATGTTATTGTAATAAATTATTTCTTAATCTTCAAAATAAATCGGTTGTAAGTCGTCTATTTTTTTTTTGTACAGTTGCTTGAGAGTGGGATGCACTACATTTGTATATTGCAAACAATCTTGATTGGATGACGGTATGGATTGAACGATGTCAACATTCTGGTCACACATTAACATGGGAAGGTGTATCTTCATTGGTTAAAGAAGCTCATCGTAATGGAGATTCTAATGTTACGCAAAGGGAAATAGATTTAGCATATGGTTTAAGAGATTTCCAAGTACGTACAAAATTATTAATCACCCGTATGTTTATCAACTCACGATATAATAATTTTGACATGTTTCACATATTATTGCAGGTTAAACACCACAAGGGTATGTTCTGTAATGGTCAAAAATTTCGCGTCAAAGTGTTGGATGACACGAAGAAAACTTGTGATTCTGGAATAACTGCAGTCTTTCAAGTGACTAATATTTCATCTAGAAATGACTTAGATCCTCAAGAGTCTAAAAATCAATACTATGGCATTTTGGATGATATACTTGAGTGCGACTTTAGTTCCTTCAAATTAGTACTCTTCGTTGTCAAATGGTACAGGCTACGACTTAATCCAAATGATCCTAATAGAACTGTTATTGAACATGATAATGGATTTACAATGGTTAATACAAGGTCGTTTGAGCCAGTTGGGGATGAGCCCTATGTTCTTCCAAGCCAATGTGAGCAGGTATTTTACTCAGAGGTTTCACATAAACCGGGTTGGTCATTTGTTGTTAGACATGAACCGAGAGGAAGGCCGATAAAGTATAATGCGATGGAAGAAGAAGATACCGAAGAAGTAGAAGATGATGTAGATGATGATCACGATCGACAATTATTGGATGATGTTCCTGAGACAAATTTTCATGAAGAAGAAGAAGATGATGATGACGATGATGCTGCTACTGATGATGATGATGAAGATGATGTTGATGTTGATGATGACGACAACGACGACGACGACGATGATGATGATGATGAGGATGATGAGGATGATGATGATGATGATGATGATGAGGATGATGATGATGAAATTTAAAGGTATGCCATCAATCCTTAATGTATTTAATATTCATTTCTTGATAGAAATATATTTGTCTTAAATGGTTACATAGTTTATTCATTATCTATTTAAAAGCTACAAGTTTCAACTACAAATAGAATACTACTAATCTAAATTAACTATTAATCTAAATTAATTAAATAAAACTATTTAAAACACATATTAATGTGAGCCTGATTTAAGTGTTATAATGTGTACGTTTTAATGTTTTTAATTTTTATGTGATGCTTATGATGGATGTGATTATGATTATGATGTGATTATGCTCACGATAATTGAATTACATTTGCAGGAAATTGAACCCCTTTCAAGAGCATCCCGCACAGTCTCATGGATCGATAGGTATAAGTCAATACACCTTATAGAAAGTCTATTTAATACACTTATCAATAGTAAGATTGATGTCTTCTAAGATCTCTCCCATTTGCAGGTACCAGCAAATAGGTATTTGTCAGAAGTGTCTTCCTCGAGTGAGGGAAATATAGGAATAGAAGAGGAAAGTGAGACATGCAGTTTATCTAGAATAGGGAGATTAACTAGAGGTCAAAGGACTAGAAGGAAATTCAATAAACACATGAAATTTTTCCTTGCTCAAGGGGGGTCATGTTCTTATGATGATGAGACGAAAGGCAACATCGAGGTGCCCTTGAGGTACCAACATCTACAGAAACATTGGGTACCCAAGGAACTTCCTCCAATAAACACTAATTTTTGTGTTAATGAGAGGATATATCGCATAGCACCATCATCATTACATGGTTTGGGCCTATTTTCTATGGATGGCATAAAGGTGTCTTACAACAAAGTTTCTGAATTGATGGAGTATGTTGGACCATGTTACGATTACAAAAGTTGGATGCATATTGTTCAATATAAAAAAAGTATGCGTAGGTATGCACTCTCGGCAAATTATATACAATAGCAAGACAATAATCAAAGTAAAAGTGTGGCTATATACATTGATGGAAGGCCAAAACCAATAGGGAATATTATGGGTTTTATAAATAGTACACGACCTGGGTCAACTATAAAGCAACCGAATTGCATATTTGAGGCACGCGAGGGAAATCATGTATTCATCTGTGTGATAAAATCAATACGTGCAGGGGAAGAGCTGCTTATTGATTACAATTTGAACCGCATAGATACAAACAAGGCTACTATCATGGGGGTGGTACATACTATTAAACCAACTTCTAATCAATGACTCCAACATACCATTTAGTTATTAAATTTTTGGCTAACATTTTTATACTTGATCTTTGACACAGGGGCACAATATGGAGCAACCGCCCGAAGGTGATGGTGATGATATTCCTAGCTCATCTACACATGAGCAGGTAAAACTCATTGTAATTGTGCAAACTAGATAGAAGCAAAATGTTATTTTTTTTAATGTTATTTTCTTCATTGTTTTGGATTAATTTTGATAATACTAATACTATTGTTGTCACAGAGGGCCGGTGGTCGGAGAGAGGGAAAGCAACCTACAGTCCCTCAGGAGTCCCCCCTTGTGGACCCTTTTTTTATTGATTTAGCAGAGACCGATGACCTGATCGGTTCCATTAATAAGCTGCTAAAGAAAATTGGGAAAGAACTTCTACGTTTGGTATCCATACATCCTCAGACTCAGGAAATAAAAGATAGGGCAGCTGAGTTGTTGCGCACTTCTGAAAACTTTAAAGTAAGTATTAATGAAATTTTTAATTATTACAAGAGTTCAATAATGGTTTTTATGTTATGCTCTTTTATGACATTAATTAAAATATGGATGCATTGTCTTTACAGAGTTATTTGCGTAATTTTGAACCCCATTCCCATGATGAGGCCGGTATTGCAAGTGGTTCAGGTAGATCACATGTTCCATTCCCCACTTGTGTTTTCCACTGAATATATATAGGAATGATCATAATCATTGACAATACATGCTCGAACAATATTTTTTTTTAATGCTCTAACAATCTTGTCCATGCTAGTCCACGCGTTCTATATTTATGCATGCTCTAACAATTTTATTCTTCAGCTCCTTTCCATGATGATATGACAACGCCGCCTCCATCCAGGACAGCCACAAATGTCTTGCCGACTGCCATGTCAACAACACACAGCCTAAATGCACCAACTGTTGCACCATCTACTGGTACACAAATCCCTCTTTTTCTCTTTTTTGTTATGTGTTTAAGTGTTATGTGTTTACGATGTAGATCCCTTGATTGTGTTTGTACCATGGGTGCTCTGCACCAATTTATTTCCCTTGAAGTATTATTTCTTGGAGGCATTTGATAATGGTTTTTATTTTTTGCAATAGGAGATGCAACAAGTCCCGATGCAACATCATTTCCTGGATGTTCCCGTGTTCCTAGTACGGGAACGGTGAAGGATTGCGTATTGATCATCAGCGACGATGAAGGCATTCCCTTAAAAGTAGCCAAAGTTCCAGGTACTTTAAAGTTATTATTATTCTATAGTGATATAATAGTAATTTAGTTTTTGATCACTCTTCATCGACTAATGATCCCATGATTATTTTGTAGGGAATGATATTTTTTGGCGAAAACTTGGTGACGAGTGTTTGCGGATATTCGGGCCCACCCTACGTACATGGTGGAACATCATATCCTAACTAAAACCCCAAACCACTATTTTGATTTCATATCATTGCTAGAATAGTTTTCCTTTTCATCAATTTCTTGAACTATATTAAAGGTAGCTTCTCTTCATTTATGAGTCTAACATGTTTTTTTTTACTTAAAAGGTGGAATAACCAAGATAAAAAGTTGAAGGATGATCTTGTACATAGTATGACCCAGCTTTTTGGACCTCGTGCATTCGAGAGAAACAAGCTCCTTGAAAAAGTTGGTTTATGTTTGAAGTATATTAGGGACCAGTACAGGAAATATTTAGAGGTTAACCCAAGGCACGAGCGTCCGCCCTGTGTTCTTGAAGCTGAGTGGTAGGCTTTGATTTTGGATGGAAAGTATAAAGCCGACATGAAAAAAGGAATTACACCAGTAGAGAGTAGAGCAAGGTATGTGATACTTTTGAGAATGTAATTATGTACTAATTAACCTCTAAATTTTTCCTGTAATTATGTACTAATTAACCTCTAAATTTTTCCTGTACTGGTCTCTAACATATTTCAAACTTTTCATAGATTGCCTGACACATCAAAGGCAACAAAGGCAAGATTAGAAAAGCACGGGACACACAAGCTCGGCTCTGGTGGTTTTTCCAAACTTCAAGCATGAGTTGTAAGTATTAGTAAATGAAAACTTGTATCAATTTTTTTATATATTGCAAGGAAATTTTTTTTGATCAAACAATGCAAGTAAAATTCACCATACCAAGAAAAAATGTAGGGGTCAGAGTTCAATAGATGCCTCACAGAAGAGGACAAGAGAATTGGCTTCCAACAAGGCTATAGAGCTGTGGCTGAACGGCTACGAGCTGAAATCAGTGTGCAAGGTTCAAATAATGATGCATCTGAGCCACAGGTAAATAAGCTAAATGAAATTTATTTCAAATTGAATACTTTACCAATTAGTCTATTTGATGTTAAGTTCTAATATAAAGTGAGTATATCTGTTTTAAGAAAGCAATGATAACAATGTGTAGGATATTGGAATGCAGCCTGACAATCCTTCTACACAATCTATGCATAATGAAGGTTCGCATGATGTGCATCCTAGTGGTGGAGGTATACATTTGCTATTAAAATTTTTATATGTAATTACAATTGGTGTTTGGATTAATGTAACATTTTGTATAGCAACTATAGAGGATCGAGGGGTCGATGCTCATGAGCATGTTGAGGTTGAGTCTAGACAAAATGATGTGGCCAGATCAGGTAATTAAAGAGCGCCACAGTTATGTTCTTTAAAATAATTAAATACTTGTAACAATTATAATTAAATATTTTAAATTTAACTCTTTTATTTGTTATTGTAGAGGACCCCCCTTTGCAGTAGCATAGGAATTTGAGATCATCAAGAGCAGAGAACAAAACAACTGATGAGGGGGGTATTGATGATAACACTGATGCTCCTCTTAGAGCTTACATAGAAAAAAAAATTAGAAAGAGAAAAAAGAAATGATTGTCATCTAAATACCTTAATTGATAATGACTGAATTTTATGTCTCAATGAATTTAATTATGTGCTAATGAATGTTCATGAATTATGTGTTTATTTTCATATTGATGAATGTTGCGTGTTAACGAATCTAATGTGTTAATGAATGTTATCATGTGATATTGATTGAATGTTACATTTTATTAATAATTGAAAGAATGAATGAATGTTAGATGTTAACGGGGAATGTAGAGTGATGTTAGGGGGAGGGGGGTGGGGCCAAATGAGCTTCCACCTTCACGTGGTTGGCCCTATTTAGTAGAGAATATTAAACTATATTCTCGAAATAAAGTGAAGCTCAATAAGATAGTAAATGAGTCAAAATGGTTATCAAGGTCCTCTATCCATAAGATACTTGTAGTCAAAATGGTTATTAATAAGATACTTGTAGTCAAAATGGTTATCTAGGTCCTCTATCCATTCCATAAGTTCTTCACCATTCAAACTTCCTCCATAACAAGGAATGTGCTCTAGGTTAGTCATGAAGCCTAGCATGGACTCTCTGTCAGATAGAGCCACTATTTTAGAGCCTTTTCTGTGCATTTCCTTCAAGCACTGTACAGTGTACGGATGTGAAAGGGAGGGTAGACCAGTGTGGAAGTTAGAGTATTTATATCTTATGCTTTGAGAGTTTATTTGGTAGATTCAAGACACCTTATATCAAAGTTATTCCTTTTTCTTATCTGTTGTTCTGTCAAACCCTCATTTTTTGGGTTATTGCATTCAAATGGCCTTAACTTGCAAATAAACCATAGGATATCCTCTGTTCTTTGTAAAATGCAAGTTAAGGGGGTTTATTTTCATATTTTAAAAGCTTTGGAATAGGATACTAAGCCAGAGAATTTCGAGAGCAAGCCCTAGGTCAAGAATCTCAATGTTCTTGACTAGGAGTTCTAAGAAGTTCCCTAGCACACAGTAGCATCTACAGAGAAGAATATACAACATGAGGGAAATCACTGTAAAGACAACATGATAATGTACACTCATTGTATGTGTACATTATCATGTTATCTTTACAGTGACTGTCCTCATTCAAGTGGCAATTACACAAGGGACAGTCACTGTGAGATGTCCTCATTTGTGACAAGGACAGTCACACATGAGGAGATCTCACAGTCACTGTCCCTTGTGTAATTTCCACTTGAATGTATTGTTATTCAACCACATTTATGGGCCCGTTTGGACCATGACACATAGTAGCATCTATAGAGAAGAAGTTTGGTATGCAATGGTCTTGAAACCTCCTGAGAAATTCTTGGTATGCATTTGTGTGGTGCAAAAGCTTCGTTGAAAGAGAAAAAGAAGAAAAGAATAGAAATGATTTTTTTTCTTTTTATGTCATATACTGTAACCAGCTACTTATAACTTGCAAAAATTATTATAACCATTTGAAATTGAAACTTAGTTTAATGTGAAACTGAGAACTGCTTTATTAGAGCTTTCTGTGATTTAGATTCAGACATCAAGAACATTGTTTGCCTAATATTGTGATTAATGTTTATTTATTAATATCTCATACTGACAAACAATTGATAATTGTAGGGAAAACGTCATTGGGGGTCTTTGAGGATCCACCAAAAGCCAAGGAGAAAATGTATTCAAATGCTAAAGATGGTGTAACAGTCCTTACAGCTATTGAACCTTGCTGTGTAGATCATCTCCGATTCTCCAAGTTCAACAGTACTGTGGTATTCCTTTGGATACTTCTAATGGTAAATTTCAGACATCAAGTTCTTTTCGTATGAAACTACTACATTTGTAATCTGTAGTTTTAAACTTTTAGTTTATAAATGTTCATCAGCTTTAGTTCGTATGCTGCCATTTCAAGTATGATTAATGAAGTTACCTTTATCACAGGATGAAAGTGAGCAGTCAGCATACTGGTACGGAGCTGGCAGCATTGATACGGTGACTAGGGCATCATTTAATGGTGGTATTGTGTTTTCCCGTGTTTAGGGCATCGGCCTTTTGAAGCATTGCCTTCATCTTTCTTAAGTCTGAGTTTTAAGTTTGTTTATCTCTCTCGACGCTGTTGAAAATACAAATGACAACGTTCTTGTTTGTTTTGCCCTTATATCTCGATGTAATTTCACGGAGGGTTACGACGCTGTTGAAAACACAAATGAAAACACAAATCCCTTGTGTAATTGCCACTTGAAGGAGGACAGTCACTGTAAAGACAACATGATAATGTACACTTACAGTGAGTGTACATTATCATGTTGTCTTTAGAGTGACTATCCTCATTTGTTGAAGAAGAAAAGCATTAATGTGGCTGAATAGCAATACATTCAAGTGGTAATCACACAAGGGACAGTCACTGTGAGATGTCCTCATTTGTGACTGTCCTTACAGTGAGTGTACATTATCATGTTGTCTTTAGAGTGACTGTCCTCATTTGTTGAAGAAGAAAAGCATTAATGTGGTTCAATAGCAATACATTCAAGTGGCAATTACACAAGGGACAATCGATCACTGTGAGATGTCCTCATGTGTGACTATCCTTGTCACAAATGAGGACATCTCACAATGATTGTCCCTTCTGTAATTTCCACTTGAATGAGGACAGTCACTGTAAAGACAACATGATAATGTACACATACAATGAGTGTACATTATCATGTTGTCTTTACAGTGGCTGCCCTCATGTTGTATATTCTTCTCTGTAGATGCTACTATGTGCTAGGGAACTTCTTAGAACTGTTGGTATATTCTTACAACTTGTTACACCTGGGATATTTTTCTCTGTAGATGCTATTATGTGCCGTGGTCCAAACAGGCCCATAAATGTGGTTGAATAGCAATACATTCAAGTGGCAATTACACAAGGGACAGTCACTGTGAGATGTCCTCATGTGTGACTGTCCTTGTCACAAATGAGGACATCTCACAGTGACTGTCCCTTGTGTAATTGCCACTTGAAGGAAAAAAGCATTAATGTGGTTCAATAGCAATGTATTCAAGCGGCAATTACACAAGGGATAATCACTCTGAGATTTCCTCATTTGTGACTATCCTTACAGTGAGTGTACATTATCATGTTGTCTTTACAGTGACTTTCCTCATTTGTTGAAGGAAAAAAGCATTAATGTGGTTCAATAGTGATGCAGAGTAGTCAGCAAGAAACTTGGATCTATGTCCCAACCCACTTCAAGACACCAAAATGACTCAACCAATCAATTAGGCTCTGATTTCTATAGGTTAATGTTTAAACTCTGCAAAGTAATGAATTTGAAGGTTTCAAGGATCACACAACAACTTATGGACTCAATCCCATTCAATAACAAATTTCCTTTTAGGGACAAGTTCCCTGATTTTCTATCAAAAGAGACTTTTAAGGTTCTAGATCTTACTTCCTACAACAAAACTTAGAAACCCCTTAGATATCATCTAAATAACAAGAATCATGCATTGGTTGTGATCTAAACAACCCAAGACATCAAAATAACAAACTGACCTAGTGACCCTAGTAGGTCTCCCAAACCTGCTCTGCAGCCATAACTTTGCAACTTGCCAAAGGACTCTAAGAAGTTATATGTTTTCTGAGTACCCTTTTTGGATTTCTAACAGACCACCAACTCATCCCAGACCCTGACTCCACTCCAGCATATCAATGTCTTCATTGAGTCCGCAGACCTAATGCATGCTTTTAGGTGTGGGTTCCAAAACAAAGCATTGAAAATGGGTGTATGAAACCAAGATCAGAGTTTTGGAGTGTTCTCCTGATCCAGATAAAAAAGAATGCACAAGTTTTCAAGTCCTCAATACGATGCAAGCTTCTGATTTTATTCTGATTACCATCTTCCCAGCCAAAAACATGGTAGTTTTTGATCTAGGGCTCGCTCTCAACAAATGCAGATGCAACCCCCTGCCTCAGGGCTTTTAGAATATACAAATATACATCCTTAACTCTCATTCCACCAAGGAAGAAGGAATTCCAATGGTTGAAATGTGAGTTAAGGTCTTTACATCAGTCAAACCCTGAAAATGAGGGTTTGTAAACAATGCACAGAAAATTTGAAATAACTTAGATATAAAACAAAGAGAATCAATCAAACCAACTTCCAAAGCATCAGATGTCACTATTACAACTTCCAAGCAAATTTTATCATCCAACCACCATCCGTACAGCTGTACAGAGTTCGTTTTTCACCAGAAATGCACTAAAACAGGGTTATTTTTATTTTTTATGAAAGCAAAATGATTACAATACTGGTTCTCTATCTGTCTTCGACCATTTGAAGCCTAAAATAGGATCTCCAAATGTTGGTTCAACCATCTAGGTGGTTAGAACAGTTTATCCAACAAATGTCAACTTTGCTAAGCAACTTTTAAAGTTGCATTACAACTTTGCAAACAACTTTGCCGAGAAGGTTAAAAATGCGTTGTGAAACTTTAGGAACCTTATTAAAGTTATTTTGGACCTTCAAACTTCTTAACAACATCTAAAAGACACCTAATAAACACTTACTATGCTCATTTCATCCAAGGACTCAAAAGATGCCCAAGGTTTATAAGTCACCAAGGGGTCTTGTGTCCAACAAGTGGATGTTTATAAGGAGATAAAATCAATCCTTAATATTTATTACAAACCAAGAAAACATCTAAAACTCCTATTCTAATTTATTGTCATTCAAAAAGACTCTGATTTGTCATTCAAAAAGACTCTGATTTGTCAATCAAAAGGACCTTTCACCAGTCAATCCTTCAAAGCTCCAAGGTGAAAATCTTATGTTCCAATTGATAGGATTTGACTCCTTGGCTTCATGGCAACTTCCTTCAATCATGGTGTCTTTGGATTGCATTAGGGATGCCCCTGCATCAAATAGCAATGCATTCAAGTGGAAATTACACAAGGGACAGTACATGCCCATTAAAGTTGGTGTTTTGTTATCCAGCATGACAATGGAGACAACATACTCTGTGTCAATTTTACTGATCAAATTTCCCTCCGCCAGGCAAAGCAACAATCTGGGTATGATAAGGTGAAATTTTGTAGTCCTTTTGGGTATGATAACAGTTCCAGTTTCCAATAAGATGGTTCATTTTTATAATCTAGCTTCAATTTCTCTTGTGAAAATCTTTTTTTCATTTTATGGGTGGTAAAATATAATTATTATGCTAGAGGTGTGTACTTATGGATGATAATGAAACAAAATGATAAGATTTAAGACTCTTGTTTTTTTTTTAAATAGCAATTTAAGTTTCCTTCTATTATAAATTACTGTTTTTCTATTTTTTAATGTATCTTTCCAGATCTTTTATATCAATTTTATTTATGAAATATAAATATATTAATAATGTTTTAGTGTTTTTAGGATTAGTTTATATCAATTCTATGTATCATCATTCGTCATTCAATTGTCAGTATTATTAATTTAGACTGTGCAATTGTAGAACTACTCGAATATGGGTTGGATGGATACTCAAGCAGGGGAACCCTCCTCAAATATCTCAAGCAGTGAACTTGGAAAAATGTGTCCTGAAGGAACCCTTTCCATCAGAGAGATAAAAGTACAAACAAGTAAAAGAAGTAGGCTCTGCAAATATGTTTTTGAGAAGAAAAATGATAGATTATTCGAGTATGGTTCATGAGGTATATCTAAAAAGACATTTTTTTTCTTATTATAATAAAAGAGGAAGTTGTGAATGTCAAAGTTGAGTGAAACAAAAATTATTTTCATCAAATTTTGTTAGGCTTGCTTTTGGGAATAGTTTCTTACAATATTGCTATTAAGATTTTTATTGTGTAGTTTTTAGATTAGGTTTATAAAATTATATTTCATGAGTAGGTGATTCGTATTAATCAATTAACGATACTTTTGGAAGGTATTTTCAATGTGTCAAATTTTGATATTTTTACAAGAATTAGATTGTGTAATTTTTTTAATTAAAGTCATTGACTCATATTTCATAAATAATAGTTCTCATGAATCCATCTCTTATAAGATTGAATAGTCTATTTAGGAAGTATTTCTGATAGTATGTCAAATTATGATATTACTATTACCATTAGATTGCATGGCTTTGAAGTCAACCTCGTTGACCCATATTCTTCTCTATAGATGCTACTATGTGCTAGGGAACTTCTTAGAACTGTTGGTATATTCTTACAGCTTGTTACACCTGGGATATTCTTCTCTGTAGATGCTACTATGTGCCGCGGTCCAAATGGGCCCATAAATGTGGTTGAATAGCAATACATTCAAGTGGCAATTACACAAGGGACAGTCACTGTGAGATGTCCTCATGTGTGACTGTCCTTGTCACAAATGAGGACATCTCACAGTGACTGTCCCTTGTGTAATTTCCACTTGAATGAGGATAGTCACTGTAAAGACAACATGATAATGTACACATACAATGAGTGTACATTATCATGTTGTCTTTACAATGGCTTCCCTCATGTTGTATATTCTTCTCTGTAGATGCTACTATGTGCTAGGGAACTTCTTAGAACTGTTGGTATATTCTTACAACTTGTTACACCTGGGATATTCTTCTCTGTAGATGCTACTGTGTGCTGTGGTCCAAACGGGCCCATAAATGTGGTTGAATAGCAATACATTCAAGTGGCAATTACACAAGGGACAGTCACTGTGAGATGTCCTCATGTGTGACTGTCCTTGTCACAAATGAGGACATCTCACAGTGACTGTCCCTTGTGTAATTTCCACTTGAATGAGGATAGTCACTGTAAAGACAACATGATAATGTACACAAGTACCGTGAAGGTAGTTGCAAGTTAGGGTTGTTTCATTGCATACCCGAAAAAATGAAGATGTTACGGTCCACAAAATGTTTGTGCTTGAAAGATGAACAAATAAAATTAAACTTCTAAATAACCAAAGCCGCTAACAATAAATTCAACACAGATATGTCCTCATTTCTGGGTATTTTAGCTCTGTAACAGCTGACTACCAGATTACATAATAATGACAAAAGAAAAATAAACCCAACGTACTCAGAAATTATAACTGTGATTTCGCAGAGGGAATCTCTCTCGGCACTATTGAAAATACAAATGACAACGTTTCTCTACATTATCATGTTGCCTTTACAGTGACTATCCCTTGTGTAATTGCCACTTGAAGGAGGACAGTCACTGTAAAGACAACATGATAATGTACACTTACAGCCCGTGTACATTATCATGTTGTCTTTAGAGTGACTATCCTCATTTGTTGAAGAAGAAAAGCATTAATGTGGCTGAATAGCAATACATTCAAGTGGCAATTACACAAGGGACAGTCATTGTGAGATGTCCTCATTTGTGACTATCCTTACAGTGAGTGTACATTATCATGTTGTCTTTATAGTGACTGTCCTCATTTGTTGAAGGAAAAAAGCATTAATGTGGTTCATTAGCAATGTATTCAAGTGGCAATTACACAAGGGATAGTCACTCTAAGATTTCCTCATTTGTGACTATCCTTACAGTGAGTGTACATTATCATGTTGTCTTTACAGTGACTGTCCTCATTTGTTGAAGGAAAAAAGTATTAATGTGGTTCAATAGCAATGTATTCAAGCGGCAATTACACAAGGGATAATCACTCTGAGATTTCCTCATTTGTGACTATCCTTACAGTGAGTGTACATTATCATGTTGTCTTTACAGTGACTGTCCTCATTTGTTGAAGGAAAAAAGCATTAATGTGGTTCAATAGCAATGCATTCAAGTGGCAATTACACAAGGGACAGTACATGCCCATTAAAGTTGGTGTTTTGTTATCCAGCATGACAATGGAGACAGCATACTCTGTGTCAATTTTACTGATCAAATTTCCCTCCGCCAGGCAAAGCAACAATCTGGGTATGATAAGGTAAAGTTTTTGCAACAATTTCTTGCTGCTGCTAAGGTTACCATTGTTTATGGTTTCTATGATATAGTTCTATCTATATTGCTATATGGCCTTTTGTTTAGGATTAAGTAGACGAGGGAAAATATTTCTTTTGTGGATTGTAAACAAAACGTTGAATTATTTCAGAGAACAGATCTAAATCTATAAGATGCTACGATGGAGCACATGACCATGTACTTGTGAATATTAGGATCCATGTTAATCAAATGACTGCTTTATATAAATAATGCATATATTGACACTGTAAAGACAACATGATAATGTACACTCACTATAAAGACAACATGATAATGTACACTCACTGTAAGGACAGTCACAAATGAGGACATCTCACAGTGACTGTCCCTAGTGTAATTGCCACTTGAATGTATTGCTATTCAGCCACATTAATGCTTTTCTTCTTCAACAAATGAGGATAGTCACTGTAAAGACAACATGATAATGTACACTCACTGTGAGTGTACAGTGAGTGTACATTATCATGTTGTCTTTACAGTGACTATCCTCATTTGTTGAAGAAGAAAAGCATTAATGTGGCTGAATAGCAATACATTCAAGTGGCAATTACACTAGGGACAGTCACTGTGAGATGTCCTCATTTGTGACTCTCCTTACAGTGAGTGTACATTATCATGTTGTCTTTACAGTGGCTGTCCTCATTTGTTGAAAGAAAAAAGCATTAATGTGGTTCATTAGCAATGTATTAAATAATTTTATTTTTTTAATCCACTCACGGGCGTCACAATTGCGACGGGAGCCCGTCGCAATGCGATGCAGGCGCCCATCGCAATTGCTTGGGAGGCCCGTCGCAATTGTGATGGCCCTCCGAAGCCATGTGACGGGGGGGCGACGCCCATGCCGCTAACAAATCTTAGCGACATTGCGATGGGAGGGCGCGGCAATTGCGACGGCTACCCATAGACGTCGCAATTTGTGACTAAAAAATAGCGACGTCTATGGGTGTTGCTATTGCGACACATAGCCGTCGCAATTGCGACACATAGCCATCGCAAAATGCCCCCAAATGTATTAGTGAGTTGTACAGTGTTGGCTAATCATTCCTTCCTGTGTCGATTGAACCTGTTATTTTTTCAATGCTCAGTTCTTCTTTGACTGAGTTTTTCTGTGTTTGGTTCTTAGTTGGGGCTGACTTATGTATTTAATTTGGGTCACAAATTTAATGATTGGGATCTTATATTGGGATATGTGTAGACCATTTTGTGGTTGGCCTTTTATTATGTAATGATCTAGAATCTTATGTAAGCCATTTTGGCAAGTATAAATAAGGATGTTTAGATAGAGTTAAAGAGGGGCATAAAGTTAGAAAAGTTAGGAGAGGTAGCAAGATAGATAGATATAGATAAATATTTGTTGGTCATAACCCGGAAGGCCTCATAGAAGGGCATGTATGTAGAAATTTGGATGAACCAATAAAGTGTTTTGTGTTCCTTCTCTCTTTGGTGTTGCTCTTTGTGTTGTGTGTTTTCGTTGTGTTTAATCTACAAGGTGGCTAGATAGTTAGGTGTGCCCTTGGCCCTAGATTTTATAGTCTATCCTTGTGTGAGGTGGTATCAGAGCTTGCAATTCATCATTGAGGAGATTGGATCATGTAGAACCCTGAGTTGAATTTGGTTGTAGGGTGGTAGATCTATAGATTTGACCTATAACTTGCAGAGGGTTACGATCTTGTAGGAACGTATTTGTCAAGATGGTTCGAGGTAGAGGAAATGATAATAATGCCATAATGGACATGTTAAGACAAATTGTAGCTAGATTAGATGTTGTGGAGACAACCCAAAGGAGAGGAGTGCATCTTGATGATGTGAGTGATGATGATGAAGAAGAGGCACCAAACCCTAATCTAGAACCTAAGGAAGATCAAGATGAGGAAAGATTGTTGAGAGTATTATCTAGGGCACATTCAAATCTTGTTGTTAAATTTATTCCTTATGAGGGAAAATTGGATACTAATGTTGTTTTGGATTGTATCTCTAATATGGAAAAGTTATTTGAGTTTAAAAGCACTCCTAAGAATAGGAAGGTGAAAATTGTAGTCACTAGGTTGAAAGGTCATGCCTCATTGTGATGAGCATTTGCAAACTAATATACAAAGAAGAGGAAAGGAAAAGATCAGAACTTGGTTGAAAATGGTGAACAAGGTGAAGAAGAAGTTCCTCCTTATTGATTACCAAGTTAGTTTTTGGAGGAAGATGAAAAACCTTAGACAAAGGCACATGACTGTGAAGGAATACACTAAGGAATCCTATAGATTAGACATCAAATCTGGACATGCAGATGATGAGGTTGAGAAAGTTGCAAGGTACCTAAATGGATTGAGATATGGAATTCAAGATGAAATAGGTTTTGTAAAATTTGATAGTGTGGAAGAAGCATATCGATATGCCTTGAAAGCTGAGGAGATCTTGGCAAAGAAGCATGAACAAAGACAGAGAGGTAGAGGTGGTAGATTTTAGAGAGGCAGAGGTAATTCCTATGGTGAAGGTTGTAGATTTGGTAATTCTGCGCAAGATAAGGGAAAATCTGAGTGGAAAACTGAAGATAAAAGCAAGACCAAGTGGAAAGGTGGTATTTCTTACTGAGGAGGTACCAGTTCATACTAAGGAAGAAGTAATTCTTACTCTAGAGGTGGTTTTAGTGGTAATTTTTTCAGATGTGGCAAATAAGGGAATAGATCCTTTGAGTGTAGACACTCTGATGAAAATAAACAAATTCATAGAAATGCTATGGTATAAGAGGATCTTGAGGGTTCATCAAGTAAGCCTGAGGATGGAGAAAATATGATGGTAAGGAGAACTTTGTGTAATAAAAGAGTTGATGAAGAACCTATCCTGAGGAGAAATCTTTTCAAGACCAGATGTAAGATGCCAGGAAAATATTGCAAAGTGATTGTTGACAGTGGAAGTTTAGTGAATTTGGCATTAGAGGAGCTGGTTACAAAGTTACAATTGCAAAGGTTGAGACACCCTAGACCCTATCATGTTTCCGGGATCAAGGATGAGCATAAATTGTTGATAAGTGAGCAATGTATTGTGAAATTCAAGATTGGAAGTTACTTTGATAAAGTTCTATGTGATATTATGCCTATGGATTGTTGACATATTCTGTTGGGTAGACCTTGGCAATATGATAGATATGTTGTGCATGATGGTATATTGAATCAATATGCTCTTTGGGAAAATGGGAGAAAGCAAACATTGTTACCTTTGATTGAAGTTCCAGATGACATAAACTGTACTACTATGAAAATTTGCATGGTTAATGGGAAGAAATTTGAGAAAGACATGAAGAAGAACCAAGTCTATTTTTCTATAATTCCTAAGAGACCGAGTTGTGGTAGTAATGGTTGAGTGACATAAAATAGTAATGGTCAAGCAATAGAAAATAGTAATGACCGAGTGCTAGCATAAATTGAAATTTTACTAAGTGAATACAAGGAGATTGTTGCAAAGGATATTCCTAATGGTTTACCACTAGTAAGAAGTATAAGTCATTGTATGGATCTGATTCCTGGAGCTACTTTTCTGAATAAAGCACTATATAGATTGACACCTACTGAGAATGAAGAACTTAACAGACAAGTGCATGACTTGTGACAGAAAGGTTTGATCAGAGAAAGCTTGAGTTCATGTGTTGTACTTGCTATGCTAGCATCTAAGAAGAATGGAGAATGTGTACTGATTCTAGAGCTATCAACAAGATAATAGTGAAGTATAGGTTTCCTATGTCAAGGATGGATGAAATAATGGATTTTTTGAGTGTAGAAAAGTATTTTACCAAGATTGATTTGAAAAGTGGTTATCATCAAATTAGAATTAGAGAAGGTGATGAATGGAAGACTGCTTTTAAGACAAAAGATGGTTTGTATGAGTGGTTGGTTATGCCTTTTGGTTTGACTAATGCATGTTAGAAGAAATAAGAGAATAGAAAGAAGATAAAAAATAATCCAAAAGGTGAAGTGTAAGAAAGATTTTACCATAAACCAAATGTGAGAGAGTGTTGCAAGGTCAAACACCAAAACCAAGATAGTACTCCAAGAATCCAACAAGAGCCAAGAGATTTTTGTAAGGGGAAAAGAAAAGAAAAACCCCTTTGTGTATTATGAATGAGGCATGAAAAGCCTAAAGAGAGAGGAAATAATATGAGCAAGAAGCTCAATACAATATGATAGAACTACTATGCAAGAGGAGAGAAACTGTGTGAGAGAATTGTGAGAAATTGGTGTCAAGTGTGTGTAGAAATATCGCTTTAAGTAGAGATGAGTGAAGGACTTTGCATGTAATTCCCTATGTGTATGAGTGTCACATTCATACTTAGTGTGTGCCAAGTGTGAGCATCCTCATAAGGAGGAATAACCTATTTTCCTTATTAAAGGAATTACAAAATATGAGTTGTCCTCCCACTTGGACTAGAGGACAAAATTACATGTAGAGATTCCTTTAGGAATATCCTAAAATAAATAAAGGAGAATACCTTGGTTTATCCTCAAATTAAATAAAACAACCAAGGAAAAATTACTAATTCTAACACCCCCCTTTAATCTTTACTTGGGGTGATTACATCAATGGGTATCAAACCCAAATTTTTGCAATGAAACTCATTTTTTTCTCTAGAAAGAGGCTTTGTCAAAATATCTACAACTTGATCTTCACCCTTGCAATAGATGAGGGTCACTTTCTTTTCTTCAATGTGTTCTCTAATGAAGTGGTGGTAGAGAGAAATGTGCTTTGACTTTGCATGGTAAACCGGATTCTTTTCCAAGGCTATTGCACTTTGATTGTCACAAAATAAAGATGTAGGTTCTTGTTGAGGTAGACCCAAATCTTCAAGTATTATTCTAAGCCATAAAGCTTCTTTAGAGGCATGAGAAAACTTTTGTATTCAGCTTCGGTAGAACATAGAGAAACAGATTGATCTTTTTTACTTTTCCAAGCTATAGCACCTGAACCAAGAGAAAAACAATTTAGCCAAAAGTAGATTTCCCATCATTGGGGTCCCCACCTAAATCTGAATCGGTAAAACCTTTTAAAGAAAAATCATAATTTGCATCATAAAATAATCCTAAGTTAATAGTACCTTTAATGTATTGTAATATTCTTTTAGCAATTTTGAAGTGCGTTTGTTGAGGTTTGGACATGAATCTTGAAACTAAACCAACACTAAAAGATAGATTAGATCTAGTGAGAGTTAGATAATTTAAACTACCTACAAGTTCTCTATAAGGAGTAGCATCTATGAATGGAGATTCCATATCTATCATTAACTTAGTTCCTAATTCACATGGAATTGAAACATGATTAGCATCATTCATATGAAATCTATCTAGAAGATCTTTAGCATATTTACTTTGAGAAATAAAAATACCCTTAGGGTTTTTCCAAATTTGCATTCCTAGGAAATAATGTAAAAGTCCTAAATTAGTCATTTGAAATTTTTGGTTAAGTTGGAACTTAATATCAGAAATTAAATGGTTAGAACTAAAAGTAAGAATCAAATCATCAACATAAAGAATGATAATAATAATGTCATCTTCACTATGCTTGATATACAAGTTAGGATCATTTTTACTTCTTTCAAAACCTTGAGAAATAAAGAAAGCATTAATTTTTGAATACCACTCTCTAGGAGATTGCTTTAAACCATAAATAGATTTATTTAGTTTGCATACTAGATGTTCATGACCTTCTTTAATAAAACTTGGAGGTTGGGCCATATAAATTTCTTCATGCAAATCACCATTTTAAAAAGCACTTTTAACATCCTTTTGGTGAATAGGCCAATTCATTTTAGAAGCCAAAGCAAGAACTACTTTAATGGTAGGCATTTTTGCAATAGGGGAAAAGGTCTCATTATAGTCTAACCCTTCAATTTGAGAGAATCCTCTTGCTACTAACCTAGCTTTAAACTTACTAATTTCATTATTGGCATTCAACTTAGTTTGATATAACCATTTGCATGAAACTATACTTTTACCATGAGGTAAAGGGACTAAATCCCAAGTATTATTAGAAATTAAAGTGTCATATTCTTCTTGCATAGCATTTTGCCAATGAGGTTGATTTTTAGCTTGAGAAAAGGTTTGAGGATCATTAGAGTTCATAAGAGAAGACATTAAAGCATAATTACAATAATTAACTCTCCTAGGTCTAAGACCACCCATTCTAGCAATATAATCATCACCTTCATTAAGTAAATCTTTAAACCATTTAGGATTTCTCTTAGAATTAACAGAAATATCACTATGAGGAGTATCATTATCATCATGATCAATATTATAACCATAAGGAGTAGATATATTATTACCATCATCATCATCATCATTAGTATAACTAGTAGGAATAGAAATAGATGCATTAGGAGTAGGGTTTAGAATAGGAGGTTGGTCCTCCACTATCTCAATAGTGCCTCCTTGAAATTCATCATCTTTGACTTAGGATAAATCATGGACTTCATTTTCTACAATGCAAACATCTCTTGCAATATGCACCTTGTTAGTAGTAGGATCATAAACTCTATAACCTTTAGTAAATTCATCATACCCAACAAAAATAAATGGAGAAGATTTAGAATCAATTTTTTGCCTTTTTTGTTTGGGTGTGTGAACATAAGAAATAGATCCAAAGATTCTCAAATGTTGTAAGTTTGGTTTTCTACCAGACCACAGTTCCTCAGGAGTTATATCTTGCAAAGATTTAGTAGGAGTTCTATTAATAAGATAAGTAGCACAAGCCATTGCTTCATCCCATAACTTGTAATGAATATTTTTTGCATGCAACATACATCTAGCCATTTCTACAATAGTTCTATGCTTCCTTTCCACCACACCATTTTGTTGTGGTGTATAAGGAACAGTAAGCTCATGTTTTATACCAAAAGATCTCAAATAAGAATGAAATGCATTGTTACAATATTCAGTACCATTATCTATTCTAAGAATTTGAAGCTTAGAACCTGCTTGCCTTTCCACAAACATATGAAATTCAAAAAATATATCAAGAACTTGATCTTTACTATGCAAGAAATAGATCCAAATTCTTCTAGTAAAGTCATCAACAAAGGTAAGAGCATACTTTGAACCTTGAATGGAGGTGTTCTCCATTGGTCCCAAAAGGTCACTATGAATCAAGTGCAACTTATGAGATGCCCTCCATGAAGTACCATGAGGAAAGGGATCCCTTTTCATTTTTCCACTCATGCACCTTGTGCATGTAATTTTAGATGGAAGAATATGTGGTAATCCTTCAACCATGCTAGATTTGAGAAATCTAGAAATATAATCAAAATTCAAATGGCCAAGTCTTTCATGCCATACATTGAAATCAATATTAACTGTCAAAGAGTACCTTGATGAGGCAAACTCATAAAACTTAAACAAATTATCATGATCCAACTTAGTATTAGCAACAAAATGATCATTCTTAGGATCAATAATGTAACACATGTCCTTATGAAATTCAACTTTGTAATCTTGACATAATTGAGCAACTGAAAGAAGATTAGATTTAAACTCAGGAACATAAAGAACATTGTGTAATTTTCCATTTGGAACTTTAACATCACCAAATCCATCAACTTTGCAACTATGATTATTAGCTAATTGAATAGGAATGTTAGTTTTATTAGGTTGCAAAGAATCAAACACTTCTCTATGAGATGTAACATGGTGAGAAGCCCCACTATCAATAATCCATTCTAATGCATGAGAAGCTTTAAAACAAGCAATAAAAGCACGACAAGATTGATTACCTTGAGATTTGAAATTATTTTGATTATTGTTATTCATAGGCTTCTTATCATTTTGATTTTTAAAACAAACATTAGTTAGGTGACCATATTTGCCACAATAAGTACATTGAGGTTTCTTATTTTGTTGATTATTATAAGTGGGTATGTGCAAGATCATGAGGGGCCAAACTATGCCCTTAAGTGGCAATGAAAAATCAGCAAATCAGGGTTAGTCAACTTGACGTGAAAATTTCAACTAGTTATCAAACTAATATCAAAAAGTTGTAAGAATAGAATATGTAAAAAATTGAATGCAGTTTCTAAACTACTAGGCCTTTTTTGAAAAAAAGTTAGTATGATTGGTGAAAAGTATAGATTTCAATGTAGTATTACAAAAATTTCTGGAAAAAATAAGAAGTAGGTGTATGTCTGACCACCTTAATCATAATCAAATGATAATATTTTATTATAAGATTTTAAATTAAGTAGTAGACTCATGCCCGGATGTGGTGCATATTTTTTTATAATTTTATTCCAAAAAAATAATTAATTATGAATTTTCTGCTACAACTTTTTCAAAATAAAAAAAACTCCCATGTCTGACCACCTTAACTCATTCAAAAGTTTACAAAATTCAAAAAAAAAATTTCCTTATATTAGGCGAAGCATAGAATGTGACGCATTTTTCGGATTTCAAAAATGTTATACTGTCTAAAAGTTATAGTCATTTTTCAATTAGTGTATAAATTAACACTTTAGAGGTAACTCAATTAGAAAATAACTAATAATTACATACCGAATTCAAAATTTGACAGCAATTATATTGATAGAAAGATGATAATCTCCTTAAGATACCCTTTTCGTTTCATCAAATTCAGGTGAAAAAAAAGTTGTCAACTACATGGTCGAAGTCTGGAACTCAAAGAAACAGGGGAAAAACACATTTTTGAGACATTTCAATAGTTGACCATGTAGGTTTGGTGCACAAAGCAATACCGAGCCTAATCAGGTACCTGATATTTTCAGGTACCCGAATATGTCGGCAGAATTTTGATTTTTCACTTTTCCCTCCCCTTTCTCCCTCCCATTTCTCCATCCTTCATATGATATATTATATATCAAAAACTATATATTAGATATATATTAGATTATATATTATATATATTAAATATTATATAATATCAATTATATATTAAATATTATATAATATACATTTTACATTAAACATTATTTAATATATATTAATATTGAATGTTACATTATATATTATTATATATATATAATATATTAATATGTATTTTACAACTATGTACGAAAGGTTGGAAGATTGCAGAAAAATCATGGATGGCCATTGAAAGAAGCAAAGGAAATCAATCAGCCATCTAAAAAATTCATGGGTGGCCATTGAGGAAGAGAGAGAGTGAGAAGGTGGTGGGGGCTGAGAGGGAGAGAGAGACAGACAGATAGACAGACAGACAAACAGACAAACAGACAAACAGACAGACATACAAAGATAGAGAGAGACAGAGAGATGGGGGGAGAGAGAGAGAGAGAGAGAGAGAGGGGGGGGGGAAGTATAACCAATTCATTACAATATTAATCAGTAACCTGAGCAAGACAAACTTAAATAATATCACAGCATACATTAGAAATCCAAATTCTAATTACCTAAGTTTTAAGCAAAGTGAGTAAGGTCCTAGATAGGGACATTACAGATCCACACATTGTTCAGTAGATACCTCCAAGAACCCACATACACAGGAGTAGGTTTGAAGTAAGACTAAGATTGTTTATCAGTTCAAAAATATTAATGTGTTGTACTTTTTATTAACATCCAATGATTGGATGTGAAATTCACAAATTTGATTATATTACCACTGGTTCTATTTCAAATTCTATAAAAAAATGTATATTTGACATATGTTCATAAATTTCAGTCAACACCATTTTAAAATAACACATCAGTTTATGTTTACACATTGAGAATATCATCAATAGGAATTGAACTGAAATTGACATAGGTCATAGGAAATAAATGCCCCAGCTATTTGTTGTCTTCTGCATTTTGAGTTTCTTATTACAATCAGGAGAAGAATATTACTCTCCAAATGGTTTTGGATAGTAACATTTGTACTTCCTCTTTACAAATATTCCTTCCCTCATCTTGTTGCCTATTGATACCGACAAAGTGAATCTAGGCATTTCTGCCATGTAATGGGAGAAAAATGGTTTCCTAATTGATATGTGTCTAAATAATACATGCAAGAACCTTTTCTTTGATATTGCTCACTAACCCTTTACAACAGAAAATGTTTACAAAAACTGGCATGTACTTGCATGAGGACATTATATATTACAGAAATCCCACATAGAAGCAGCTATCAAGCCACTCAAAAAGTAGTAACTGATAACAAGTGGGATAATGCAGATGGTTTAATAAACCACTATCTTCTTTACTCAAGCAACATCTGGTTCATCTGCTCGACTGGGGCATGTTTGGGGACAAACAGTCTCCATTTAAACTCAACTATATGGAAGCAGTTATATTTATCAGTGGAGGAGATACACCCGTTGGATCTACAATAACTTTATGCTCAATGGAATTTCCATTTCTCTTCAATTGGGATACTCTTTCCAAAATTGCATCTACCCTTTTACCAATTTGGGAAATCAATGGATCTATTTGTGGACCTCCAAGGTGTTGGTCACCTAAACAAGAACCTTGAGATGAATCAGGAACTTCTCTACAAAAGAGATTAGTACCTTGAGAAACTCTCCACTTGTCAACTAAATTAAAACCTTGGACCATAGATGGCTGCCCTTTGTTGTAAAATGAGGAGTGAGACTGCCTCGCCAAACGTGGCAATGAACTTACATTTGAGAGATAATGCCCAACATGAGTAACCTGGTTTCCCTAGTCCCATAAATGCAAGGCCATTGACAAATAGGCATTTCTAATAGAAATATTTGTGGTGCTATAATGAAGTGCATGACCAAATTCTTTGCCTGCTAATGAACCAATTTGAGGCTTCATTTCACATTGCTCTATGGATAATTCCATAGCACTTGTTACTTCTCTATCTTAATTTTTTGTGTCAGTGTACATATGCACTAAAGAGCTTATGTCACTACTTGAGCTACTAGCAGATGGTGAGTACTCATCATCATCATGTGACATAGGCTCACACGCATATCTTACTTATTTCCTTTGGCGCTTTCCCCTTCCTATCTCTTCCTCCTTATCTGTAACTTCTATCATGGGTCCAAGAAGCTCTTCCCACTCTTTCCCATTAATATGAAAATATTTTTGTCTGTAACAATATTTTTTGCATATATTATGATATTGATCTGATTTGATGCACCTTCGCTATTTGATCCAGAGCAAACATTAATGAAGTTCTTCCTGCACACTTGAGTGTTCAAATGTGTCAGAAGGGGTCATGGGGACTTCCTAGGGGCCCTAGTATGCCTTATCATGTGTTAGGACCCCTAGGAAGTCTGCATGACCCCTATGGACACATTAGACACATCAAGTGTGTCTTAAGGTGTCCTACGACCCCTTTGGACACACTTGATCATTAAAATGTGTCAAAAGGGGTCATGGGGACTTCCTAGGGGTCCTAGTACACCTTATCACATGTTAGGACCCCTAAGAAGTCCATATGAATCCTATGGACATATTAGACACATCAAGTGTGTCGTAAGGTGTCCTAAGACCCCTTCAGACACATTTGAGCATTCAAATGTGTCAAAAGGGGTCATGGGGACTTCCTAGGGGTCCTAGTACACCTTATCATGTGTTAGGACCTCTAGGAAGTCCCTATGACCCCTATGGACACATTAGACACATCAAGTGTGTCTTAAGGTGTTCTACGACCCCTTCAGACACACTTGAGTGTTTAAATGTGTTAAAAGGGGTCATGGGGACTTCGTAGGGATCCTAGTATGCCTTATCACATGTTAGGACCCCTAGGAAGTCTGCATGACCCCTATGGACACATTAGACACATCAAGTGTGTCTTAAGGTGTCCTACGACCCCTTCGAGCACACTTGAGTGTTCAAATGTGTCAAAAGGGGTCATGAGGACTTCCTAGGGGTCCTAGTATGCCTTATCACGCGTTAGGACCCCTAAGAAGTCCCCATGACCCCTATGGACACATTGGAATGCTCAAGTGTGTCTTAAGGGGTCCTACGACCCCTTCGGACACACTTGAGTGGTCAAATGTGTCAAAAGGGGTCATGGGGACTTCCTAGGGGTCCTAATATGCCTTATCACATGTTAGGACCCCTAGGAAGTCCACATGACCCCTATGGACACATTAGACACATCAACTATGTCTTAAGGTGTCCTATGTTCCCTTCAGACACACTTGAGCATTCAAATGTGTGAAAAGGGGTCATGGAGACTTCCTAGGGGTCCTAGTATGCCTTATCACGTGTTAGGACCCCTAGGAAGTCCGCATGACCCCTATGAACACATTAGATACATCAAGTGTGTCTTAAGGTGTCTTACGACCCCTTCAGACACACTTGAGCATTCAAATGTGTCAAAAGGGGTCATGGGGACTTTCTGGGGTCCTTGTATGCCTTATCATGTGTTAGGACCCCTAGGAAGTCTGCATGACCCCTATGGACACATTAGACACATCAAGTGTGTCTTAAGGTGTCCTATGACCCCTTCAGACACACTTGAGCATTCAAATGTGTCAAAAGGGGTCATGGGGACTTCTTAGGGGTCCTAGTATGCCTTATCACACGTTAGGACCTCTAGGAAGTCCACATGACCCCTATAGACACATTGGAATGCTCAAGTGTGTCTTAAGGGGTCCTATGACCCCTTCAGACACACTTGAGCATTCAAATGTGTCAAAAGGGGTCATGGAGACTTCCTAGGTGTCCTAGTACGCCTTATCACGTGTTAGGACCCCTAGGAAGTCCCCATGACCCCTATGGACACATTGGAATACTCAAGTGTGTCTTAAGAGGTCCTACAACCCCTTCAGACACACTTGAGCATTCAAATGTGTCAAAAGGGGTCATGGGGACTTCCTAGGGGTCCTAGTATGCCTTATCACGTGTTATGACCCCTAGGAAGTTAGCATGACCCCTATAGACACATTAGACACATAAAGTGTGTCTTAAGGTGTCCTATGACCCCTTTGAACACACTTGAGTATTCAAATGTGTCAGAAGGGGTCATGGGGACTTCCTAGGGGTCCTAGTATGCCTTATCACGTATTAGGACCCCTAGGAAGTCTACATGACCTCTATGGACACATTGGAATGCTCAAGTGTGTCTTAAGGGGTCCTACGACCCCTTTAGACACACTTGAGTGTTCAAATGTGTCAAAAGGGGTCATGGGGACTTATTCAGTATAGTCAGACCACCAACATTAGAAGGAGTCTATAGAAAAATCCTATCCTAGATACTTTCAAGAGGACTTGGGTTGAAACTATCTTTCATCAAATCAACTGTGCAAGTATTTTTTTGAATACATTATATATATATATATATATATATATATATATATATATATATATATATATATATATATATATATATATATATATATATATATATATATATATATAATACATTATATACATTAGTATATATATTATATACATTAATATATAATACATTATATATAATATACATTATATATATAGCCCATTTTATATGTAAAAGTTAACTTTTTCATTTGCTCCCGCCCTTTTTTTCATCTGCCTGGAAATATCGGGTACCTGATTTGTAATCAGGCACCCAATTTTTGACTGGTCATATTTAACCAAAATATTCCCTGTCCCCACAGACCAGAGAAGCACATGATTTCAGACTTTTTCACGGGTTGCAAGAAAAAAAAATGTGATTTGGGGGCCCATTTTTTGTTTTTTGTCAACTTGTGGTCTCACCATGGGAAGAAATAGTTGTTGAAAGGCTAAACGAAAGAGGAAGGTGACGAATGAAGAAATTCAAGCATATAGGAAAAAATATAGGGAAAATCACTGAAGAAGGAGAGAAGGTATGTTAAACATTAATCAAGGTGACCCTGTAAATGTAGTTGCAAGTGAAGAGGATGTTGAATTTGAAAATAATATGGAAATTAATTTTGTGAATGAAAACGTAGATTTGGGGAATGACAATGAATGGAATGAAGATGAAAATGTACAGATGGAGATTGAAAACGTAGACTTGGGGAATGAAAATGTTGCACAAGAACCACATGAACATTACACATCTCCAAATTATATGAGAAATGAAGTCCCTTGCAATAAAGATAATCAATCTTCAAATTTGGGGCTTTCAAGAACACCTAAATGGTTAATTGAAATTGAGGAGAACATTATGAATAATTGGGAAGGAAAGAGGTCACAAAGAACCGTTAGGTTGTGGGCTTCAAGACTTTATGATCAATTTTTTGAAGACAAGACATTGGTTGAGCAATGTCAAATTTTTGTGCAGTTGTTAAAGATGCAAAAGATGAGACCTGTGCTTGTGAAATTGAAGATTCGTGTGAGCAAGAAAATGGAGAGAAATGCCATTGTTGTGAAGAATCTTTTTAGTGCTCTCAATAGCATTGGGAAGAATAGTAGAGAAAAAGACAAGAGAGTTTCTCGGAGGGTTATTACAACCTCCTTAGTAAGTCATTAGTTGAGAAAGGCTCGTTTGATGAGACAAACTTGTGTTGACTTCAATATAGACCATAAAACTTTGGGTAGACCACTTGCAAGAAGAGAAAGACTTGATGATCTACTTCAAATTGATACATGGTCTTATGGTGGGAGACTTCCATGTTTCGATAAGAAGCTAACAGATTTTGTCAAGGATGAAATTCAAGAATTTTGGTATGCTAACTCAAGAGTGTCACCAAATGTGAAGGATGTCTTGAAGTTGAGAGTTGGGAATCGAGACCGCACTCCACATCCTAAAAATTATGTGGAGGTAAGTCAAACAATGTTGTATAAAAAATTTTGTGAGACACATCCAACATTGAAAATATCACAAAGGTCTTTTGAATCCGTAAAGCTATTTTATTGTGTACCCCTTAAGATTTGGAATACATGTTGTTGCAAATATCATGTTGAGTTTTCAATGCATCATGAATTATTACGTTCCATTTGTTC
Source organism: Chamaecyparis obtusa (assembly GCA_027943335.1). NCBI lineage: Eukaryota > Viridiplantae > Streptophyta > Pinopsida > Cupressales > Cupressaceae > Chamaecyparis > Chamaecyparis obtusa. The sequence goes on along the minus strand of BSBK01000493.1, from coordinate 275,540 downwards.
TACTTTACATACTAATAAAATTCTAGAGGATTGTGGTGCAAGTGGTCTTCCCAAATCATCAAGAGACTTGCTAGATCAATTTTTATGTCATAGAGATGATGGTTGTTTATTTTATTAAAAAGATTGCTTAAATGCCAAGTGCTCAGAATGTGGTGGCTTGTTTGAGTTTAGGACATGTTTTCATGAGGGTTTGGAACACAATTTTGGAAAGACACTCGTCCAAAAAAAGGTATATGAAACAATGAAATATACATTGAAGAGTGGAGGTGAAGGCTCTAGATGTCAGTTAGTTGCAAAAGAATACAATGTTGCTGATTTTATCTCAGATTTCAAGACAAATATTTCTTACAAGTATGCAAGGCATAGTCACAGGTCTCAATGGTTGGATCAACAATTCAAAATGTGTAAGGACACTTTCCCCATTGGAACTATTATATCCATTGTAGAATTTTTTGAGAACTATACATTGCAGCCCCAAAATGAGACTCAAGCTCAATATCACAATTCCATTCAAGTTGCTATTTTTGTACACATCACATATAGACATTCCCCTAATAGCACAAAATATGAGTGAAAGATAATCAAAGAGTGCCATTTTTATATGAGCGACGACATGTCTCACTCTCATGAGTTTGTTCAACATTGTTTCCAGAACTATTTTGACTTCTTGCAGGACAATGGTATAGCTATGGATAGGCATCTCATTTGGTCAGATAATTGCACCGGTCAATTTAAGAATGCCATAATATTTTATTGGTTATGTAGAATGCATGTGGAGAGAGGTGTACTTCATATTTGGAATTTTTTTGAGTTAGGGCATGGGAAAGGGGAGCATGATGGAGCAGGTGTATGTGTGAAGAGAGCTCTAGTTAAGGAGCAATTGAGGATTTCAGGTGTTGTACTTCTTGATGCTCATTCTATTGTTGATTGGTGTACTTTAGCATTGTCATGGGGGGGACTCTTGATTCTATAGTGCATATATTATTTTGGTTGGTTGAGGAGGGAACTATAGGAGATAGATTGGATTGTCAAATAGTGAAAGACTCTTCAAAAATGCATTCATTTTGAAGCTCCAATAGTAGTACATGGACCATTTGGACATGAGAGTTGGCTTATTTTTGCCCCATGTGTTTTCATTATGATTGGGATCATTGTGATTCAAGTGAGTGGGTGGATACATGGGTTCCACAATATCTAACTCCTTTATCTTTGACACTCTCTATAAGAAATGATGGCATGGACACTTCAGTTGAGTATGACCATCTTTCAGATCTTCTGAAGCCAAGAGATTTTTTTGCATTGGTTGCACCATAGGGGAATGATGAGAGGTTAGATTATTGGTTAGCACATTGTGTATGAGGTAAATAGAAGCTTGTACAACTGATGACAAATGGTGATGGGTTCACATATCCTACTAGTTCAATTGTTTTTGTGGGAACATGGCTATGAACATACATGATTAGAAATAATGGAATTCCCACATTTGAAGACTATGAGAAGCACAAAACTATTCTCATGTATTCACACCTTGTTATAAAAACAAATTTCAAGTTGTCAAAGCATCAAGGAAGACCAAAGACAAAAGAACTTTGGACTGTTAGTACTATTGATCATGAAGCACTTTTGGAGACCCTGAAGCAAAGAGATGACCCTTCAGGAACACTTGACTAGGTAAAAAATTAACTTAGTGCATTGTTTTCTAAGTTCGTTAAGCTTAATTTCAATACATTAATTTCACCTTTCTTAGATTGTATTTTGAGTCAATACACTTGGTTTTGTATGTGGATTGTAACTTGTGCAGGAGCACCTATTAAGACACCTACGGTCACCATGGATCCAATCAGAGATAGAAGGACAAAAGGATCCTTAATGGTTAATTGAGATCTTTTGAAGCCTATAATGACAATTTGTAACAATCAATTTGATTTAAAAGTTAAATGTCCTAGAAGTCTTGATAAGGACTTATGACCAAAATCATGTATGGGTGGCCAATAGTGCCAACAAGGGATCTTACATGTCATTTACTTATGTCATTTGCATGGTTTGAATTCTTACATGTTTGATTGTTGTTTCTAAAGCTTTAAGGATATTATTTTTTATCATTTCAAACAATCTATAGAAGTTAAACCTCAAACATAATAAGTAGAATATTAAAAATAATTGAATTTTAGTAGAGTGTTGACTGGCTTAATCATGATTAGTTTCATAGTTCAAATTTCAAACATACCACTAACAGTCATTGCAATAGAACTGGGTCAAGAAAAGAAGTGTGCATGCTTTCCCATTTGGGTCTTCTCTTGTTTTAGAATGAAAACCTAATTTTTTCCACTGCAAAAAAGGACATGTTCCCAAGGACTACTTACTCAATCTGTAAAACACAACTTCTTGTAGGCTACCCATTGTACCATAATGCATTGTGTGTTTTATGGTCTGCAAGTGACGTGCTTTCTGAGTTTGCACGGAAGAGTAAAAGGGTTAACTTTTTTGTTACTGAAAATGGTGTGGACTATAAGTTGGTGGTTCACTTTCATGACATTGTAAATGTGAGTGACAAATCCATTCCACCCATGGAGTCACTAGAACGCTTGCGACCACGCTCGACCCAAGTGACCCCAAGGTGCACTAAGCATGATTGGGCAGTGATCTTCCAAGGCTCGTATCTCAGACCTCGTGAGAGGTATCAAAAAATATTAGGGGCTATAGGATCATGTTTCTAAGGTCTACAATAACCTCTCTCAGTTTTGGGCGATTCGACTTCGTCTGTATTTGGAAAGGTGATCTCAGTCATTGTCAAAACTTGCAGTGAGGCCTAGTTGAAAGTAGCTCAGCAGTGTATTTTTTAAACCATCCATCCTGGCATCAAACCATCTACTCCATTGGCTCTAGTTGGCTGGGTAAATGCCAGTGACAACCCCGTTCCACCTACAGAGTCATTGCAAAGCTTGCGACCACGCTCAACCCAAGTGACCCCAAGGTGCACTAAGCACGATTGGGTAGTGATCTAGCGAGGCTCATATCTCAGACCTCATGAGAGGTATCAACAAACCATCAAGGGCTATGAGATCTTGATTCTAAGGTCTATAATAACCTCTCTCGGTTTTAGACGATTTGACTTCATTTGTATTTGGCAAGGCAATCTCAGTCGATGCCAAAACTTGCAGTGAGGGTCTGTTGAAAGTAGCTCTGAAGTGTATCTTTCAAACCGTCCATCCTGGGATCAAACCATCTACTCCATCAACTCCATTTGGCCAGGTAAATGCCAGTGACAACCTTGTTCCACCCACGGAGTCACTGGAATGCTCACGACCACACTCGACCCAAGTGACCCCAAGGTGCACTAAGCACGATTGGGTAGTGATCTTCTGAGGCTCGTATCTCAGACCTCATGAGAGGTATCAACAAACTATCAGGGGCTATGGGATCATGTTTCTGAGGTATACAATAATCTCTCTTAGTTTTGGGCGATTCAACTTTGTTTTCATTTGGCAAGGCAATCTCAGTCGATGCCAAAACTTGCAGTGAGGGTCAGTTGAAAGTAGCTCAGCAGTGTATCTTTCAAACCGTTCATCCTAGAATCAAACCATCTGCTCCATCAGCTCCAGTTGGCTAGGTAAACACCAGTGACAACCCCATTCCACCCACAGAGTCACTAGAACGCTCACGACCACGCTCGACCCAAGTGACCCCAAGGTGCACTAAGCACGATTGGGCAGTGATCTTTTGAGGATCGTATCTTGGACCTCGTGAGAGGTATCAAAAAATTGTTAGGGGCTACGAGATTTTGATTCTGAGGTCTACAATAACCTCTCTTGGTTTTGGGCAAGTCAACTTTGTTTGCATTTGGCAAGGCGATCTCAGTCGATGCCAAAACTTGCAGTGAGGGTTAGTTGAAAGTAGCTCAGCAGTGTATCTTTCAAACCGTCCATCCTGGCATCGAACCGTCTACTCCATCGGCTCTAGTTAGCCAGGTAAATGCCAGTGACAACCCCATTCCACCCACAGAGTCACTAGAATGCTCATGACCACGCTCGACCCAAGTGATCCCAAGGTGCACTAAGCAAGATTGGGCAGTGATCTTTTGAGGCTCGTATCTCAGACCTCATGAGAGGTATTGAAAAACCATCAGGGGCTATGGGATCATGATTCCGATTTCTACAATAACCTCTCTTAGTTTTGGGTGATTCGACTTTGTTTTCATTTGGCAAGGCGATCTCAGTTGATGCCAAAACTTGCAGTGAGGGTCAGTTAAAAGTAGCTCAACAATGTATCTTTTAAACCATCCATCTTGGCATCGAACCGTTTGCTCCATCAGCTCCGATTAGCCAAGTAAATGCCAGTGACAACCCCATTCTGCCCACAGAGTCACTGGAACGCTCATGACCATGCTCAACCCAAGTGACCCCAAGGTGCACTAAGCACGATTGGGTAGCGATCTTCTGAGGCTCATATCTCAAACCTCATGAGAGGTATCAAAAAACCATTAGGGGCTACAGGATTTTGATTATGAGGTCTACAATAACCTCTCTCAATTTTGGGTGATTCGACTTCGTTTGCATTTTGCAAGGCGATCTCAGTCGATGCCAAAACTTGTAGTGAGGGTCAGTTGAAAGTAGCTCAATAGTGTATCTTTCAAACCGTCCATCCTGGCATCAAACTATCTGCTCCATCAGCTCCAATTGGTTGGGTAAACACCACTGACAACCCCATTCCACCCATGGAATCACTAGAACACTCGTGACCACACTCGGCCCAAGTGACCCCAAGGTGCACTAAGCATAATTGGGCAGTGATCTTCTGAGGCTCGTATCTCATACTTGTTAGAGGTATTGACAAACCATCAAGGGATACAAGATTTTGATTTTGAGGTCTACAATAACCTCTCTCAATTTTGGGTGATTCGACTTCATTTGCATTTGGCAAGGCGATCTCAGTCGATGCCAAAACTTGCAGTGAGGGTCAGTTGAAAGTAGATCAGCAGTGTATCTTTCAAACCATCCATCTTGGCATCGAAACATCTGCTCCATTGGCTCCAGTTGGCCGGGTAAATGCCATTGACAACCCCATTCCGCCCACGGAGTCACTGGAACACTCATGACCACGCTCGACCCAAGTGACCTAACAGCACAAGTGCTACATTTCTTTATGGATTTAGTAAACCCCAATATGATGAGTTATATACATAGTGAGTATATACATAGTATTGAAACAATGTAGTACTAAGTGGCTCAAGTGAGTATATATAATGGTATGAAACATAAGAACATGGGAAATCTATAGAAGTTAAACCTCAAACATAATAAGCTCCATGAACAAGGTATTCTAGAGTAAAGAAAAACAAATGTAACTTCAACAAGATATAATTTAAATCATAATGATAATCATAGTCAAGATATAACTTCACCATTCAATTCCATAAACATGAATAATAAATATGTATACAAAAGATGACACAAATATAACATAAAAATGAACATGTTCTATATATAGAAAGTATCAAAAGTATCTCCATATACAAATATGGTACATGCCATTTCAAAATGTCTACAAAAATAATGTTTCAAGGTGTACAATGTGGCATATATGCCATCTCAAAATGTGCCAAGTGGCATCTCTAAATGACCACAAAACTAAAACTACATCCTATGTCATAGGGGGATCATCAAAATGTAGCCTCTTTGAAGAAGTGTTTGGCTCTGATTGATCCTACATAAAAAATGAGTTCAAACCCAAGTTAGATTGCTTACTTTATATATATATATATATATATATATATATATATATATATATATATATATATATATATATATATATATATATATATATATATATATATATTAAAATTATAACTAAATACAAATATATGTACCTAGCCTCTCGGTCACCTACCACGATCAGGTGTCCTAGCATAAGTCCTTGGTAACGAAGGGACCATGCCAAAAATACCAACTTTGACCTATAAATATATATTTGCAATAATGAGATTAGTAGAGTGGTGCAACATAGAGTAATAAATCTATAAAATAGGATGATTTGAACTAAAATTAAAACTTACATTTGGTGATCCCTCCTCTGGAATAGTGGGTTGGGTCAACAAAGATACGAAAGATTCTCGTGGGCCCTCCCTCACACTAGGAGTAACCTATGAGAGTAAAAAGATTGTCAATTATATATAAATGTACTTCATCATAACAACCCTAGTTAGACTTTTACATATTGTTATTTGTATTTTGTTATGTTATATATATTCAAACACTAATTTAATTAAAATTATAACTAAATACAAATATATGTACCTGGCCTCTCGGTCACCTACCACGATTAGGTGTCCTAGCATAAGTCCTTGGTAGCGAAGGGACCATGCCAATAATATGAACTTTGACCTATAAATATATATTTGCAATAATGAGATTAGTAGAGTGGTGCAACATAGAGTAATAAATCTACAAAATAGGATGATTTGAACTAAAATTAAAACTTACATCTAGTGATCCCTCCTCTGGAATAGTGGGTTGGGTCAACAAAGATACGAAAGATTCTCGTGGGCCCTCCCTCACACTAGGAGTAACCTATGAGAGTAAAAAGATTGTCAATTATATATAAATGTACTTCATCATAACAACCCTGGTTACAAAATACAAATAACAATATGTAAAAGTCTACGTACAATCGAGCTATCACTACGAATTGAGATGCCTGTCAGCCTAGGCTCCCAAACCCATGTCGGAACATCATCGATAGCCACACCCTATACAATAAATTCAAGTAAAATATTTATTACTACATACAAGTGGCATACATATGCATGCATAATTAATCTTAAACAATTAATTACCTTTCCTTTGTCAACGCCTGATGAAGGAACCCCCTCGTACCCCCCACTGACATCAGTTGTAGCTTGCAAGAGTACAATAAGATGACAATATATTAGTAAATGTATGAATTTTATTTCTCTAATTGATAGATATTTAAGCATGTACACAAAATGATATAAAAAAAACTAATGGGTACATAATTTATAATATACCATATAGGCATCAAGGCCAAATGAAATGGCTGAAGATATGGACTCACCCACCTGTCTCAACTCCTCCTGTGTCATCAACTGAACATAAATGGAAAAAAATATATATACATAAGTGCATGCAATCATTAAAACTAATCTAAATAAATAAATTAAATAAGTCATGTGAAAAATTTATTTATAATGTTTACTCTTACCGTATCAACAGGTGTGCATGGCTCTGCGTACACCTCCTGAGCACTCTCATGAGATGTAGATGCTCCATGAGGTGTTCCAGCCTCTGTAGCTACATCTCCTACATCCTCCTCATCAATAACATACTGATATGTATTAGCATCAGTAAGCGGTCTGAGGCACATATTCTTACATATAATGCAAATATGGGACTCGCATACATGTGAACTTCAGCGAGATGTCAATGCGCCAGCATCATCCACACCAGGAGGCAACACTGACCTAGTTTGTGTAATCAACTGATCACTCAGCAAATGAATGGCCCTAATAGTCTGTGAGGCAGCCTTTGCAATGATATCAGGATGCTGCACTCGAGGAGGGGGTGCAACATCAGTGGGGAGGACAAAGGTAGTGGCCTTTTTGCATTGGGCAAATGGCCTAGTCTAAGGAGCTCCTCCACTTACGCCCATGTTGGGCCTCATACTCCAATAATTAACATTGTGACCAAGAACAAACTCAGCATACAATTTTTTTATGAAATAGAAAGGGAGCTCCAAATTTCTATGGGGTGGTTTATCAAAAACCATCCACCAGTGATCCCATAAGTGTGTGCGCATTGCTTCATTTGTGCACCATTTTATTGATAATTTAGGATTTTTGGGGTCAACTTGTAATCCGGTTTTAGGATTCAAAAAAAGAGAGGCTATATCTTCCTCACTTATATTAAGGGTCGCAATCCCATCATGGTCAAGCCCGTCATCAAATTGGGCGTGCATATCATCACGTCAATGAAGAGCAGCATTATGTTGTTGCATGAGTGTGTCAATATTTTCAATAATAGTATTTAATGTGGAAAGCATGGGACCTAATGTAGGTATATTATGATATGTGTTTTGGAAACCTCGTATTGTGTTCAAATTATTTTGTATCAAATCTTTTAAAGGTCGAGGGTTTTGAGACGGGGGATTGTTTTGGGGTCGTTATTTGGTGCGGGAGGGTTATTTTCTTCATTGTTGTTAGCCATGCTTGATTAAATAAAAAACAAATCTACATTTCAATTTGATTTCATATATTATTACAAAAATAAATACAAAACCCTATTTCAACCAAAAAAACTACATTTAGCATCAAAATGAAATAAAACAATCAAAATCTACAAAGAATTTACTTACCGTACACTACAGAGATCAAATTTGTTGTTGCGAAAATTAGATACCCGAAAATATCATGTATATGATATTTGCAACTATTTCCAAACCCAAAACGTGAGGAGAAATGAGGAAATCAGCTCGGGGGTTTTGATTTATGCCATAGTTTTTGGGTACCCGATATATTTTTGGGAACCCGATTAAGCATGTGCTTTGGTGTCAGGTTTGCCCAGGTGTACTGACACCCAGGCCTACTAAAAAGTCAACAAGCATTTTCATGCACTTTTGGATGAGTGAAAAGTAAATATTTTTCACATTGTCACTTTTTGGCCCCTCATGATCTTGCACATACCCAAGTATTATTATTGTGATTAACATTATTGTTATGATTATTATTGTTATGAGGATTATTATTATTATGATGATTATAATTATTATTACGAGAATTATGATTATTATGAGAAGAATTATGATTATGAGATCTATTATTTTGATTTTGATGTTTAGACACAAAAGCATGTTCAAAAGATCTAAGAGTACCAAATTGCAATAACTTAGCTTCCTCTTGGCGTAAAAGATTTTGAAATATTCCATAAGTTAACTGAGGAGCTAAAGTAGGAATAGCAAGTTGCGAATGAATGTTAGTAATAAATTGTTGAAAATATTTAGGAAGACACTTCTTGAGAATAATAGTAATTAGTCTAATATCACTTAAAGTAACATTCACACCATTTAATTGAGTCTTAATAGCATCAAATTTAAGCAAAAATTCATCCATGTTTTTAAAGTCAATATACCTGAGGTCTTCCAAGTTGTCTTGGAGCTGAATCTTACATGATTCGGTGGAGCTATCATAGGTTTTTTACAAAATTGTCCACGCTTAATGGGCTTTGGTGCAATGTCCAATCAATACATATAAGTCAGGAATAACTGAAAGACCAATTAGACCAAGAGCTTCTTCATTTTGAACTTGTCATGCATCTTTGATAGTTTGAGTAGCAGTGGTAGTTGGTTCAGTAGTGGCATCTGTAGCAACTTGGAGTAAATGTTTAAAACGAAATATAAATGAGATGTGTGTTTTCCATTGATGATAGTTAGAGCTATTTAACTTGATTTCTGGAATTAGGGTAGACATGATTAATGAATTAAATGATTAAATGAACTTGAACAAAGTGAGATATAATGAATATCTAATGTTAAACAACAAGAGAAAAAAATTACTCTAAGGTTAAAGAAGCTTAGAACAAATTGAATTTTTTTTTTTTAAAGTTAATTTTTATTAAATGTTTTAAAATAGAGGAGGAAAAAAATGATTAAAATCGTGAATAAAAAGGTATAATGAACAATGTAATAATGTTAATTAATATTTGTTTATACAAATTGATAGAAACAATTTTTTTTAAATCAAATACTATTTTAAAATAATGGATTTGACAAGTTGAATTGAAAGTTAACAATATGAATTTTATTAGTATCAATATAATAAACTAATTTAAAACCAAGATAGAATTTAAATATAAAATTAATTTAATTTTCAGATTTGAACAAATTAATTTAAAAAATAGACAAATAAACTAAAAATAGCAAAGGAAGAGAATGGATTCCCTGCAAAAAATGTTATATAATGAATAATGATTAAAAACTCAGGAATCTAATGATAAAATAAAAAAATAATATTAGATTTGCAATGATGAAATAAAGTAATGATGAAAACTGATATAAACCAGTAGAATGTTATGATGAAAATATGCAACAATAATTATGTTAGAAAGAAAAAGAAAATGCAAGCCAGAATAAACTGTCATGGAAAATATAGTCTAGGTGCGGGGGGCATATCTCTCCAATAAACCGTTGGGTCGAGCTAATTTCTGGATATGTTTTATATAACCTAATTATCTAGAATTTGACTGAAGAGATCTTTCTAATATGTCTTCTATCAAAAGATATGGGTGTCGGAGTGAGGTAATATCAAAAAAGAGATTAATTTATAACATGGAGTAATATATCAAAGATTAATTTATAACAACAAATATATATCAAAGATAAACAAAGAAGATGAAATAACAGAGATTAGATTTAAGAGAATATTTAAAGGTTAGAATAGATATTATTAACAAGAAGCAAAGTAATCAGCAATGAAATTAGATTAGAAGCATGTAAAACGATAAATCAACAGATTAGAGAGTTATAGACTGTCAAGATATAGAAAAGATTTATTTTAACCAGCAAAGAGAATGAAATAAACAATGCATTTTTTATTTGATGCAAATGAGAAATGTTTGCAAAAAGAGAAAAATATATGCATGCAAGGGATTAGAAATCTAAAAAAAATGAGTGAGGCTTGCAACAAGTGAAAAAACCTGCATGCACAAGATTTTAGAAAACTGAATATGAAAGGTTAGATAAAACCAAATGAAATAAAGATTGGGTTTGGCAGTGAACCAACCAAACCCAAAAAACAAATCTAAAAAAAAACTAAGATACTCTTTGGTGGCAAGCCTTCCAAAGAGAGTTAGAGAAAACAAACTTAATAAAAAAACAAGTTAGAGCTACAAAAAAAGTTAGATCTATAAGATAAAACTTGAAAAATCTTGCTCCTTTGAATGTCGCCTTACTACAAAACACTTAAACAAGGATTAGTAGCTAGCTCTAATACCATGTTAGAAGAAATAAGAGAATGGAAACAAGATCAAAAATAATCCAAGTGAAGTGTAAGAAAGATTTTACCATAAACCAAATGTGAGAGAGTGTTGCAAGATCAAACACCAAAACCAAGATGGTACTCCAAGAATCCAACAAGAGCCAAGAGATTTTTGTAAGAGTAAAAGAAAAGAAAAACCCCTTTGTGTATTATGAATGAGGCATGAAAAGCCTAAAGAGAGAGGAAATAATATGAGCAAGAATCTCAATACAATATGATAAAACTACTATGCAAGAGGAGAGAAATTGTGTGAGAGAATTGTGAGAAATTAGTGTCAAGTGTGTAGAGAAATATCTCTTTAAGTAGAGATGAGTGAAGGAGTTTGCATGTAATTCCCTATGTGTATGAGTGCCACATTCATACTTAGTGTGTGCCAAGTGTGAGCATCCTCATAAGGAGGAATAACCTATTTTCCTTATTAAAGGAATTACAAAATATGAGTTGTCCTCCCACTTGGACTAGAGGACAAAATTACATGTAGAGATTCTTTTAGGAATATCCTAAAATAAATAAAGGAGGATACCTTGATTTATCCTCAAATTAAATAAAACAACCAAGGAAATATTACTAATTCTAACAATGCACCTAGTACTTTCATGAGGTTAATGAATGAAGTTCTCAAGAGATTTTTGAATAAGTTTGTGATTGTTTACTTGGATGATATTCTAATACTCAGTAGAATTAAGGAAGAACACCTTGAGCATATTAGATAAGTGTTGCAAAGATTGAAAGAGGAGAAGTTGTTAATTAATTTTTAAAAGTGTTCCTTTATGCAAGAAGAGATTGTGTATTTGGGATTTGTAATTTCAGCTGATGGTTTGAAAATGGATCCTGAGAAGGTTAAAGAAATTTTGGAGTGGCCTACACCTAAAAATGTGGGTGAGGTAAGATCATTTCATGGTTTGGATAGTCTCTATAAAAATTTCATTAAGAATTTCAGTTATGTTTGTAATGCTATGACTGAGACTATGAGAGGAGATAAAAAAGATTTTAAGTGGACACATGGAGCTGACAAGAGTTTTGAGACTTTGAAACAAAAGGTTGCTGAGTTAACCGTGTTAGCTTTACCTAATTTTAATAAGGTATTTCAAGTTGAGTGTGATGCAAATGGTAGTGCAATAGGATTTGTGTTGAGTCAAGAAGATAAACATGTTTCTTTCTTTAGTGAGAAGTTGAATGATGCTAAAAAGAAGTATTATATGTATGATCAAGAGTTTTATGCTATTGTTCAAGCTTTGAAAAGGTGGAGACATTATTTGATTCCTAAGGAATTTGTGTTGTATACTGATCATAAAGCTTTGTAGTATTTGGGAAGTCAACATAAGTTGAATCAGAGACATATGAAGTGGGTTAAATATTTATATAGTTTCACAATTGTGATCAAGGATAAGAGTGGAGTTACTAACTGAGTTGCAGATGCACTAAGTAGAAGATGTTCTTTGTTGACCGAGATGAAGGTTTCAATTCTTGGTTTTGATGAGATGAAGAAGTTGTATGATACTGACCCTAATTTTTTTGAGGCATGGAGAGAGTGCAGAGCACTAAATCTATCAGAACAACCAAGTAAGTTTGAGGATTTTTTCATTCAAGAAGGTATGTTGTTTAAAGGAGTTCAGTTGTGTATACCAAGAAGTTCAATGAGAATTAATTTGATTAAGGAAAAGCATTTTGGTGGATTGGCTGGACATTTTGGAATTGATAGGACATTGAGTTTGCTTAAGGAAAAGTATTATTGGCCACATATGTATAAGGATGTTCAGAAATTTGTAAGGAGTTGTGGAATTTGACAAGTTGAAAAAGGAGTAAGTCAGTATACTTGATTGTATACACCTATTTTTGTTCTTGAGAAACCTTGTAGTGACATCTATTAGACCAATTTCCTATCAATGCAAAAATCCTATGAAATTGGTCTAGTCTTTGCAGTTTTCCTGATGTTGTCCCACCCTGCCTGCAAGCTTGTTTTATTGTGTGAAGAAAATCTATGATGTTTTATAGCTTGCACCCTTAGCCCCTTGTTCTTCATTGTGTCACCATGCTCCAGTTTAGATCGCACGTGCTAAATCACAAAAATTAGGGAGATATTCAAGTTTCAAGGTCTGCTGGAAATTGCTCTTTCATATCGGGTGGTGTCAAAATTGTCTTAGTATAAAAACCCTCGATGTTTTTGCATTCCTTTGTTACCTTTTTGTCAATGTGAAAACCCTGGTTATTTTCAACCTTGTGCCTTCTCACGCTTGCACACTTATCTTCTGGCGTCAAAATCCTTGGATGTTTTCTACCTCTTCACATTTGCGTGCTTGTTCTCTGACATCAGCTTCTCTCATGTGCACTGCTACGATTGTGTGGGGCCCAGTTCTTCATGGTGTTTAGTCGCTTGATCTCTAGTTTCCTAGGTGGTTAAGTCTTTTATACAGTGATTGAGTGACTATGTGTTCACGAGATCTCTTGATTCTAGCGGTTAAGTGCTTTTCATTTCGTGACTTGGTATTTTCTTCAGTCGCGTGGTTGCCGATTCCTGGCGGTTAGTTCTTTAACCTTTAGCAATTTGGTGAGCAGTGGGGTTTCTTGTAGCAGATTGGTGGGATCTACGATTGTCACATGATCATAAGGAATATTCTTTCCCTTTGCAATCATGCAACCATCATTTGATGGATGGGGTTGACGTGCGGTGGGCCCATTGACAAGCATTGCAGACCTTGCTCTTGATTAGTTGAGCTCGGTGGTGACATGGCTTTTCTCAATGGGGCTAGTGTTTTTGGTGTCCAAGAAAGTTTAAAGTTTGGCTATGATCTGTGCTTGTTGCATGATCGCAAGGAATATTCTTTCCCTTTGCGATCATGCGACCACTGTCCGATGGTGTGGTAAGTAAGGTGGTGGGTCCAAGGTGCCAGTCATGCTAAGGTGCTTGATTTCTGTTGGCTACTGAGGTGGTGATGTGGTTGTGGACTTTTCATGGGCTTGTTAACCATTGTGTCAAATTTTATGGACCACCCGATCTGCCAGGAAAGACTGAGATCGATGATCATGTTTTAATGTTGATCAGTTAGCCGTTGCAGCTAAATTTTAAATCCTTCATGAGGTTGTCTTACCAATATTTTTCACAGTGAGTCATATGCAACAAAATGGGTTGCTCAGAATTGATTTCTCCAGGACGGTTGTAGTTGCAAAGATGATGATGAAGATCTGGGTGGCCGTCCTGATCTGATTTTGCTTCCTGGGATGCCATGTCAGTTTGAATGCAAAGGACTGTTGTTTTGGCATAGGCGGCTAGGGTTTGGAGTATGTTAGTGATCTCCATGCTATGTACACGTGAAGTTTCTCAAGTGGATCCTAGCATTGAAGTTTGGTTTTCCTGCAACAAGAAGGTGATAACTTGTGATCGCAGTTAGCCTATGGTGATGAAACTGATGTAATTGTATTTTAGATTTGATCTGATCTTCTTGGGTTTCTAGGCTTTGTCTACATTCTTTTACTTCTTTTCAGGCTGGTGGTTGTAGACCTAATTTTTGTGTTCTAAATGATCCATAGCTTGTTGCAATCCTTGTTCCTATAAAAGGATTTTCTAGATCATTTAGAAGGGTTCCAGTTCCTTTTGGTTCCGTTCTAGGGGTTCCTTCCCCTGGTCCTATGAATGTTCTTCTTGTAGATGTTTTCCTCCTTCTCTGCATATAGGGTGATCCCTCTTTCCTTTCTGGCTTTGAGAATACAATATAAATTGTAACAGATGTCTTATGTATGTGATTTCAATACATTTGTACTACTATTAGATTGTCTCCATTTGAGTTTTAAGCTTATTGATTGAAGCATCAAGGGTGTTTCAGCCTTTCTATTCGCATTTCCTAAGTGTCTGCAATAGAGTTATTTTCAGAAGCAACTAAGTTTAGGACTGGTTTTCAGATGTGTATGAGCTGGGATATCAAGGGTATCTCATGCTTGTCTTTCAGTGGATTTTGATCAATGTATTGCTTGATTCCTAGGTCTCTTCTAAGGGGAGGGTTAAAATCCTTTGAATAGGTGATAGCATGTCTGGGTACATAGGTGGATTGTTGAAGTGTGATCTGATCAGTGGTGAATGTTTTGTCTTCTTGTTTCATAGCTCTGTTGCAGTGATGTATTTGACTCTACTACCCATTGGATAAGGCACTAGTCTATGAGAGACTTAGGGTATTTCAGGGGTCCATTCAACCCAACATCAATCATTGAAATGAAATACTTTTCCTTTCATGTTGGTAGTAGGTAGTAGGAGGTCCTTTCTAGTTTTCAAACTCATTCCATGCAAGCAGGTTATTGCATAAGGTTTTGGTTTCATTGGGGTATAGGATACCTATAGGGGTTTGAAAGCTATTCCACACTAATCTATCTGCAGGCCTTTTGTTCATCAAGCAGAGTCATGAGTGTGCAAATAAGGCAATACCCACTTGAGTGATGTGGAGCTCAAAGAAGAAGGAGGATGCTCTCGGTCCTCATCAATTGGCACTTTTTCCTCGTCAGATTTTGGAGCAGAGACTAACCAGTTTGTCATCATAGTGTAAACCTGACACTGTGTGGAAAAAGTGGGAACCAACAACATCAATATGGATTTTGCTCTTGGATTACCTAAGACAGCAAGAGGGTATGATTCCATATTTTTTGTTGTGGATAGATTTTATAAGATGGCACATTTCATACCATGTAAGAAGACATCAGATGATGTGCATATTGCTGATATTTTCTTCAAAAAGATTGTTAGATTGCATGGATTACCAAGAATTATTATCTCTGACCGAGATAGAAAGTTTGTTGGTTATTTTTGGAGGACTTTGTGGAAGAAGATGGATACTGAGTTGAGGTTTAGTTCTACATTCCATCCACGGAGAGATAAACAGACAGAGGTTGTGAATAAAAGCTTGGGTAATTTGTTGAGATGATTAGTTGGAGATAAGCCAAGTAATTGGGATATGGTATTGGAACAAGATGAGTTTGCATATAATAATTTTGTGAATATTTGTTCAGGAAAAACACCTTTTGAGATTGTTACTGGAATGCAGCCTAGAGGAGTATCAGATTTGAGGGATATTGTTGGTGAAGAAAAGAGAAGTGCTAAAGGGGAAGTATTTGTTGATTTTATGAAGTCTTTACATGAGGAAGTGAAGTTGAAGTTGGAATAAAGTAATTATAAATATAAGGAAAATGATGACAAGTCTAGGAGACATCATGTTTTTGAAGTTGGTGATGTGGTGATGGTTCATTTGAAGAAGGGTAGATTTCCTGTTGGAACATACAGTAAGCTGAAAATGAAGAAGTTTGGTCCTTGTAGAATTTTGAGGAAGTTTGACAATGGTAATGCTTATGAAGTTGAGTTACCTGATGACATGGATATATCTCCTATATTCAATATTGTTGATTTGCATAAGTATCATGAGTCAGATGATGAAGTTGTTGTACCAGATGATTATCCTAAGAAGCATGTTGAGGAGTTTGGACATATATTGGATTAGAGGATTGGTAAAACCACAAGAGGAAAGGATTATAATGAATATTTGGTGAAGTGGAAGAATAGACCAGTGGAAGATGCTACATGTATTTTTCAATCTGAGTTGGATTTAGCTCGAGTTGTGACATCTCAATGATTCAAGAGAATTATTTCTTTCAACCCCAGTTGTCTAATGCAGGAGCATCCTAGGTTGCCTTTCTATCCTGCTCATTTTGTTCATTCTACCAGTAAGTGATAAGTTGCAATCTTTCCCGAGTTATAGTCTTTCTCGAGTGTTCCTATGTGCCAAGTTGTCCAGTGTTGGCCGAGTGTTCTTGTATGTGCCGAGTTGTACAGTGTTGGTCGAGCCTTCCTTCTTGTGCCGAGTGAACCTATTATTTTCTGATGCTCGGTTCATCTTTGACCGAGTTTATCTGTGTTTGGTTCTTAGTTGGAGCTGACTTATGTATTTAATTTGGGTCACAAATTTAATGATTGGGATCTTGTATTGGAATATGTGTAGACCATTTTATGGTTAGCCTTCTATTATGTAATGATCTAGAATCTTCTGTAAGCCATTTTGGCAAGTATAAACAAGGATGTTTAGATAGAGTTAAAGAGGGGCAAAAAGTTAGAAAATTTAGAAGAGGTAGCAAAATAGATAGATATAGATAAATCTTTGTTGGCCATAACCCGAAAGGCCTCACGATTGGGCATGTATGTATAAATTTGGATTAATCAATAAAGTGTTTTGTCTTCCTTCTCACCTTGGTGTTGCTCTCCGTGTTGTGTGTTTCCATTGTGTTTACTCTACGAGGTGGTTGGATAGTTAGGTGTGCCCTTGGCCCTAGCTTTTCTAGTCTATCCTTGCATCAAAATAGTCATGAGATATCATATATTTATAGTTAGATGATATTAGTTACTTTGATTATGATTTTTTATATGGTTAAATATGTCATTTATATTCATGATGTTACTCACCCCATACTTGCATGTGTATGTCTATCATGTATGTTTTACATTTCTATTTGATGTCTTTGATGTGGTTAAGGGACGGATTCGTAGCTACCTGCTTGTAGAATCCACATGATGTCCCGATCCTCGGCATTGCTTGTTGTGTGTGTGTGTGTGTGAGTGTGTGTGTGCATGCTTGTGTTTTATGTAGCTTTACATGTATCAGGCATCGACTTCCCCGAATTGTCAGGATGAGCATGTTGTATCATAATGTCTCAATGGTAAGAGAAGGGAGATAACATTCAAGTCTGGATCCCAACCTAAGCCATTTTATTGTCCTACAATAGTGGACAAGTTTTTGATATATTACCTCTCTTAATTCATGTAGGTGACGTGAATTCATGAGCCTTTCCCTTGAGCATGATTATCATTTTATTAGGTTCAATTGGTTTTTATGTCCTTTGGCTGATTGTGTGGTTGGTGTGATTGTTGTGGAATGGTTAAGTAATTTATTGAGATTAATTATGTGGTTTAAATCTTATTAAATATAGAAAATATTAAATGTGGGGGTATTTAATTAATACAAATTAATTAAATACATTTATCAATTAAAATACTAATTTAAAAGTCTAATTGTTATGTGGTTTAAATCTTATTAAATATAGAAAATATTAAATGTGGGGGTATTTAATTAATATAAATTAATTAAATACATTTATCAATTAAAAGACTAATTTAAAAGTCTAATTGTGAAAAAAAAAGATTTAAACCACATAATTAAATAGGATGAAATGTTGGCAACAATTTTTTCTTTTGTGATCGCCCTCACATTCAACGTGACATTAAGAGAAATGTGGGTAATGAGATCCTCTTCCCTCCTAGTAAACGTATCATTATCCCTTCACAAATCCTATCAATTTTTCTATCTAATACATGTGATCTACTGCAATCCCTATTCCACTTGGAATTGATAGCCTCCCATTATGTGGAGCCTGAGTTTCTTATTGGGAATAAATAGCTAGGGCTATTCAG
Source organism: Chamaecyparis obtusa (assembly GCA_027943335.1). Taxonomy (NCBI): domain Eukaryota; kingdom Viridiplantae; phylum Streptophyta; class Pinopsida; order Cupressales; family Cupressaceae; genus Chamaecyparis; species Chamaecyparis obtusa. The sequence goes on along the minus strand of BSBK01000493.1, from coordinate 257,058 downwards.
AAATATGATCTCTGGGGTGGTGCGGCTCTCATTGGTGGTATTTTTCATCACCATTCGATCCTCAATAATCATGGGGTTTATATGATTCTTGAAAGCATTAAAAATACTTTGGAACAACAATCGTTTAGACCCGTAAAGGCTTCTCTGCATCAATTAAGTGGATTTATTACTAAGGTATGTATTAATGGTGTCCACCAGGTGGTTTTTGCCCTCTTAGATCTTCCTAAACAAGATACTTCCTCCATTGCTTGTCCCCCTACTGTTTCACCACATCCTACTCCTCCATGTACCCATCCCATCTTGGACCTCAACTTAAAACTTAGTTTGGGTGATGTTGCTTCATGCTTCATGGAAGCTTGAAAAATTCAAAAATGTTTAATTATATGCAGGTTTTTAAGTTTTGTTGTGCATTTATCCTTCTCTTACACATTCAACATCATGGAGATGTTCTCGATAGGTAGCAGGTTTTTGTGCATTCCGCATCATGAAATATGTTATCTTTCTTGTACATGCTTAGTTTTAAGCATTTTGTATTGTTCAAATTAGATCCTTGGGATCCATTGTATAGTGCTTAAGGGTTGCTGTAATAGCTAGGTTTAGGTTATTGGAAGGGCTTCCCATCTCTCTGTTTGTAACTAGCCTCAGCTAGGGGGTACTTGTAGCTAGTTTTCTTCAAAACTCTCATATTTTTCTTTTGCAATGACTGTAGTTTTTCTTTCTGGTTCTTTTCTCTGAGAGCTTTTGAACCAGCTTGTAAAAAATAAAAAATTTAAAAATATATATATAATATATCAAGTGGCTCTGCCACCTTTTCTAAAAAAAAATATTTAATTTAAATATTAAATTTTAAATTTTAATTAAAGATAAATCTATTAATTGATGATAAATTATCAATTGGATTAATAATTAAAACAATATTCTTTTAGTTATAATTGATAAGCAATTAAGTTGCACAATCAATTAAAAATAAATATAAGAATAATGTAATTTTTAATAGTTAAGTGAATTAATAAAAACAAGAAACATTAATTTAACTTAAAATTTAGTGAAAGTGCATTAAGTTATTAATTATTAAATTGAAAATCATGTAAAAGGAATATTATTATTAACAAAGTTTAAAAAGTTAAGTTGAGTTTAGGGTCTGCATGGTTGAGTTCAAGCTCCAGGTTCTTTTTCTTTATTAGGAGGATTTGACCATTATTCTACACACACGGATTTGCGGATTTTGGCTCTAAGGATTGAATTGGAGGAAATTGTGAAAGCTTTAGAATTTTTCAAGGTTTTGATTGTTCTTCGTGGTTTATGTCAATTAGTGGTTTGAGGTAGGGTTTGAAACCCTTGTACATTAAATTCTTTTTAAAGAAAGTTTGTTTGCTTCATGCCTATTACGTATTTGGGACCAGTTAGGGTTTCTTTAAATTTTGTTGTTGAAATCCTAGAGATTCAAGTCAAATTTAAATGTCTTTATAATTCCATATAGCTATATTCATTTTGGTAGACCTAAGAAGATTATGCCTCATGTTAGAAATTAGTAATTTAACCCTATTTTATCATAGTATAAAATAACATGTGTGTGTGTAGTTTTTTTTTAAAGATTACTATTCTATCTCAGAGAATATTCTCTAACAGAAAATTAATATATATAATTAATATATATATAATAAAATTTAAGGGGGGCAGGTGTTATTTTTCCCCACCATTCCCCCCATGCTTTAGCTACACGACAGCATAAGCTGTCGTAGCAGCTTGGTTGCATGGATGCCTTTGTTGTTGTAGCAGTGGGCAGCATGGCAGTCAACGCTATCGTGGCAGCATGCTGCAAGACAGCCCAGGTTGTCATAGCAACCGTGGGGTGGGACTGACGATCTCCCCCACATTTGCTTATATTGTGTTTTTTTTAATTATTTAAAAAAAATGTGTTAAAAAAATATGTATAAATAATAATAATAATAATAATAATAATAATAATATGGGTTTTATTTTATAACATTTATTTTTTAATTATTTTGTAATTTTTTTTAGAATTAGTTAATTTGTTAATAATTATTAATAATGAATGTTTTATATTAATAAATTTAATATTAATGTTTATTAATTATTATTTTAGTATACATTGTTTAAACACTTTTATAATTATATGAGTTTAGTAATTATGGATTTGAAATCAATTTGTTTGATTCTTTATATAAATTAATTTTCATGCATAAAGAAGAATTTAATTTAGGAATATAATTATAGTTGTGTTAGCGATTATTAATAAATTAATTTCTGTAATGATGTTTTACAAATTAGTTTTTTATTATTAAATTCTTATGAATGTTTTTCCTTCTATAAATGTGGGTTAAGAGGGAATATTTTTACATCATCCTTTTAGGATTGTTACCAAAGGTGGGGTTAGGAAGTTGTGTTATGTTCTTTTTGTCTTGTATACTTGTATGACATTTAATTTTGTTATAACCCAATGCCATGGAAGCTCTTGATTATGTTTTTACTATTTGAATGTCTTATGATGTATTTGTAATGAAAGATGGTTATAATGTGTGTGTTCCTCTGATATTTTGGAAGCAGGTCTTGTCATTTATGATCCATGATTATATATGAGACATATTTTGAGACTTATGAGCTTAGGTTAGGTTATCTAGGTGTTATAGGGAAGTGGCTTTCTTTGGAGGCACCAGAGCCCAGAAGTAGAGCCACCTGGGTATCCTCAGTAAGTTACTTAATAAGTGATAATATAATATAATGAATTAAATGGGTTTTTAAAATGAATTAATAATATAATGGATTCCACGCCCATGCCTTGAGTTCTAGTATAGGTTAAGAATGGGAGTGTGAGAAGATGCTTTCTTGTCTAGTAGTGACGGTGAGTTCTGGCATGATCGGTTATCCTTATCTACATGAGAGGATTTTAGGTTCCACATATGATCATAGTTGGGAGTCAGAGTCTAGTGAGATCATTCCAAGGGGTTGACATATGTGATGACACTTTCCTAATTTCATCTTAGGTTTCCTACATGTGTTGGTTTCCTCTGGATTAGTATATTTACCTTTGAGTTTTGAGTTGTACCTTTGAGGTAGGAAGATTTTAGGATCCCTTGTTTAGTACTACCTGGTGATTGGTTTTGGTATTGTTATTTGAGTAGGGTTTGATGTTATCTCCTTAGCATGATGGGAGTGGAACCAAAGGTTTCCACGAGGCCAGGGTGTGGTGATTCTCTTACCATTTGAGATTTTGGCATTCTTGTACCAGTGTTGGATGATCCTTGTAGTGGTTGCTTCTTATTATTTCATCCTTGGAGATTTTTTCCTATTCGTTCTTTTATTTGTACTTTATACTTCATTTTATTTGCATACCCTACAACTTGTGCAGTGTATGTGGGTTATCATGTATACCATATGATTCAAATGTATTTGTTTATTATTTTATTAGGTGATGTAGTTTAGTTTCATTATGTAGAAGATTTATATGATTATTGTACTTAATAGATTTAATTATATTTAGATAATTCTACATGAAGGAACCCTTGAGATATGTAATATGTATTTGAGATTGTGTATATGATTATGTATTGACTTTATGTTATTGCTTCCTCTTTCTCATTCAATATTGTTTGTAAACTCTTAAGAAAAAAATTATTTTGTAAACTTAGTAACATGTTTTAGGTTAATTTCTCCTGAGTTCCCTCGTGAGGCATTACACTTGGTATCAAAGCCCATATTTCTACACTGGGAATTCTAAGAATTTTGTATGCCCAATAGATGTCTAGAAGTTAAAACATGAAACAAAAACTTAGACATATAACACTCTTGTATTTTAGACTATTTCTTTACGATTACTTCATGTCTTATTTCTGATTTATCTAAAATATCATTCTTCTTGTTTGAATGTTGTAGGAAAGATGGTCATTGAGACTAGATCTATTACAAGAGGCCATAGTAGAGGCTGTAGTAAAGGACATGGAAGGAGGAGGCTTCCCAACCCTCTTTTGAGTCATAGAGTTAAGGAGAGAAGGGAAGAGAATAGTGGAGAGCATCATAGTGATTTAGGAGAGCTTAATGTTATGCAGATTCTCTAGACTGTTCTAGAGAGTCTACATGTGCAAGACAAGGCTGAATAGGAAGCATCACACTATTCTAATAATGAGAAGAGACATGTAATCACCTAAAAATGGTCACCAAAACCATAAGCCCCTAATCTCGATTATTCATCAAGAAAACCCTAATTTTGATCAAATCTCCTATGTCCTAACCTAAGGAAATTCAACTCATTAATCTAATTTTACCTATACCCTAAGTCTCGTCACACTTGATCCTACTTGATTAATTAATTCCTAAATCCTAATATTGTTGACAATTAAATCAACCTTATACTACTTATTTAATTAATATTTTAGGATTAAATAAATAAAGAATTATCAATTAATTAAAAAAAGGAATTAAAAATTAATTATGTCATCACATTTTGGAGAAAAATGCATAAATCCTTTGAATATTCCAAAAAAAGGAAATTATGAAGTCAACATCTAGTGAACTGAACACCATTTTGGAAACAATTCAGTTAACAAGAAAAACAAATATTTTAACTCATTAGTCATTTTAGCAACTTTAGTTCTGCCTTAGAAGTTTCCCAAAGAACCAATTCTCTCAACCAATCAAATTAATTGCACATGGATTGTGCTAGTCCAAATTGAATCTCAATCATTCACCTTGGATCAATCTCGTATGTTCATTCTCAAGAGAATTTCTATATAACTAGGCCTCCATTCTCACAAGAAGAACCCAATCTTTTTCTTAGAGTAATGTTGTCATTTTTTTTATCATTTGTTAATTGCAATCATTGTTAGCTATTCTAATTGCATAGTTAATTTAGCTCATTACATTTATCAACATAGGAACACTTCAATTTTTCTTAATTTGGATTAATCTTAGAATAATCATTGGATGAACTTGCATTGCATAATAGATTATCTCTTAAATCCTTCATTTAGATAGAGTATAAAGTCACTGGATTTTGCAATGATCTAAGAGAAAAATCCATACTCTTGTCTACTAGAAGGCAATGAGTCACCTTGGTCGATTTCAGTTTCATTTATGCTATTTCCATTGTTTAGATCAGTTATTTACTGACTCATTAAAGTGTATTGTTAACCATATTTTCACACTCACATTTATGGCACCCACCGTGGGGCATAAAAATCAATTTCTATCTTCGCAACCTTTTTTTTATGAATTCTTGATATTTTTCTGTACACTGGCCATGTTTTCTCGTACGAGCATTCTCATAGGCCAATACGAGTCAGGATGGTAAATCGTATGGTAACCCATGGATTCTCATACTATACCATGTAGCTTCTCGTACTAGAATCTGGTCTAGTTTTTTAATTGAAAACAATAAGTTTGATCTTTATTTTTCTTATTTATGCAATTGGGTTTTTCTTGATTCTGACAATTTGATTCCCTATTCTATTTTTGTGGTTTTCTTGGCAGCCTAACAAGTTTATGAAGGATATTTTTGATGAAGAAATTTATTAGACATCGTTTTATGTAGGATGTGTACCAAAGATAAATGCTAAAATAGTACTGATGCTTTTGTGCAGGTTGCCTATGAAAGGAAACAACTAGACATTCTATTTGCATTAATTTTTCTTAGGAACCTCACCTGCAAGAAATTTTAAAAAGAATCATTGGTTGGCATGTTTTGGGATAGTGAAAAGAATAGGAGATTATGCTCTTTTCCCCTTGAGGGAAAATCATAAATCTAGACCCTTGTAGCTTTTCCTTTTATTTTCTTGTATTCCATTAGATAGGCTTGTCCAAGTGGGAAAAAGTACTCACCCTTGGAGAAAAACCCACATGAGCACGAGGTGTTTAAGACACACCACTCCAAATCATGTTAAATAAATTGCTACTTTGAGGCAAAAGCCTCAGAATTTGAATTCCATTTGAGCTTATACATAGCTCTCACCTGACCACATAATAGGGCCTTAGGGTCTAAATCATGTTTACATGACTATTGGTGCAAAGGTTCTTTGTGGGGCTATAGGCATAAATTGTGCTTGTGTGGACATAGATAATGTATTCGAAAGGAGACCCTTACTAAAATCCATAGAGTAGCAGCCTACCCGGTTCACCCCTGAAAGTGGGATAATCTAAGTGTAAGGGAGATAGTAACTCCCCCAAGATACTCATCATATCATGCCAACATTAGTGTTTGTAGTTAGATAATACGACATCATTACACCCATTATGTGGTTGGTGGTGATCATATTTTGATTAGCTATTGGGTGTGTACCTAAGTCAATGAGAAAGGATTTTCCCACTCAGCCAATTGACCATAGGGCTTAGAAAATGCTGCTATCATTGAGTCTTTTCACACGTGTTTTTGCTATGTTTGTACACTTTCAACATTTGAAAATCAAATCTTGAAGAAAAAATTGAAAACTAACTAGTAAAAATGGAAAATGAAATGAAAACCTTAATAGTTGGCGAAAATCCAAAATTGGTGTAGGTGTTTCTGACAATCATAACTTTTGACTCAATTGTTCATTTTTATTGAAATTTTACAGGTAGATTCTTTAGGAGAAGCCATTTGGATTGCTGACCAATCTCATCTCAGTAGGTAGCCATTTTGACATCTTTTTGGGATCCAAAAAGTTCATTTGGGCCTCCAAAGTTAGCTTTTAGTTTGTTTTTTTTTAGTTCTTAAAAAGTTGTGTTTCTTAATAACTCTGAAGTCATGTAGTTTCTAATTTCAAAGATTAGTTGGCAATTCTTCTTATCTTAGTTTAGGGAAGCTTTAGGGAAAAAAGTCATTTTTTTAGGAATTGTCTTAAAATTACCAAAATGGGAAAAAAATATTTTGTGAAAATTTGCCAAAAAAGGTAATTTTTTAATTTGGTTCAATTAGTGTTTCTTGTTATTGTAAGAAAAAGAGTAGTTGGATGAATAATGAAGAGTTGAGAATTTTGAAATAATCTATTGTGTCGTCATGTATTCTTTATGATACTTGTTCATGGTCAAAATTGGGCTACATCAAAAATCTCGTGAGTCTTTTCTAGACCTTTGGTTAGATTTTATCTTGTATTTTGCAGTTCTTCCTTCAGAATAGTGAGATTGTCATAGCTGGCTTTAGTAGTAATCTATTGATAGTCTGATCTCCATTTTCATGAGTCCTAACTTGTTGGTTTAGTCCTTTTGTTCAATTCCATCATCTTCAATCCTCCTTATATGTTGTCCCTTTTCAAGTCGTAAGTGCATTATCATCTAGGTTTGTTAACCTTAATTCAGATCTGAGACATTTGCATCTCTTTCTTGATTAGATGTTACCTTTTTTTCATCATCATTTACCTTATACTTGTTCATCACGTTGGTTTTTACTTCAACACTTGTCAGACGATCAAGTGATTCATGCATATGCAAACCAGGAGTCAAAAATAGAAATTTAATCTCAAGAATAATTCCCACATCATACATTCTCTCCAATATTCTAAACAAATTCATCAAGCCAATCTTACAATAGCTAAAAATAAATGGGCTAAGTCCTACACTCCTAGAAAGAAAGAAAAGATTCTTATTGAAGACGTATCAAAACAAATCCAATCTTTGAGATATCAACTTCAAGACCTAAAGGAATAAAATGATACACCATCCAAAAAGTACTCATTAAGATCAATTTCTCTTTCCTTCTATAATCATGCTTCATCCATATCTTCATCTTCCTCAAATGAAAATGCTAATCTACAATCTCACATCAATCTCATCTTTGATCAATATCAATGTCATGAAAATCCTATCTTTGATCAAGAATATATTCATGACCATTGAATCTTTGATCGAGTCTATCTCACAACCTCAAGAGAATCTGATCTATGATCCAAAAAATCAAGAGGAATCAGTCCTATCTCAACAATCATCATCACATGACAACAAAAAATTAGAACATCGTGATCTTGAATCTCATAACTCTTGGGTGAAAAAAAGTGAATCTAAATTTCTATTGGATAGATCATTTACTCCTTTGGGATAATCCATTGAATCAGCTTTAGAAGAGCTTCTTGAACACAATATCATCATGCTGCCTAAAATCACTTCACGTGGTTTTGTATTCTTGAGAAAATATTGTGCCTATCATCAAAATAATGAACATGATACTTCAGATTGCATGCAATTAAAACATAAAATCCAAGATCTTATTGATGATGACATCACTGAATTTGAAAATCCTAATTAATCATCTAATGAAGAACAAGATACTCATCTCAAGAAAGATAAAACTCATGAACCTATGTTTGGTTGTGTTTCTCATTCCAAATCTACTTCTTCCAACACTCATGCATCTCCTAAAGTAACAAATCTAGCCAACATGCCTACATCAAACAAAGAACCTAATGCTTTTCATACTAGTTATGTTTATCTTCAAGGGCTACCTTTAAAATAAATCCAATATAATATGCATCCGACTGCAAAAATTTTAAATGATTCCAAAATCAAAGATCTCAAACCCTCATGTGTTGTCATGCCTAGTTCATCATCTCTTCAAGAATCTCCCATGCAGATCAAAACTCCTACCTCATCCTTAGAAGTGGCTCCATGTGAAGAAGACAATCCAAAATATGAAGAAACAATTATCAATAATGATCAAGATCAAGGTACCATCTTTCCTCATCCAATGGTTGACACAAGAATATCCCAAGAAATCTATGATGATCTTGTCTCACCCTTACATTTCTTCCAAGAAGATATCCCTCCATCTCAAGAGCCACATAGCCCTCCACTTCCTAATCAAGATCAAGTACACAACACTCTTCCTATGCTATCCAAAGATCCGTGTCAAGACTAGAGTATCACCTCTTCCTCTTTTTATACTCCTCCATATACACCTCAAAAATCTCCTATTCTTCCAAATCCTCTGCATAAGAAGAAATCCCCTCAATCTTTAGCTTATCCTATAAAAAATTCTATTATCAAAGCTACTCATGAGGGTATTGGTATAAATATGAATCATAAAGATGAGAGCATCAGCCGCATAGATCACTCTATAGATGTTGATATCCCTATCCATTACCCTTTTACATCTCCCAAATCTATTTGTGGTCCCTATATCCCAAAGCTAAAACCTTCAAACCTTCCATCCATATTGGGTCCCTATGTTCCTCCATCCACTATACCTCTCACTCCTCTCTTGTCATCCACTTCCCCCATCATACCTCAAGATCAACAAAGACATACATACTTGAGAAACTAAGAACCTCTCCATCTAAACCCATCATATTAGTCTTATCCATCCATAATTCCCAAGTCTTTTGGAAGAAATTTGGATGCACGATGTGAAAATTAGAAGTACAAGAATCCACTTACATATGAAGATCACCATGTCCTATCTAATCAACATGTGGCTACAAAGAAAAATAAAATCTTCAAGAGACCACAAGTGATGCAGGAGCATCTTGGGTTCTTGGTAAGCCGGTATCACCAAAAACAAGTTAGAGTTGTTAGATATGCTTGGTAGCTTCTTTTGGGCTCTCGATGATGTTTTCTTGTTTCCACCGATGGAGCTTAGTTGCTACTTGGTTCCTTCGTTCACCAAGTTGGCTCAGTTGGTTCACTGAGTTAATTTCTTGTTTCTTGGTAATCTTTCTCACCAAGTGGTTTATTTTGGATTTCTATTGAGGTCGACTTATGGATTTAATTTTGGTCACAAAGTTAATGGTTACATCAATCATTGGGAAGTGTGTGGACCTAGATATGGTTGTTTCCTTCTCCAATGATGGATTTGAAGGCCAACTTGTTTAAGTAGCCTCTTGTATAAATAAAGTAGTTTGTTGTAGTTTTAGAGAGTAGTTTTTTGGAGGGAGTTTTGGGGAGTTTTTAGAGATAGAAGATAGGTTCTAAAAGTTGAATCCTCGCATGTTGGAAGATTGTTGTAATTGAATCCTGATGATATTTGGTCATAACTAGGAAGGCATTACAGCCCAACATGTATGAGTTTATTGATGAATAATATATGAAGTATCTGTATTCTCTATCTCCCTACTTGTGTTATTGCTTTTGTGTGATGTTTTTGCAAGGAGGTTGGTGATTTGGGTGTCTTTGGCCCTCATCCCTATCCTCCCTTGCATTAGGTGGTATTAGAGTGAGGTTGAGATCTAGATCTAAATTTATGAATTTAGGTTGAGGTTCCTTCTTATAATCCCTAATTGGTATTTGTTGTCGGGTGGCAGATTATGATCTGACCTGCAATTGTAGAGGATTTCAAGATGGTTCATGGGAGGCAAGATGTAGATCTAGGTTTAGATGACATGCTAAGACAAATTTCTACTAGGTTAGAAGCTTTTGAGATAGCACAACACTGAGGAAGACATCTTGAGGATGTTAGTGACAAAGAAGTTGAAGATGAACAAGGTGAAGCAAAACCTGCACCTATTATGGATCAAGGTGAAGAAATAATTTTGAAGGTATTGATAAATTTGAAGTCTACACCATATTTCAATCCTCCTAAATACAGTGGAAGGATGGATTCAAATGAGCTGATGGATTGGATAACTGAGATGGAAAAGTATTTTGAATATGAAAATGTCCCTGAGGAAAAGAAGGTGAAAATTGTGAGTACGAAATTGAAAAGTCATGCATCCTTATGGTGGGAGCATCTACAATTGGATAGAAAGAGGAAAGGAAAATACAAAATTAAGGTATGGAATAAGATGGTGAATAAATTGAAAGGAAAGTTCTTACCTTGCAATTATCAGATTAACCTAGTTAGGCGAATGAAAGTTTGAGGTAGAAAGATAGCTTGGTAAAAGACTATATTGAGAAATTCTATAGACTAGACATCAGATCTGGACATATTGAGGATGAGGTAGAAATAATTTCTAGGTACATGAATGGGTTAAGAATTTCTATTCAAGAGAAAATCATTTTGGTTAAGTTAGAAAGTATTGAAGAAGCTTATCAGTATTCCTTGAAAGTTGAGAAATTGAGCAAAAAATGCGAGCAAAGACAAAGAGGAAAAGGTGGTAGATTCCCTAGAGGAAGAGGTATATCTTATGGTGAAAACAATAGATCTGATCAAGACAAAACAAATCAAGATAAAGGCAAGACTAAGTGGAAAGGTGAAAGTTCTTCTAGAGAAAGAGGTAGTAACTACCAAGGTGGTTATAGTAGAGGTGGATTCCAAGGAACTTGGTAAAATGTGGAGAAGAATGGCATAGGTCATTTGAGTGTACACATGAAGGTCAATAATAGTAGAAATTCTTTGGTGCAAGAAGACTCATCGAATGAACTAGAAAAGGAAAAGAACTTGATGGTCAGAAGAGCACTATGGAGTGAAAGTAATAAGGAAGATCCAGTAAGGAAAAGTTTGTTCAAGACCAGATGTAGAGTTATTGACAAAGTGTGGAAGGTAATCATTGACAGTGGAAGCTCGGAGAATCTGGAATCTGAGGAAATGGATGCAAATTTGCATTTGAAAAGTTTGAAACACCCTAAACCCTATCAAATTTCATGGATCAAGGATGAGAATACACTATTGGTAAGTGAACAATGTTATGTGAATTTAAAAATTGGAAAGTACTATGATAAAGTGTTATGTGATATCATGCCTATGGATTGTTATCATATTTGTTGGGTAGACCTTGGCAATGTCATAGACATGCTATATATGATGGAAGATTGCATAAATATACTATTTGGGCTGATGGGAGAAGACAAATATTATTGCATTTAATTCAAGAATCTATTGGTAATGTTTTTACATCTGTGAAAGTTTTTTATAGAAGAAAGTTTGTTAAATATTTAAAGAAGAATAATGTGTGTTTTATTGTGATTCCTAACAAACCAAGTGAGAAAATAGTGGATAATATCCCTAAAGAGGTTGATAAGATACTCACCGAGTATAGAGAAATCATTTATGATAATGTCCCTGATGGTTTACCACTGAAAAGAAGCATTGATCATTGTATGGATCTGATTCGTGGAGCTAGTTTACCAAATAAAGCACCACATCAGTTAACACCTACCGAGAATGAGGAACTCAGCCGACAAATCCAAGAATTGTTACAGAAATGATTGATCCTAGAAAGTTTGAGTCTATGTGCAGTACTAGCTATATTGGCACCTAAGAAGAATGGATAATGGTGAATGTGTACTGATTCCAGACAAATCAACAAGATAATAGTGAAATATAGGTTTCCTTTACCAAGAATGGATGATATAATGGATAGCTTGAGTGGAGCAAAGTATTTCACCAAAATTGATTTGAAAAGTGGGTATCATCATATCATAATTAGAGAAGGTGATGAATGGAAGACTTCTTTCAAAACAAGAGAAGGTTTGTATGAGTGGTTGGTTATGCCTTTTGGTTTAACTAATGCACCGAGTACTTTTATGAGATTGATGAATGAGGTTTTGAAGAAATTCTTGGGTAAATTTGTGATTGTATACCTTGATGACATTTTGATATTCAGTAAGACCAGAGAAGAACATTTGTTGAACATTAAATAGGTATTATAGAGATTGAAAGAAGAAAAGTTGATGATTAATTTGAAACAGTGTTCCTTCATGAAAGAAGAGATTGTATATTTTGGATTTGTGATTTCATCTGATGGTTTGAAAATGGATCCTAAGAAGGTTGAAGCTATTTTGAATTGGCCTACACCTGAAAAATCTAGCTAGGTAAAATTGTTGCTTTCTTTAGTGAGAAATTGAATGATTAAAAAAGGAAATATTCTGTGTATGATCAAGATTTCTATGCTATTATTCAAGCCCTAAAGAAATGGAGAAATTGTTTTATATCAAGTGAATTTGTGTTGTATACGGATCATAAGGCTTTACATTATTTGGGTAGCTAGAATAAGTTGAATCAGAGACATATAAAATGGGTTCAATATTTGCAGAGTTATACATTTGTGATAAAATATATGAGTGGATTCACTAATTGGGTTGTTGATTCATTGAGTAGAAGAAGATCTTTGTTGATTGAAATGAGAATTGAAGTTCTTGGTTTTGATGACATGAAATATTTGTATGAAACTGACCCTAATTTTTTTGAGCCATGGAGAAAGTGTAGAGAACCTATTCAAGATCAATCGAGTACCAAGTGGGAAGAATATTCCATTCAAGAAGGTATTTTGTTTAAAGGTATCCAGTTGTGTATATCAAGAGGATCAATGAGAACTAATTTGATAAAGTTGAAACATAGTAGTGGTTTGGTTGGACATCTTAGCATTGACAAAACATTAAATTTTCAGAAAGAGAAGTACTTTTGGCCACATTTGTATAAAGATGTTCAGAATTACAAAGGGAGTAAGTCAAAATACTAGATTGTATACATTGATTTTGGTTCCTGAGAAACCTTGGATTGATATTAGTATGGATTGTTTTCTTGGCTTACCGAAGGTAGTAAGAGGTAATGATTCTATATTTGTTGTTGTGGATAGATTTTCTAAAATGACACATTTCATAACCTGTAGAAAAACATCAGATGTCATGCATATAGTAGATCTTTTCTTTAATGAAATTGTCAGATTTCATGGATTGCTGAGTATCATCTTTGATCAAGACAGTAAGTTTGTTGGATACTTTTGGAAGACTCTATGGAAAAAGTTAGGTACCAAGTTGAGGTATAGTTCTACATTTCACCCACAGACTGATGGATAGACATAGGTTGTAAATAGAAGTTTGGGTAATCTTTTGAGATGCTTAGTTGGAGATAAACCAAGTAATTGGGATTCTATGTTGGCACAAGAAGAGTTTGCATACAATAATTCAATGAATAGGAGAACTGGAAAAAAACCTTTTTGAGATTGTTAATGGTATATAACCAAGAAGTATATCGAATTTGAAGGACATTTCTAGTGAAGAAAAGAGAAGTGTCGAAGGAGAATAATTTTTTGAGTTCATGAAGACATTACATGAGGAAGTAAAACTTAAGTTGGAACATAGTAATCAGAAATATAAGGAAAAAGTAAATAGATCAAGAAGACATAAGAATTTTGCAGTTGGGGATGAAGTAATGGTACATTTGAAGAAAGGTAGATTTCTTGTTGGAACCTATGGAAAATTGAAAATGAATAAATTTGGTCCCTGCAAGATATTAAGGAAGTTTGATAGTGGAAATGTTTATGAGATTGAGTTACCTAATAACATGGATATATCACCTATATTCAACATTGTAGGCTTGTATGAATATCATGAACCTGATGAAGAACTAGCAGTACCAAATGATTATCCTAAGAAGCAAACAAAAGAAGTTGAGCCGATTTTAGAACAAAGAGTTGGTAGAAGCACAAGAGGAAAGGAGTACATGGATTACCTGGTAAAATGGAAGAACAAAATAATTGAAGACCTAGCATGGATTACACAATCTAAGTTGGATTCATCTCATGTTGTATCTACTACATGATTTGGATAATCATCTCAAAACAACTCCAGGTGTCTGATGTAGGAGCATCTCAGGTTCTTGGCAATCCGGTATCACCAAAAATAAGTTAGAGTTGTTAGATATGCTCGGTAGCTACTTTTGGGATCTCGGTGATGTTTTCCTATTTCCACTGATAGAGCTCATTTTCTACTTGGTTCCTTCATTCACCGAGTTGGCTCAGTTGGTTCACCGAGTTAATTTCTTATTGCTCGATAATCTTGCTCACTGAGTGGTTTATTTTGGATTTCTGTTGAGGTTGACTTATGTATTTAATTTTGGTCATGGAGTTAATGGTTACATCGATCATTAGGAAACATGTGGACCTAGATCTAGTTGTTTCCTTCTCCAATGAGGGATATAAAGTCTGACTTGTTTAGGTAGCCTCTTGTATAAATAAAGTAGTTTGTTGTAGTTTTAGAGAGTAGTTTTTGAGGAATTTTTGGGGAGTTTTTAAAGATAGAAGATAGGTTCTGAAAGTTGAATCCTAGCATGTTGTAGGAATGTTGTAATTGAATTCTGATGATATTTGGTTGTAACCGGGAAGGCCTTACAGCCCAGCATGTATTAGGTTATTGATGAATAATATATGAAGTATATGCATTCTCTCTCTCCCTACTTGTGTTATTGCTTTCGTGTGATGTTTCTGCAAGGAGGTTGGTGATTTGGGTGTGCCTTTGGCCCTCAGCCCTATCCTCCCTTGCATCAACAAGGGTCCTCAAATAAAAGAATAAAATCAAAGAAAATATGGGTTCCTAAATCTATTATGGAAGAATTATGATCAAAAGCAACCAAAAGTAAAGAAATATCAAAAGCTATGTGGATTCCCAAGCCTCTCTTAAAGGACTTGAATATAAAAGAAAAATCAAAATTGACATTAAATCTTCCAAATACTTCCATTTTGTATCCTTGTAAACATCTTACATCATCTCCTTCATCAATTTTGGGTCCTTGTGTCCCAAATAACTTCCTACAATAAAACCTCAAGATAGCCAATCTATTTTTCCTCCATCCATTCACTACCCTTCAAGGTGTGTATTAATGTTGATCTTATCATCATTTCCATCTACCCCTACATAATCCTTTCAATTCTCTATCCACTATCCAACACCTACTTACTATCCTTCCATGTTTTATCCTTCCATTCCATTTGTCCAATCCATCGCATAAATCCTTAGTCATCATCTATCCTTACCCTCCACATCATTTTCCTTCCATCACCCTATCAACATCCTTGAGTATACATTTCAATGGCCTTGGCCCATCAAAGCATATCTTTCCAAAGGAGCATTATCCAAAGAGCTTCAGGCTTGAATTCCACCAAAAAATAGAAAATACAAAACAAAATCAAAAAGTGCCTTGGTGAAAACCTGGTAAATAGGCACCTTGGTAGCAAAATTAAAGAGAAATAAACCCATCCTATGGTGAAAACCGCTACTTGTGGCACCTTGGATAAGTACCATGATGAAAACCTAGCAAACAAGTGTCATGTGTAATTCCTTCCTCTTGCAATCTACACTTGGGGTCAAGATTCATCCACACTATGACAAGGTTGAACTTATTCATGAGCACCATATATCTTGTCATCTACTATCCTTTCCATTAGCTTACTCACTTGCTTCCATCCATGATAGCCTATCATGATCTTACTTATCCAACGTTGGACATCACTATTTCTAAGAATCCTTACCATTATCTCAAACCATCCACTCATAATCTTCATCATCCCTTATCATGGTCACATGATCATATACATGGCTTATCCAAATCAACCCCTTGGTCTTAATCAAAATGAAGAACGGTAAAATGAAAATTTTCTTAACAGAAGTCTCTTAACATGTCCACTCTTTTGGACCACATGCTTTCATGACACTAATTCATTATCCTATGTGTTATCCAACACCACTTAAATGAGCCTACATTGATGTATTCTTCTTCCCTAGCTTGCGTAATCTTGAGGAGACTATCCTTAAGGGTTGCATTCACTCACTTCACCCCTCAATATTTTCCCATTTTATCCATCATATTTCTAATCCATCCATCATATCCTATACCTTTCTAGACATTGGGGGAAAACCAATGTGATCTTGCTTGAGAACGAGTAATCTTTAAAAAAATCTAAAAAAATTTTAAAGTCCTAAAAAAATTCTAAAAATTGGAAGTCCTAAAAAAAATGATCATCTTAGTGAATACTTGGAAAACAGGTGCTTTGATGCATCGACCAAAAAAATAATCTAAAATCTAAAAAATACAAAAAAAAAATGAAAAAATGAAATAGAGCAAAAAAATTTAAAAATGAGAAAAAGTGCCTCGATAAAAACCTAGTAAATAGACACCTCTTGTACTCATGTGCTCCATCTATCAACGCAAGTCTTGGAATCCTTCATTTGCTTCATTTTGTACAAATCCTTCAGTCACTCTTGTGACAAATTAGTTATTTCATGCAACATTGCCATGGATTGGAATCATTTTTTATCTTTGTCCTAGGATATTCAAGTCTCTCTAGGGGGTAGTTTCCTATCACAACAGTTAGCCAGATCACCATCCAAAGTGAATCAGATTCATTTTTTCAAAATCCACTAAAAGGTTCATCACTGACACACACTAGTGTTTCTCAACACCCCACAATGTGAAGACATCACCAAGAAACATTTCTCAACACTTATCGAATAAGATTAAATCACAATCCAAATGACTTAAAGACTCAACAAATCAAACAAGTGTTTCTTAACACCACACTTCAACAAGGTAGAACTCAAAACACAAACAACACCCAAAACTTCCTGAATTGATGTTGATCATATCTCTATTGCAACTTGACAATGTCTAATGACTAAAGAAGCAATAAAGGTTGTGAGTTTTCTTGGTATGCTATTTATTATCATTTGATTTCCTAATTATCCCTTTCTATACAACTTGATGACGTCTAAAATGGCTAGAGGAAAATAGACTGGGGCATAATCATTTTTCTTTATCTTCTGCTTGTCGGTGTGGTTTCCATGATCCTAAACTATCCAACAAATTGGGTGTTTGTTGTAAGAGCCTCCATCTTGATTGGATGGCCACACATACCTCAACTTGTTTTATATGGAAACTAAGGTGAGGTCAGAGCTATCTCCTTGTCTATTATTATTTTTGTTTACTCAAGAACAATCTAGGTCATCCTAGCCTCTTATGCCTTGATGCTTATGGTCACATGCCACATCAATTAGAAACGACACTTAGGTCATCTTGGCTTTTATGCCCCAATGCTTGTGTTAGTTTTCCACATTTATCCGATATAGGCCATATTCATATCCTCATGGTCGTAGTGATACCAGTGAGAATTTTATCAGCTACGATGTCCCACAACACTCAATGACAAAAATTTTCAAAACAAAATCTAGTGAATATGTCCTAGGGTGCATTCACGTTAGTTTTGAATTTTGCATTTGGACAAAATTACTACTTTTCCAACGTTATCTCCTATGTGGAATGTGAGGCTTGGGTTTGAACTAATCATCTTCCTCTCTCATCAAGTGGTTTGACCATCTTGATTCTATTTCTGGGATCAAAATAAAAAACTAAGAGCATTTTATCTATCAAAATCATAGTTTGACTTTTTGTTGTAATTGCAGTTGACCGCTTGCACAATCAGTCTTTTGTCCTCCAGACCAATGAGATTTATTTCTTATCAAGCAATCAAAGTACCATAATCTTGGTCAAAACTTATGCAAATTTTGGTCAAACTCGGTCAACAAGACCTAAAATAAGTGCAAAATGTGACCTAACTTACCTCATCTAAATCGGATTGTTAGAGATAGTTAGAATCGCCATTATGGAAGTGTCTAAGACCCTTACTAGTTCATTTATTTGAAGCTCATTTAGCACGTTCCCTTGAGGGTCTTTCCTTGTAGTAATACTCCAAGTGTGCATGCCCTTCAAGTTGTCAAGAAATAGCCTCCAAGTTTGTCAAGTTCAAATTCGGCCTTCCTTGGTTGAATCTTTTCTAAGACTCATGCTTTACATGAACCACTTCAAACCACTTTGAACTACTATTCAAAGTAGTTCGAAGCAATTCAATGAATGATTATTTTTCTAATGTCTATTTTCTGCAGGTGGGCCCCGGCCTACGTCACCTTTTTGCGGTGAACCACTTTGAACCCCAGTTCAAAGTTGTTCAAAGAGGTTAAAAGACAGATAGAGGGAAGAGTCATAATTGAAAGGATAATTAATGGGATAGATGACATAAGCCGACGGTGAAATGAGGGTTAAGTTTTTAAGATGGACAGTTTAGATTTGATAGGAGCCACAGGGCAAGCCTTGAATAAAGTTTCAGGTTGTGATTAATTAAATCGTTAACATGAGTGAGAGATATTGTTGGGGGATGATTAATAATGATATTAAAGTTTGCAGATTTCAAGGACATCTTGTTGTTGAGTCATTACTACTCACATCATTTGAAATTAATGTTCCCAACTAATGCTCATTAAAGTCGACTTTTCAGGGCATAATCTTTCAAAAATATAAACAGCTCTGTAAGTTTTCTCTTCCTGTTATAATTCTGTGGAGTCTCGGCTATGGGAGAAGAAATAGTTCTAAGTTTGCATAAAATAGGTAGCTCCTCATTTCATGTTGCTATTTGATATATTGATTCAAGAGGGGGGGTTTTATTTTTATTCCTAAGGGAGAGATGAGGTCCAGTATGCATTTCTTCGGGAATGTCAAGAATATCTAGTGTCAAGCCCCTATTGTCACAGATACAGACCTGTTAGGGATATCAGTAGAAAAAATGGCAATTGACCTCACAAACCGTGTAGCAGAAGATCATAATCTACAGTTCCTATCGAGTGGATTATTGGAAGCTATAGCTTTCCCTCCGTTAGCTGTATGCCTAGAGTTGATTTAGTAATGTATTAACAGATATGATGTAAAATCCAAGTGCATAATGAATGTGGAAGGCCAAACCCTTGTGCCAGTTAATAGAGAGACTATCATGGCTATTTTTAAAATCCCAGAGGAATCTCTCATCAGTTTCACTCCCACCCAATCTCTAGCTCAGTATAGAGAAAACATAGATAAAAACCGTAGTCATGTGGCGTGGAAGTGGACTCAAACTAATTATAAGGGAGGATTCTAGTTACCTAAAGTCCTCACCAAAGACCACATGATGCCACTTATTCATGATGTGATAGTGTTGCTTCACTGGATTAAAGGTTCATAGCAGGTTCTCCTCTTTGAGGAGTGGATGTTTCACTTTATAGAGATAGTCTTGGAAGGGGGGAAACATATTGATTGGGTGAAGATTATTGCTATTTCCCTAAGGGACCAACTTAAACAATCCCAAGCCATTAAGAAGGATTTATTTATGTCTTCCTATTTGATATACTATTTGGCATGCACACAGGATCTATTTGCCATTCAACATGTTCCTTGGAATGAAGACCTTTTCATCTATGAGTAGTGTCCCTTATTAAGAAAGGATAAGATTTTGGAAGACTATAGGAAGGTTCATGATGTTTTCTTGGGAAGATTGTGTCAACAATTGGCAGGAGTCCCAAACCAAAGAGTTTCATTGGAAGCACAGAAATTCGTTCAAGTCTACGAAAGTCTATACATTCAATTTCCACATTTTACCTACATCTGGGTCGGAGGCTTTGATGATGAACCTCTTAGGCTCCCAAGGTTTTCTTTTGACTATTTTATATTAGCAGAGGTCTGCAAGAAATTATTTGTAATTATTGAAAATACCCTACCAGAAGAAAGTTGGCCTTCTATGTTTCCAGTTAAAATTGGAAACTTGGTCTATAATAGTATGATGGATGCTTTGGTGATAGGAAGCAACCTGTTGAGTTTTCACTTGCAATTTTATGAGTTAAGAAGGGGTTTTGACAATAAGGGCTTCACTAGACAAGTTCTAAGTCTAAGTAATTATCCTTCACCCAGTTCGCACCTTGAAGATCTATGGGAAGATCTTAGTGGTGAAGAAGCAGTCTAGAACTGGGATCACTCAAGACTTGTAGTTCCATAGATCAAACTATTGCAATTAAAGTTTTATATTAAGGGAGTAGAAGAGGATAGTTCTAAAGTTGCAAATTCAGATGTCATCAATGTAGAAGCAAGAAGTCCTCTGGTCATAGATTGGAATAGGAAGGATGAAGATGATATAAAGTTGAGAGCCTAAACTATATTCGGGGTTACAGAAACCTGGTTGACAGAAAAGAAAAAGAAAGGAGCAAAGAACCCCCCTCTTGAAAGGCACAGTACGGAATCAGCCCTAAAAAATGTGAAACATGTCTCATCTAATGTATCTCATGTGGTTCCTAATGCAGGTAAAGTTACATCCCCTAAGAAAAAGGTGGCTCCCAGTGGACATCCTACCGCACCCAGATCGAGGCCTAGAACAAGATCAGAAAGGCGTTGTCAGATGGCATCCTTAGGACCTAACTATTTGGATATTGAGATTAACGAAGAAGATATTTTCTTTGCATTGGATCAACAAGAAAAGGTTCAAGAAATTCTTACCAGTAGCATAGATGTACCTCAGGCTGAGAACACTCCTGTCAAAACACCTGACAATCGGATAGTCACTGGTTCAATTCCTCCTTGGCTAACCGAATCAGTGAGTAAAAGGAAGAGTTATAAGCCTATTTCACTTCCTGTGAAGGAGATTGTCACCAAATATGCTACCCAGACCCCTAAAGAAAAAAGAATGAAGAGTGATGCAAGGCTATCTACAAGGTGATTGCAGAAATAGCAACCTTTAGGCCTAAAGAAGGAATTCAGGAACTAGAGGCTGAAGACTTTGAAATCACTAAGATGGAGCTTGTGTCATGTCCCCATTTTGGCTGACATCATTTTGTGTGCCAAATTTGCCTATTATCGACTCTCGTAGGCAAATGATTTGGAGAGAGAGTCATTGTGCTGATCATTTGATTTCATATTGCTGACAGAGCCTACATTCAATGATTGTTGTAATGACCCTTACCAATAGGATCACTAAAAACCACCAACTGAATCGAGACAATTTGTCAAACACTTGGCAAGCAACTGAAATGTTTGTCTAAGATGTTGTGTTTCAAAGTGTTTTTGTTTTGGGCATCAAATTGCAATTGAGATAACAATACCAATATAAAGAAATGACAATGTAAAGCTAATATTTCATAAACTTCTCAAATCAGTTTGCAATGTAGGACTGTTATGCACTATTAAAAATGATCATTGATAAATGACAACCAATGTAGATGCAACTATGTCAACCCAGCTAGTAATGTCTGATGATTGTTTTTTTCTGAGAATGAATGACTGTGACACTATTCAGAATACAATACTATGCCTTATGACAATGTGGCAATACCCTTGCTATGCATTCATACTACAACATATATCCATATCTGATTATAGAAGACTGACTGTTACAACTAGGACAAATTGAGCTCTGTTATGATCCCCTTTTTACACATGAAACATATGAATCTCAGTCCTATCTATGCACTATATTTCGGTACCAACCCAAAAGCAAAGTCTGAATATATTGTTACGTGCATACAAATATGGGACTGTTACATAGGTAAAATACAATGACACCAAACTATAATAGAGACAGTTGATAACATTATGAGATAACAATGATAACTGAGACTAATCTCTGCATACACCTATGACTGTCACTATAGAATATTCTCATACATGAATTGACAATAAATAGTTGTAATGGAACCTGTTTGATGCTCCTTGCAATCTACTATGAATGTTGATTAAGACGCTGCAAGAACAAACCCAAACTGCTCCTCTGCAACCTGCTGTACAGACCCAAGTACAGGCCGTACAGTATGGCACCTATACTAATTTATGTGCAAGGTGAAAGCTGCTGAAAATGATAGGAATAGGGGCACCTAGGGTTAGATAATAACCCCTCAAATGCATAGAATTTATCTCCAAGTGGATTAGGAGATATGAACAATTTATTGGTTCCAAACCCTGATATTGCAATTCTGAAAATGTGCCAGTTTGTCTTCAATCATTTGCCAAATTAATTCACCAATTAAGTGATTAATTTCAAACCCTTATTCAACCCATTACAAACCCTCAATATCAATTTTTCAGGTCTTCTTTTTCCGACTGCTTTTTTGGGTCTGCTTTTTCGGACTGCTTTTTTCAGATTTGCTTTTTCGAACCTACTTTTTCGGCCGCCTATAATTTCAGCCCTACTAAAAATGCCTCCTAAAATGCTATTTCAATCACAAACAAACCCTTACATCAAATTATCAATGAAGTACCAATGAGATGGCTGAGTACCAACTCCAAACTTGTAACCCTTCAGTAGATATTTCACTACCTCAGTTATGCCAATCTAGGGGAGTGATTTGTTCCCAAAGATTGAATAGTATTTGCAGACCACAAGGCTACAAATTGCTTCACAATGAAGAAGTAGAAGAAAATCCAAATCCAAGCATGTTCAAATGAGAGGCCTAGCCCTCTATTTATTCACTTTTTGGAGAAGTTGCTAAGAACTTCTAGAAACATCCTTTATAAAATCATATTATAATGCACTTTATAATAAAGTAACTTTATAATATAAAAAAGTGCAATCTCAACTTAAAATTATAACAATATAGGCCCCAAAAGTCTCATAACTAAACATAGGCTCCACTACAACTGCATGTAGGCCTCAAACTGGATGTAGGCTCTATCGAATGTAGGCTCTGTCAGCAATATGCAATCAAATGATCAGCACAATGACTCTCTCTCCAAATCATTTGCCTACGAGAGTCGATAATAGGCAAATCTGGCACACAAAATGATGTCAGCCAAAATGGGGACATGACAATCTGCCCTTCCTGAAATTGCTTGTCCCCAAGCAATGATTGAGCAATAAACTAATCAATCCACCTGGATCCCAAATGTAGTCATGAACTGTACTACTGTCAACCAATGCAAGCTCCTGCAATATCCTTTATAATATAACCAAGAGGAATCCATGAATGAATCATGAACCACTGCTCAACTGAACTCTAACTCCATAACGGCCACAGTCGGGAACCCACGAGACACCAACTCTAAAAATATCAGAACCCAAGTCAAGAGAACAACTCAAACTGCCAACACAGTAAATATCATCAACACATCCCACTGGCTTACGCGGAATGTTCAATCCAACTCTGCAACAATGGTGTACACTCCTGAATGAAACTGTATTAAGTATGGAAAATCCACACATTGTACAACTCCTGTAGTCAACACAACTCTGCAAATCACCGACCACTGTCTCATAACCATAACTCCCATGCACCACTGATGGCGAATAGTCATCACTTGATAGATAGCAAGAACTAGAACCCAAACCAAATCTGGCGGCCATCAACTCCTCAACGCAAGGATCAAATGCAAACTGATGAACATACCCTGCAGTATAATGCTAATAAAAAGAACCAACCTCGGTCAACAGCTCACCATGCACAGGTGATACAACCCACTGCGACTGATCACCAGCTAAGTCAAGAGTTGTCATAGCCAAAGGAGTAGAATCAATAACAACCACTAAAGCAACACTCCCAAACTCCTGCTCAAAGTCATGTACTCTCAAGCTATCGACCGCATAACCTATCACCATATTATGCCCATCACAACTCTCATCTCGTGGCGTCAAACCATCCCATAACTGATGACAAACACTAGAGCCCAAAGTACATCTCCATATCATCATCTCATCAACATATGGATCAAAAGTAAACTGATGAGCATACCTCACAATGTAAGGCCGATAGAATGTGTCAATCTTAGTCAGTGGCTCAGACTGCAATCCAAATGAAACTAACTGCAACTGATCACTAACCAAGCCCGAACCAACTACTACCTCTGAAGACACCTCCAAAAGAGTAGTATCACAAACAAGAACCAAGCCAACTGCCGACTCACCAACATCAAACATGATCCCTGGTACAACATCACTAGTCTTTGTGCCATCAGTAGTAGAGACCACCACCAAATCAAACATACCACAATGCTCAGCGCCCAACTCCACCGAACCTGACTGTAGTGGAAATGAACTCGATGTGCCAATGCTAGTATCAAGGATAGATATATCCTCATCTCCACTACCTCTATCAATCTTGACCATGGACATCCTCGAATCACCAGACACCACAACCCGTGACTGTACAGAATCTGGTAAAGACTGTAGTCACTCTAACTCCATGGTCACCTCAGCCAAATGAAACTGTGACTCCTCGAAAGCCAACTGTGTACTCTCAAGAATCTTAGAAGTCACCTTGAGCTGCTAAGTAAGCTCACTCACCTCATCTTCCTTGACTAGTAATGCATCATATGCTATACTGACCCACTCCATAAGATAATCTCTATCAGCTACCAAATGCATATAATTCTATCTCAAAATCCAGATAGTCTCCCATAAAGAGTGGATCTCTGTCAAGGAAAGATAACTACCTCCCTGCTCATCACTAGTAGGAGAACCCCATCCATAAACTGCTAACAACTGATGAGCAGCATCGAAATGCTGGCAAGTGATAGTAATGTCTCGCTCACTAACTCTTAGCTGACTAGACACATGATGGCGCTGGCTAGACTGTCTCCTACAATCCTCCTCTGATGCATTGTCCAAGGAAGTATCCTCAAAACCACTGATGTCTAGAGTACTACTATCCATACTCTACGAATCAACTCCAAAGCTCATACCAACATACGGAGCATCAAAAATTGTAGCATCACTGCCCAACTCCGCTGTAACAAATGAATCTACCGAGGAAGCTAAGTCCTCAAAACTATCTGTAGTAGACTCCTGGATGTCATCAAGGCCAGTGTGATCCTGGGACTCATCTGTAATCACTAAAACCTCAGATGTGCCTAAATTATCACAAACCCACAGCACCCTAAGTGGTCGACTGGAAATGTACACTACTCCTAACATCGGTGTATAAAGACTAATACCAACATCTGACAAGCTACTGGTATGAATGAGAACAACACCGTGTAATCTGCTAATCAAATCCATTATAGCACTCAAACAATCACTGCTACCAAAAGATGATAAAGATCTCTAGTCAACAGAATTCCAAATGCCAATGTAACAATCCTGAGCCCTCATCTGTAAACTGGAACCGACTGACACCTCAAGCAAAATCCATACCTGAGTAGCCTGCTCAATCCCAATATCAACTGATCCCACATCCATGTCTTCCATAATTGACACTATCCCTGAATCCTGGATGCAAGGTGAATTCTCACAACTATCAACAACCACATGTGATCCGCATGTCGCAGAAAGCTGAGTATCAAGTGTGTAAGATGAAGCTAAACTCAACTCCATGCCATATCCATCCACATGTCTCTCTGAGTCCTGTAATGCCAATGGAGTACTCAACAAAGAGGCTCGAGTGTCCTCGAACTCTCAAGAAAGCCTGTCAACTTCCTCCTCCTTCCTCCTCAAGGCATCTAAATGATCTCTAGCAAGGCTAAGAAGATGGTCACGATCTGAAAGAAGATGTAAATAACTCATCTTCATCGCTCCCATTCCTTCCCTGATCGCCTGTAAGTCAACACAAGAAGACTCTGCCTGAACTCCCTTATGTCTGTCCTATAACTAAATCATCCAGATGTGATCCTCTATCATCTCTCGCATCCTGTCATGATGAGATAATGAAGTCACAATCCCATCCTCGCTTACCCTAAGCTGACTGGATAAAACATGTGAAGTACTATGTGCCTCAACCTTGTGTGATGTAGCATCTAACTGTGCCTGATACTCTCTATCATCAAAGTCCTGAGTACTCAATGTCTGCTCATCGCTGATAGGTACCTCATCATCATGCACAACAACCTCCTCACAATCATCATCTGAATCCACTGTGTTGTAGTTACTATTTTGAGCTCCTGTGACATCATCAAGACCAACTGTACCACAATCACTGTCAGTGTCACTCATGCCATCCGGTGTGCCTGTGATATCACCTTCTGATGCAATTGGCTCAACCTGTACAACATCTGTAACCACTTCTGCCTATGAAGATGATGCAAATAAATCATTACATGAAGATGTGCTAACATCTCCCAATACCGGATCAGCATGTCTGTCAAACTCATCATACAAGTTTCTGCCTGTCATAGGGAAGGTACTTCGATCCTTAGGCCTATTAATCAGGCTCTTTAACCACGTACATGCCATAGGTGACACATTCCTCTCTTTTGTCCAAACATGCCATAAATCTTCTGCCAGAAGTTTAGAAATTTCATCCTTCTCCTCAAACAAGATTGTGAACATGATGGAGTGCATTGATGCTAATACATCGCTAGAATGAAACTCATCCAAAATATTCCAAAATGTGTTAAACATTCTACGAATGTCATCAATACAACCTATTGACAACATAATGTTTTCAAACCTACACCATGCAAATACTTCAAGTAATCTTGCCCTCTTTGTGAAATGAGGGTCCCTGATGTCATCCAACCTTTCGAAGCTTTTAACCATGGCATGAAGTACCTCTCTCATAATCTGATCATCATAAGAATTAAAGCCAGCTATTATCCTCATGATTTCACTAATGCAAGAGAGAGCTGCAAGTCTTACCACCTCATCATGATGTCTCAATAATTGAGGCTTCACCAAAGAACCAAATACTGGAGATAAAGTTGTTTGCATAGCATACGAATCTGGCTGATCAACCTTGCCTAAATAAGTTTCCAACTCCTCCAAAGTTCTTAGGAGGTCCTTTGTTCGCTGAAATGGACAATCTAGTTTCTTTAATGCAATGTGCATTCTCTCTTTCAATTCCTTGTCTCTTGTTAAAGCCATGCTGACAGTTGAATTCAATCTAAAATAACCCAATCAGGTTGGCAGGAAATCGCTCTGATACCACTGTAATGACCCTTACCAATAGGATCACTAAAAACCACCAACTGAATCGAGACAATTTGTCAAACACTTGGCAAGCAACTGAAATGTTTGTCTGAGATGTTGTGTTTCAAAGTGTTTATTGTTTTGGGCATCAAATTGCAATTGAGATAACAATACCAATATAAAGAAATGACAATGCAAAGCTAATATTTCATAAACTTCTCAAATCAGTTTGCAGTGTAGGACTATTATGCACTATTACAAATGATCATTGATAAATGACAACCAATGTAGATGCAACTATGTCAACCCAGCTAGTAATGTCTGATGATTGTTTTTTTCTGAGAATGAATGACTGTGACACTATTCAGAATACAATACTGTGCCTTATGACAATGTGGCAATACCCTTGCTATGCATTCATACTACAACATATATCCATATCTGATTATAGAAGACTGACTATTACAACTAGGACAAATTGAGCTCTATTATGATCCCCTTTTTACACATGAAACATATGAATCTCAGTCCTATCTATGCACTATATTTCGGTACCAACCCAAAAGCAAAGTCTGAATATATTTTTACGTGCATACAGATATGGGACTATTACATAGGTAAAATACAATGACACCAAACTATAACAGAGACAGCTGATAACATTATGAGATAACAATGATAACTGAGACTAATCTCTGCATACACCTATGACTGTCACCACAAAATATTCTCATACATGAATTGACAATAAATAGTTGTAATGGAACTTGTTTGATGCTCCTTGCAATCTGCTATGAATGCTGATTAAGACGCTGCAAGAACAGACCCGAACTGATCCCAAACTGCTCCTCTGCAACCTATCGTACAGACCCAGGTACAGGTCATACAGTACGGCACATGTACTAATTTATGTGCAAGGTGAAAGCTGCCAAAAATGATAGGAATAGGGGTGCCTAGGGTTAGATAATAACCCCTCAAATGCATAGAATTTATCTCCAAGTGGATTAGGAGATATGAACAATTTATTGGTTCCAAACCCTGATATTGCAATTCTGAAAATGTGCCAGTTTGTCTTCAATCCTTTGCCAAATTAATTCACCAATTAAGTGATGAATTTCAAACCCTTATTCAACCTGTTACAAACCCTCAATATCAATTTTTCAGGTCTATTTTTTCGGACTACTTTTTCGGGTTTGCTTTTTCGGACTGCTTTTTTCGGATTTGCTTTTTCGGACTGCTTTTTCAGACCTACTTTTTTGGCCGCCTATAATTTCGGCCCTACTAAAAATGCCTCCTGAAATGCTATTTCAATCACAAACAAACCCTTACATCAAATTCTCAATGAAGTACCAATGAGATGGCTGAGTACCAACTCCAAACTTGCAACCCTTCAGTAGATATTTCACTACCTCAGTTATGCCAATCTAGGGGAGTGATTCGTTCCCAAAGATCGAATAGTATTTGCAGACCACAAGGCTACAAATTGCTTCACAATGAAGAAGTAGAAGAAAATCCAAATCCAAGCATGTTCAAATGAGAGGCCTAGCCCTCTATTTATTCACTTTTTGGAGAAGTTGCTAAGAACTTCTAGAAACATCCTTTATAAAATCATATTATAATGCACTTTATAATAAAGTAACTTTATAATATAAAAAAGTGCAATCTCAACTTAAAATTATAACAAAGTAGGCCCCAAAAGTCTCATAACTAAACGTAGGCTCCACTACAACTGCATGTAGGCCTCAAACTGGATGTAGGCTCTATCGAATGTAGGCTCTATCAGCAATATGCAATCAAATGATCAACACAATGACTCTCTCTCCAAATCATTTGCCTACGAGAGTCGATAATAGGCAAATTCGGCACACAAAATGATGTCAGCCAAAATGGGGACATGACAGCTTGGTGTTCCAAACGGGGATTCTAGAGATCATCTTTTTAAATTTTTAGCTGATCATATGCTCAGGCAGTCGCAAAAGGATGGGAGAGAGAAACATGAGTTGAAACAGCTGGTATCTACCATAGCCGAGTTTCTTTCCTCACTCATTGATGTTGGAGCACTACCACTGGCCCAATCCTCACAAGATTTTGATCTGAATTCAATTGAAAGCCAAAGGATAGTGAAACAGATGCAACAGGGTAGAGTTCTGATGGAGGTCATGAAATCTTGGATAAATAATGTAATCGATGAAGGGAGTGCTTTCATACAGGATTTTATATCTACCTACTTAGATGGAGAAGGATTACTCGGTGAGATTCAAACCTTGGTCCCAAGCTGGGAAATGGAAGAAGAGAAATGTGCAGCAATTGTCATACAGGTTCAAGAAATAGAGGTGTATGGTGTGACTCAGTTCTTAGCAAAAAATTTGATGAAGTTGGTAGATCCATGTATGTTGTTCATCTTGAAATAGAATTTCGGCTAGAAAAACACAATGTTTAAAGCTGTGATCTCTCAAGCCAAAGCAATAGAGAAAGAGGTACTGGATATGCATGCAGATGCCCTTAAAGACATCAAGATAGTAAATCCCTCAAGTATTTTACAAATTGATGAAGGTAATAGGGACGCAGATGCCATGGTCAAAGTCTTTACAGACACCATGAATGCTCTTAAAGAAAATGAAGCACCGACGGTTTAGGATTTCACTAGAATTGCAAATGTGGAATCCATGTTGTTGTTGAATAGGGGCTAGTTACCTAATCAGGTGGAGAGGATCAGGGAGTTAAGATGGGAAAATAATGTGACTTGAGAGAAGCTGATAGGTCTGAAGAATCTACATTTTTAGCCAGCTTAGGAATTGGTGAACGTGTTCTGATCCTGGAAGCTCGTACAAACTGCCACGTCAAAACATCTTGGAGGGAGTTAGCATTTTTTAGGATAGCATTTACCTTTATTCCTATTTTAAAAGACACATGTTATGAAACTCTCTTTTTAGTTGTATAACTGGTTTTTAATGATTTTTCTGGTGTTTGAGAGGCCAGGTTTTTCTGGAGGCTCTCTCAGACCTAAAACTACAAATGTTGGAGCATTGAACTGTGAAAGGGTTAGAAATTAGAGATAGAAAATATATAGTTTTGCTAAGTAGATAGCTAGATTAGTCTTTTATGTTCTGAAATAGTTTGTGACTTATTTTTATTAGACTTTGATCTAATCATATATGAATATATAGATGCATGGTTTGATTTATAACTTTGAATCAAAATCTAGAATGTATTGATTACTTTGAGAATTGGTACATTTGTATCTGTGCATGTGTTATTTATAATTAGTCACTCCTGATTTCTTTCTAGTTGTTTCTCCTTGAGTTATTTTATAGGTTCTTTGTTTTAGAAGTAATTAGTAGATCTCAGTTTTCTTCATAGTAGAATTGAATCATCTATTGATTCTTTAAATTACCTCAATACCCAAGAGTATTTGAGTGGTCCTTCTACACTTTCTAGTTAAAATTGTATGAATTTACTTTTATGTTGATAATTCATTGAATATCCTACAAGAAAGTTGAACCTTCAAAATTTAGAGGGAAGCAATTTCTAATGCTTACCCAACTGTTGATGAATTATTTGTCTTCAAAGGCATAGAGTTTGTATTCAATTTCATTTAAGAAGAAGAAGACTAATCTGTTCGCCAATAGATTTTTGGTGACTCTACTGGGGAGAGTCCAGTATAAAACACTAGGTTCTCAACTGATATAATGCCACAAGATGGTATTACCACACAATGATGTGTTTCTTGTGCTTCAACCTAATCTAGGATTTGAAGACACACAAGAAGACATAATTTCAAGCTTAGCTGCAATAGCGTGGAGATTTAAACACAGTAATCAGTAGTTTCATCAAGTTCAGGCAATGCTTGAAAGAGAAGAAGAAATAGCTGAGCGATTGAGGGGTATACCAATTGCTCATGAAGCAGTTATAGTAAATAGACTTGCACAAGCCCCAGCAAGAAATTAAGGTCATTCCCGAATATTGAAACTGGTAGAAAAGAGATATGCTAGAGGTGATAGGAGTAGGGGACTGGTTGATGAAGATTTTGAAGCTTTGAGGAATCTTAGTTTTGAACCTGATCTTAATACCCGCAAGAAGAAGAAAACCTGAACATTTAGTAAACCTTCTTCACCTCCACCTAGCCCATTTGTTCCACCCCTTTTTCAGGCTATTGTAACACCAGGTACTATGGTACCTACTGATCTTAATATCCATCCTTTGAATTTCTAGTTACCTAACATGGCTGCCAATCAACCCTGGGGTTAGAATATTGGCCCACTGAACTTAGGAGCTAACCCCCTTGGGGATTTGCCTAAAGGTGCTAATCAGGTCTTGCCCAAGTTCAGTGGAGACAAAAAAGTAACCATTGATGATCATCTCAATGCTTTCCACACTACCTGTGGTGTTATTAGTGTTCCTACTAAAGAAGTAGTGGTAAGGCTCTTTGTCAGGACCTTGGTGGATACCGCAGCTGACCGGTTCATTCATTTACCCAATGGTTCAATCACTAATTGGAATGACATGAAAACTACTTTTGAAACAAGATTTAAAACTCCTGACAATGAGATTTCATTATTACTTCAACTTAGTCAACTAAAGAAAGAAATACATGAGCCTATGTGGGAGTTTGTAGCTAAGTTTAATAGAATCTTGCAACGGATTCCAAAAAATTCAGCACCAAGTAATGAGAATAAAAATGTTTTCTTCTTGAATGTTGTTCCACTTGATATAAGCTTTCACCTGTTAAAAGATGGAGTGGCCAATTTGGCTGCTACCCAGACACAAGCTATTCAACTAGAGGATACACTCATAACAACTGGAAAATGGAAGAGAGAAGTTTAGGCTTTAAGAAGTCCCTCATCCTCTACAACAATAGACCCTCTAATGTAGAGGTTGATGAATGATATGGCTATGCTCAAGAGATAGCAGAATAAGGTCAGTTCTTCATACCAATCCCCTTATCAAGATGTTAGCCAGAGATAATATAATCAACCTCAGGGAAAAACACCTCTCTTGCCGAGTTCACAACCTAGATTGTAGATTGAATTTGCCCCAAGGGAAACAATGTTTTCCTTTCATATAGCAACCGATCATGATGGAGAATCTTGTCCCGATTGGTTAAGATGTCTTCAAATCAATGCGACAAAAGATACTGTCAGTATAGAAGAGTTGAAAGAAGAGAAAGACTCACCTGATATTGGTTTGTCTAGTTCTTTTTATCTAGAGTATGAGCCAGGCTCTGATAGAGGTGGAAGTGTTTTAGCAACTTTGCAGGATCCTACCTGTGCTATTCTAATGAGAAATCAGAGAACACAAAAGTTTGTCCCTGGTTCAATTGTTGCTAATGCTGATGCTAAGCGTAAAGAAGCCAGAAATGGAGAGACTCCTGCATGCCCAAAGGGTCCTGAAGTGAAGATCTTATCAAGAGGTAGTCCAATTCCTTCCTCTTCATTTGAATTTTTTGAATTCTATAAAACAAGCACAATCTCCATTTCCCCCGCAGAATACCTTAAAATGAATCCCAAAGAGTTGGACAAAATGGTTCAATATGTCAAAGGGGAGTCAAGTTCAAGCCCCAAATTAGATAAGCCTCTTATAGGTGAGACAACCATAGTTGAAGAACCGCTTGTCTTTAAGCCCCAAGACACTCCCCAGACACCCAAAGAATGTCCCTTTGTTAATACAATTGAAGGTGAACTAGAAGAAAGAAAGCCTAATCCCTTCTATATGTCCTTACTACTAAATGGCCAAAAACTCAGCAATGTATTATTGACTCTAGCGTATCAGATAACATCATGCCTGGCCTGGTTGCAAGAGCCCTCGGTCTTACCTTGACTAAACTTATGGCCATTGGTATTCTATGGATGGAAAACAAGTATCGTTAATGGGTCAAGTCAAAGATGCCCAAGCCATTCTTGCTACATATCCTGACAAGCGTCTGAAGTTGACTATGTGGTGGTAGATATCCTAGCTAGCTATGGTATGTTGCTCAGTAGAACCTTCTGCAAGGATTTAGGAGGAGACATTAAGATGGATTGGTCAGAGGCCATGATCCTAGTAGGTAAAAAGAATGTAAAACTTGAACCCGAGCCTAAAAATAAATATACTGTGGTACCCTCGGATAATCCAAAAGCTCAAATTTTGTATGAGGAGTGTCATTTTGGAAACTATGTCATTTTAGCCAATCTTGAAAAGGATGGTGAAACTTCTTCTCAAAAAGAAGAGGGTATATGGAAGATGGAGTTTGACGACAGCTACTCCAATTTAGACTCAGGTGTGGGGGTAGTCCTTTTCCCTCCTAATGAAGAATGTATTCCTCTTTCTTTCAAATTAGATTTCAAAAATACTAACAATACTGCAGAATATGAGGCCTTACTTCTGGGATTGGAAGAAGCAAAACTGAGGGGAGTCAAGAAGTTGATGGTAAAAGGTGATTTTGAGTTAATCATGAAGTAGGTGAGAGGAAAATTCTCTATCAAGAATAAGAGGTTAACGCACTACAAAAATTTGGTATGGGATGAGCTAGATTTCTTCGACACCTTCTCCATAAAATTTATACCAAGAAATCAGAACACCAGAGTAGATGCCTTGGCGGTATCGGCTTCACTATTGTTGCCACACCCTGACTTTAAAACTCAAAAATATCAAATTGAGATGATTTACAAGCTGAGAGTGCCTGATAATGTGGAGTATTGGTAGGTCTTTGATAGTGATTCCTAGCTTAGGGATTTCCTAGAATGTGCCGCAGGTTTTTCTAATGTATATTTTGAAGGATCTAATAGTGATTGCAAAGAATTCTATGAAGATGTTGCAGGTAGTGATGGAGTGATTCAAATGAAGGGAAATAAAATCCCCAAAGGCCTTGTATCTCTAGAACATTTGTTTAGGAGAAAAGATGATAGTACTATTAAAGAGAAGATATCTCATGTGCATAATGCCAAAGAATATGACAAAATTGATATAGGTGAGCAAGATGATCCGAAATGGATTTCAATTGGTCAAACATGTACTTCATCTAAAAAAGAAGACTTGACAAGGTTACTTATAGAATACAGGGATGTCTTCGCTTGGGGGTATGAGGACCTAAAGAATTTCAGAGGAGGCCTTTTTAAACATCAAATCCCTTTAAAGCCTGGTGTTACCCCCTTTCATCAAAAATTAAGGAACTATAATCTGAAAGTGTCTGAAGCCATATTAAAGGAAGTTGAAAAAATGCTACAGGCAAGGATTATCTATCCCATTCATCATTCAACTTGGATCACCAATATAGTTCCTGTGAGAAAGAAGAATGGCGAGATCTAGATCTGTGTTGATTTTCATAACTTGAACCAAGAAAGTTTAAAAGATAACTATGCCTTGCCTGTGATGGAACATGTTCTTCAAGCTGTATTAGGATCTGAAGTTATGTCTATGCTAGATGGCTATTCTGGGTACAACCAAATTAGTGTAGCAGAAAATGACCAACACAAAATGGCACTTATCACCCCGTGGAGAACTTATGCATATAGTCGTATGCCATTTGGGCTCATCAATGCGGGTGCAACCTTCCAAAGGGCAATGAATTCTTCTTTCGAAGATCTCTGGAACAAAATTATAGTGGTATATTTAGATGATCTTACCGTCTTTTCAAAGAAGAGAAGTCAACACCTAAATGATCTTGAGACAATGCTCTTAAGATGTAGAAGCCATGGCATCTCTTTGAACCCCAGGAAATCAACATTCTTTGTGGAGGAAGGAAAATTACTAGGTCATATTGTCTCAAAGGATGGTGTCTGAATTAACACCGAAAGGGTTAAGGCAATTCAATAGCTCAACCTACCTTTGAGTAGGAGTGGATTGAAGTCCTTCTTTGGCCAGGTGAATTTCCTACGTGCATTCATTCTAGAATTTTTAGAAATGACTAGGTACATGGTTGACATGACGAGTGAGAAAGTTATTTTTAAGTGGAACAAGAATGGACACAAATCTTTCAGTGATATTAAGGATGCAATATCTCAGGCACCTGTGTTAAAGAGTCCCAATTTCAATAAGGACTTTATCATCTATTGTTATGCCTCTGCACATACTTTGTCAGGTATACTCATGCAAAAAGATGAGAAGGGACAAGAAACTCCCATAGCCTTTATGATTATGCCTCTAAAAATACATCAGCTCAAGTACTCCAAGATGGAAAAACATGCCTTCACCATAGTGAAAGCAGTAAAATAGTTTAGGTACTATATACTTCATTCCCATTGCACCATTTTCATTCCTGAAATTGCAGTGAAAAGTATTTTGACTCAGAAAGAGATTGGTATGAATAATAGAGCAGTTTGGATAGCAAAAATTCAAGAGTATGACCTAATGATCAAGCCAACCAATTTGGTAAGGAGGAAAGGCCTATGCAAGTTGATAGTAGAGAATGGTGAGCCGTCTGAGAAAATTGATGAAGTACCCATGGCATTGCTAGTTAGTCTAAGCGATCCCTTTTTTCGGACATGGTTTATTTCCTTACCTATGGTGAGTTTCTTGATCATTTAAATCCCAAAGAGAGGCGTAACTTGAAATTGAAAGCAAGTAAATATGTGATATCCTAGGGGACATTATATAAAAGGGGCATAGATGGAACCTTTCTGAGATGCGTAGATGCTGAGCAGTAGAAAGAAATTTTGAAAGTATTTCATGATGAAGCTTGTGGAGGCCACTACTCCTCAACTGTAACTACATTCAAGATTCTTTGGAATCATTTTTACTAGCTTGGCATGTTCAAGGACGTGTACCAGTATGTTTGCAATTGTGAAAAATGTTATCTTTTTACTAGGAGACCTCATCTTGCTGCCTTGCCTCTTAAACTTGTGATTGTTGATGAGCCCTTCAAACAATGGGGAATAGACTTCGTGGGACCTTTGAACCCACCATCTAGCGTTGGGCATGTTTATATTCTCATAGCCACTGATTATTTTACTAAGTGGGTGGAAGCAATCCCCACTAAGAAAGCAAACTCTCAGGTTGTGTGTGAGTTCCCTTTTAAATTATATTTTTGTTAGGTTCGAGGTACCTGTTAAGATAGTAGCAGACAATGCTACATACTTTTCTTTTGAAGAGATCTCGGCTTTCTGTTATGAACATGGCATATCTTTGGCTCATTCCTCTGATTATTTCCTACAAGGGAATGGTCAAGCCAAATCTAGAAATAAGAACCTGGTAGCGATCATGAAAAATTTAATGCATGATAACCCCCGTGAGTGGCCTAAG
Source organism: Chamaecyparis obtusa (assembly GCA_027943335.1). Classification (NCBI taxonomy): domain Eukaryota; kingdom Viridiplantae; phylum Streptophyta; class Pinopsida; order Cupressales; family Cupressaceae; genus Chamaecyparis; species Chamaecyparis obtusa. The sequence goes on along the minus strand of BSBK01000493.1, from coordinate 220,594 downwards.
AAGTTGTTTGAAGCTTTGTGGGTAGATTGAACCACTTTGAAAAGAGAAATTGGAATGGCCCCCTTTAAACTAGTATATGGGATAGGGGCACATGTCTCTCTGCCTTTGGAACTCTCTTTAGCCAAGCTCCAAGTTGTCATTGAAGATCAGTATTTTAAAGATCCTTTGGAGAAATGTGTCATGCATTTGAGTCGACTGGAAGAAGAAAGGAAGGAGTTGGTAGATCATACTACAAAGCATCAGTTGAAGGTAAAGCAAATTTTTGATATGTGGGTGTGGCCTCATAACTTTATGGAGGGTGATGAAGTGCTTCTATGGGACAAAAGGCAGGCACCCAAAGGGTCTCACGGGAAATTCAATTCTTTATGGAAGGGCCCATTTCTCATTTTTGAAACTCTTGGTTCAAATCATTTCTGGTTGTCCTACCCAGATGGTGTGAATATGACTTTTACTTATAATGGGCAGGACCTCAAGTTATGCAAGCTTTAATGACTTACTCAGTCAGTACCTATGTATATATTAGGTAGTGTTTCCCTATTTTCCTTTTTATTGTGTCGTAGTGCTCTATTTTTCTTTCCCTATGTTAGCTTTTTTTGTGAAACTAGTTATTCAAAGTTCTTTGTACATTGAGCAATATGCAGTCCCCAGCTAGAGCTGATGTTAGAGATAGTTAGAGTCACCATTATGGAAGTGTCTAAGACCCTTACTAGTTCATTTATTTGAAGCTCATTTAGTGCATTCCCTTGAGGGTCTTTCCTTGCAGTAATCCTCCAAGTGTGCATGCCCTTCAAGTTGTCAAGAAATAGCCTCCAAGTTTGTTAAGTTCAAATTCGGCCTTCCTTGGTTGAATATCTTCCAAGACTCATGCTTCACATGAACCACTTCAAACCAATTTGAACTCTGATTCAAAGTAGTTTGAAGCAATTCAATGAATGATTATTTTTCTAGCGTATGTTTTCTGCAGGTGGGCCTCGGCCCACGTCACCTTTTTGTGGTGAACCACTTTGAACCCCAGTTCAAAGTTGTTCAAAGAGGTTCAAAGATAGATAGTGGGTAGAGTCATAAGTGAAACAATTGATGGGATAGATGACATAAGTTGATGGTGAAATGATAGTTAAGTTTTTAAGATGGACAGTTTAGATTTGACGGGAGCCACGGGGCAAGCCTCGAATAAAGTTTCGGGTTGCGATTAATGAAATCATTAACATGAGCAAGAGATATTGTTGGGGGATGATTAATAATGATATTAAAGTTTTTGGATTTCAAGGATGTCCTATTGTTGAGTCATTACTGCTCAAATCATTTGAAATTAATGTTCCCGACTAATGCTCATTAAAGTTGACTTTTCAGGGCATAATCTTTCAAAAATATAAACAACTCTATAAGTTTTCTCTTCCTGTTATAATTCTGTGGAGTCTCGGCCATGGGAGAAGAAATTGTTCTAAGTCTGCGTAAAACAGGTAGCTCCTAAAGCTCTTTTTCATTTCCTGTTGTTGTTTGATATATTGATTCAAGAGGGGGGGTTTTATTTTTATTCCCGAGGGAGAGATGAGGTCCAGTATGCATTTCTTCAGGAATGTCAAGAATATGCAGTGTCAAGCCCCTATTGTCATAGATACAGACCTATTAGGGATATTAGTAGTAAAAATGGCAATTGACCTCACAAATCATGCAACGGAAGATCATAGTCTAGAGTTCCTGTCGAGTGGATTATTGGAGGCTGCGGCTTTCCCTCCATCAACTGTATACCCAGAGTTGATTCAACAATGTATTAACAGATATGATGTAAAATCCAAGTGCATAATGAATGGGGAAGGCCAAACCCTTGTACCAGTTAATAGAGAGACTATCATGGCTATTTTTAAAATCCCAGAGGAATCTCTCGCCAATTTCACTCCCACCCAATCTATAGCTCAATATAGAGAAAACATAGATTAAAATCGTAGTCATGTGGCCTGGAAGTGAACTCAAACTAATTATAAGGGAGGTTCTCGGTTACCTAAAGTCCTCACCAAAGACCACATGATGCCACTTATTCATGATGTGATAGTGTTGCTTCACTGGATTAAAGGTTTAGAGTAGGTTCTCCTCTTTGAGGAGTGGATGTTTCACTTTATAGAGATAGTCTTGGAAGGGCGGAAACATATTGATTGGGTGGAGATTATTGCTAGTTCCCTAAGGAACCAACTTAAACAAGCCCCAACCATTAAGAAGGATTTATTTATGTCTTCCTATTTGATATACTGTCTAGCATGCACACAGGATCTATCTGCCATTCAACATGTTCCTTGGAATGAAGACCTTTTCATCTATGAGTATTGTCCCTTATTAAGAAAGGATAAGATTTTGGAAGACTATAGGAAGGTTCATGATGTTTTCCTGGGAAGATTGTGTCAACAATTGGCAGGAGTCCCAAACCAAAGAGTTTCATTGGAAGCACATAAATGGGTTCAAGTCTACGGAAGTCTATACATTCAATTTCCATGTTTTACCTACATCTGGGTCAGAGGCTTTGATGATGAACCTCTTAGGCTCCCAAGGTTTTCTTTTGACTATTTTATATTGGCAGAGTTTTGCAAGCAATTGTTCATAGTTATTAAAAATACCCTACTAGAAGAAAGGTGGCCTTCTATGTTTCTTGTTAAAATTGGCAACTTGGTCTATAATAGTATGATGGATGCTTCGGTGGTAGGAAGCAACTTGTTGAGTTTTCACTTGCAATTTTATGAGTTAAGAAGGGGTTTTGACAATAAGGGCTTTGCTAGACAAGTTCTAAGTCTAAGTAATTATCCTTTGCCTAGTTCACACCTTGAAGATCTATGGTAAGATCTTAGTGGTGAAGAAGTAGTCTGGAAATGGGATCACTCAAGACTTGTAGTTCCATAGATCAAACTTTTGCAATTAAAGTTTGATATTAAGGGAGTAGAAGAGGATAGTTCTGAAGCCGCAGGTTCAGATGTCATCAATGTAGAAGCAAGAAGTCCTCTAGTCATAGATTGGAATAGGAAGGAGGAAGATGATATAAAGTTGAGAGCTCGAACCATATTCGGGGTTACAAAAACTTGGTTGACAGAAAAGAAAAAGAAAGGAGCAAAGAACCCCCCTCTTGAAAGGCACAGTATGGAATCAGCCCTAAAAAATGTGAAACATGTCTCATGTAATGTATCTCCTATGGTTCCTAATGTAGGTAAAGTTACATCCCCTAAGAAAAAGGTGGTTCCCAATGGACATCCTACTGCACCCAAATCGAGACCTAGAACAAGATCGAAAAGGCATTTTCAGATGGCATCCTTAGGACCTGACTATCTGGATATTGAGATTAACAATGAAGATATTTCCTTTCCATTGGATCAACAAGAAAAGGTTCAAGAAATTCTTACCAGTAGTGTAGATGTACCTCAAGCTGAGAACACTCTTGTTAAAACACCCGATAATCGAATAGTCACTGGTTTAGTTCCTCCTTGGCTAACAGAATTAGTGAGTAAAAGGAAGAGTTATAAGCCTATTTCACTTCCTATGAAGGAGATTGTCACCAAATATGCTACCTGGACCCCTAAAGAAAAAAGAATGAAGAGTGATGCAAGGCTATCTATTGATCCATCTATTGGAAAGGTGATTGTAGAAATAGCAACCTTCAGGCCTAAAGAAGGAGTTCAGGAACCAGAGGCACAAGACTTTGAAATCACTAAGATGGAGCTTGGTGTTCTAAATGGGGATTCTAGAAATCATCTTTTTAAATTTTTAGCTGATCATATGCTTGGGCAGTCGCAAAAGGATGGGAGAGAGAAACGTGAGTTGAAATAGCTGGTATCTACCATGGCCAAGTTTCTTTCCTCACTCATTGATGTTGGAGCACTGCCACTGGCCCAATCCTCACAAGGTTTTGATCTAAATTTAGCTAAAAGCCAAAGGATAGTGAAACAAATGCAACAGGGTAGAGTTCTAATGGAGGTCATGAAATCTTGGATAAATAATCTAATCAATGAAGGGAGTGCTTTCATATGGGAGTTTATATCTACCTACTTAGATGGAGAAGGATTACTCAGTGAGATACAAACCTTGGTCCCAAGTTGGGAAATGGAAGAAGAGAAATGTGCAGCAATTGTCATACAGGTTCAAGAAATAGAGGCGTATGGTGTGACTCAGTTCTTAGCAGAAAATTTGATGAAGTTGGTAGATCCATGTATGTTGTTCATCTTGAAATAGAATTTCGGTTGGAAAAACACAATGTTTAAAGCTGTGATCTCTCAAGCCAAAGCAATAGAGAAAGAGGTACTGGATATGCATGCAGATGCCCTTAAAGACATCAAGATAGTAAATCCCTCAAGTATTTTACAAATTGATGAAGGTAATAGGGACGCAGATGCCATGGTCAAAGTCTTTACAGACACCATGAATGCTCTTAAAGAAAATGAAGCACCGACGGTTCAGGATTTCACTAGAATTGCAAATGTGGAATCCATGTTGTTGTTGAACAAGGGCCAGTTACCTAAGCAGGCGGAGAGGACCAGGGAGTTAAGATGGGAAAAGAATGTGACTCGAGTGAAGCTGATAGGTCTGAAGAATCTACATTTTCAGCTAGCTCAAGAATTGGTGAACGTGTTATGATCCTGGAAGCTCATACAGACTACCACATCAGAAGGTCTTGGAGGGAGTTAGCATTTTTCAGGATAGCATTTACCTTTATTCCTATTTTAAAAGACACATGTTATGAAACTCTCTTTTTAGTTGTATAACTAGTTTTTAATGATTTTTATGGTGTCTAAGAGGCCGAGTTTTTCTGGAGGCTCTCTCAGACCTAAAACTATAAATGCTAGAGCATTGAACTATGAAAGGGTTAGAAATTAGAGATAGAAAATAGATAGTTTTGCTAAGTAGATAGCTAGATTAGTCTTTTATGTTCTGAAATAGTTTGTGACTTATTTTGATCCAATCATATATGAATATATAGATGCATGGTTTGATTTAGAAATTTGAATCGAAATCTAGAATGTATTGATTACTTTGAGAATAAGTACATTTGTATCTGTGCATGTGTTATTTATACTTAGTCACTCCCGATTTCTTTCTAGTTGTTTCTCCTTGAGTTATTTTATAGGTTCTTTATTTTAGAAGTAATTAGTAGATCTCAGTTTTCTTCACAGTAGAATTGAATCATCTGTTCATTCTTTAAATTACCTTAATACCCAAGAGTATTTGAGTGGTCCTTCTACACTTTCTAGTTAAAAGTGTATGAATTTACTTTTATGTTGATAATTCATTGAATATCCTACAAGGAAGTTGAACCTTCAAAATTCAAAGGGAAGTAATTTCTAATGCTTACCCAACTGTTGATGAATTGTTTGTCTTCAAAGGCATAGAGTTTGTATTCAATTTCATTTAAGAAGAAGAAGACAACTCTATTTGCCAACACGAATCTATCTCTTCCTGCATCATTTTATCAATCAAAATTTCTTGAGATCACTAGGGAACCTAGCCATATTTTATTTTTTCTCCTGAGGGGACATGATCATGACATCAACAATTCAGTGATCACATCATCAAAAATCAATAAATATTTGAATTTTCAATCAAGCTTGAAACATCAGATCAAATAAGACCTCTTCGAAAGGGTCATCTCAGCTTCATCGCACCACATCAATTTGAGATTCTTAGTCATCAGTAAATCTCTAGGGGCATATCAGTTTCATCGCTTCACATCAAACTAATATTATCCTCATCAAATCCAATTGGCTTCATCTCATCAAATCAAGTCAATTTTTCTATTGATCTCTTAGCGATAATCAATTTCATCACTTCACATCAAACTAGTTATTTGTTCAAACCACTCTATGGTTTAAGAGTCTTTTTTTATATTGATCAATTTTATCACTTCACATCAAATTGGTTAGTTTTCATCATCAAACCAGATAGTTGTTCAGTTTCATCACTTCACATCAAACTGACCATTTTGTTCTACCCTCATCAATTCTAGTTCAATTAAGTTAAGAATCGATATCTTTTGAATCAATCAGCTTGAGAGTAGTTTTATCGCTTCACATCAAACTATTCTCGATCTCAACACTAATTGTTATTTGAATCAATGCATTGGTCGCACATCAATTCAAAGAGGGGAAAATGTAATCGCCTAAAAATGGTCACCAAAACCATAAGCCCCTAATCTCGATTAGTCATCAAGAAAACCCTAATTTTGATCAAATCTCTTAAGTCCTAACCTAAGGCAATTCAGCTTATTAAACTTATTTGACCTATACCCTAAGGCTCATCACACTTGATCCTACTTGATTAATTAATTCCTAAATCCTAATATTGTTGACAATTAAATCAGCCTTATACTATTTATTTAATTAATATTTTAGGATTAAATAAATAAAAAATTGTCAATTAATTACAAAAAGGAATTAAAAATTAATTATGTCATCACATTTTGGAGAAAAATGCATAAAATCCTTTAAATATTCCAAAAAGGCAATTATGAAGTCATCATCCGATCAATTGAACACCATTTTGGAAATAATCCAATTAACAAGAAAAACAAATATGTTAACTCATCAGTCATTTTAGCAACTTTAGTTCTGCCTTGGAAGTTTCCCAAAGAATTGATTCTCTCAACCAATCAAATTAGTTGTACATGGATTGTGCTAGTCTAGATTGAATCTCAATCGTTCACCTTGGCTCAATCACGTCCATTCATTCTCGAGAAAATTTCTATATAACCAGGCCTCCATTCTCACAAGAAGAACCCAATCTTTTTCTTAGAGTAATGGTGTCATTTTGTTTATCATTTGTTAACTTAAATCATTGTTAGCTATTATAATTGTATAGTTAATTTAGTTCATTTTATTTTCATTGCTTTTATCAACATAGGAACACTTTAATTTTGCTTAATATGGATTAATTTTAGACTAATCATTAGTTGAACTTGAATTGAATAATATATTATCTCTTAAATCCTTCATTTAGATAGAGCCTAAAGTCACTGGATTTTGCAATGATCTTAGAGAAAAATCCATACTCCTGTCTACTAGAAAGCAATGAGTCACCTTGGCTGATTTCAGTTTTGTTTACACTATTTTTATTGTTTAGATCAGTTATTTAATGACTCATTGAAGTGTAGTGTTAACCACATTTTCACACTCACAAGATAGAGATCCAGGAGTCCAAGAGGAAGGGACACTGCCCTTGATTATGGAGTCATAAAGGTTAGTCAAATGAGAGAACTTATGAGATTGTATCTCTTCCTTTTAATGGTCTTTGTACTGGTTTCAAGGCATAAAATTGGCACATTACATTAGATCGATGTTTTACCATGCAGTAGTTTGATACCAATGTTAGGGAAAGATGTCTTGTTATGCACCTCAAAGGTTTTACAGCTTCTTGGTGGAAGATTGAGGAGTAGAAATTGAAACTTACCATGGAGACTATCACTTGGGAGCTATTTCTTGAGAAATTTTGGGAATGCTTCTTATATGATTAGTGGTAGTAGAAGCATGCAGATGATGTCCATAATATGTGGCAATTATCTATGACCATCCAGGATTATGAGCGTCATTTATTTGAGCTCAAGCCTTATGCAGGATTTAGTGATAAGTCACCACTTATGTTGTAGCACTTCATCAAGGGGCTTAATGGTCACATCATTAGAGGCTTTAAGGTTCTCAAACCTAAGGCCCTCAAGGAAGTGATTATTAAGGCTACCTTGGTGGAGTCAAATTTATCTTTAGGGCATGGTGGATAGGTGGGAGTTCAGACTGGTGTTCCTTCACCTTCAAGATATAGAGGGAATTAGACCCAAGGTACATGGAACTTTAGGAAACTTCCTCCCTACTTTCATAATTAGTAGTAGAAGGGAACAAAACTCCAACATAGAGTGGTGATCCTCAATATAATAACTTTCATAACTTTCCATGCAACAAGCGCAACCAGCCCAGTCAACCTACATAGAGCACACATTCAGTTGCTAGAATAGGTAGTTTTAAGCAATCTAGTGCACCCATTTCTAGGAGAGGTCGGGGTAGAGGCAATGGTTGTTCCTCATGTGGATAGTATAATCACATTGTAGTAAATTTCCCTCAGTGTGCATCATATCTTTTAGGAAAGAGACCTGTAGCTTCTAAGCCTATAGTAGGGGATGTCAGAAGATCTCATAGAGTTTTTGCACTGGTGGATCATCGTTAGGAAGAATATCAAGGCATTGTGGTAGAAACTCTTGGTTCTAATAGAGGCATTTCTCTTTTTGTATTATTTTATTCAAGAGCTACAGATTCTTTTATATCTCCTTTTGTAGTAGAGAAATATGGGCTAGTGGCACTAAAGAAAGACATTGGTTGGAAAGTAGAGCTAGCCTCTAGAGAAAGGATATCAACAAAATCTCTAGTGCATAAATGTGAGTTATGTGTGTGTGAAAATTGTACTTGATCTGTAGACACAACACTTAAGTAAAACATTAGAGGTTAGCAAGAATGAAATCGTGCAATGAATTGAAAGCTAAACTAACCAGGTGATTTACTGCCTTCTAATAGGTGCGAGTATGATGTTCTCAGATTGTTATCGAGATCAGTGACCTTGACGACGCCTAAATGAAGGATTTGAATGCAAAACTGATATGAAATATGAATGCAATTAATCTATATTTTTTTATTTTCTATGCAATGATATGATGAAAACTTGATATGAATCTATGCTAATATGGAAATCGATATGCTAAAATGATCTAACAATAATATGAAAACAAAAGTGATCTCACAAAATGTGGTTGATTCACAAAGAAGCTCTGATTCTCCAGATAGCAATTCACTAGCATAAGTTCACAAATTATGAGATGATTTGGGATGAGCTGAAGCCTTAATTTATAGAAATCCATGGCTTTGAGGATGCATGAAAGAAAGCCATAAATCACTTAAATAACTCAGGTTGATTTTTGAGTTATTTTTAAATAAAGATAATTTTAATTCACAAAAACATGCAAATCATGTGAAAACAACTTTTAACTCAAATTAGAAGTTTAGATCAACTTTAAAACTCAAAAATGATGTTGAGTTCCAAGAAGTCAATAACTTGCATTGATTTTCTGATTTGGAGTTTAACTGCTCTTTGATTGTGCACATGGATAATTATGAATTAATAAATAAATAAAGTGATTTATTCTCAACTTAACTGATTTTGAAATAAAACAATTAATTTATGGGTTAATCAATCATTTAATCAAACTTTTATTCAAAAATAACCATAACTTTTATGGGTTAATCAATCAATACTCATAGCCACTTGATTCTTGTTCGATAGTTTCTCCACAATCTCTCCCCCTTTCACATAAAGGAAAAAGGGAAAAATGCCTTCATATAATTATTCATTGACTCTTCCTTTCTATTTACACATCAAACCTATCGTATATGTTGTTTTTGTCATAGTTTCTCCTATCACCAGAAACCAATCATAACACCTACTTTCCTTGAGGAGTAGACCACGTCAGCATAGGAGACAATGGATATACCTTGAACTTCTCCCCTGGATAGATGCACCATCTTATTCATCTAATTAAGGGAGAGGTAACAACCCCTATCTTCTCCTAGAGATACTCAAAAGTGTCCTTAGAGAGTTCCTTTGTGAAGATATCTATAATCTGATCCTCATTGAGAACATAATCCAATTGGATTTCTTGTTTTGCAACCTTTTCTCACAAAAAGTGATAACTGATAGAAATGTTCTTGGTCATTGAATGCACCACTAGTTTCTTTCAAATGTTTACAAAACTTTTATCATTACACATAATTGAAATGGGTTCATCATACACCACCTTGATGTCCTTAAAAGTCTAATTCATCCACAAAGAATTAGTGCAACAAGAAGTTGCATGTATTCAAATTTTGTTCTGGATAAGGACACCGAGTCCAACTTCCCACTAAACCAAGAGACCAACATGTCTCCCAAGAAAAATTTACTTCCACTAGTAATCCTTATTATCCATGGAACCATCCCAATCAACAACAGTGTATGCCTTCAATGAGAAATCAATATTTTTTCTAAACCATAAACCATAATCTAGAGTTCCCTTTAAATATTTAAATATTCTTTTGACAATATTCTCATGTGAATGCTTAGTGTTGGTTTTATATATAGAAACCAAACATATTTCAATTGTTTATATGAGGTCTAGAAGCAATAAAATGCAATAATCCTCTAAAATCATAGACCTATAGAGAGTCCAATATTCAACAAGAAGAGACTCATCATTTTTCCTCAAACTAAAACAACAAGTAGAAATAGGAGTACTCACTATTTTTTAATCCTCCATACCAAACTTTTTCAACATTTATTTAACACACTTATCCTAGGAAATAAAAATAACATGATCTAGCTAAGCAACTTGAAGTCCAAGGAAGAAAGATAACTCACTAATCATAGACATCTCTTATGCAAAAATCTTTCATACATCATAATCTCCACCAAAGATGATGTCATCAACATACACTACAACTATTAAAAACTTGTCTTCCTCAATCTTAATATAAAGATTTTGATTTGTAGTACCTTTCTTTAAACCTTACTGAAGTAAGTACTTATCCAATCTTGCATACTAAGTCCCAGGGACTTGTTTGAGACCATATAACTCCTTTTTATGTCTATAAACCATGTATGGATATTTTGACATCTAAAATCCATTAGCCTACTTTATGTAGACCTCGTCTTCTAGATGACCATTCAAGAAGTTTGATTTTACATGAATATATCATATACTTTGAAGTTCTTGTGGGTAGTAAGGGTAATAAACATAATGATTGCCTCCATTATAGCTATTTGAGCTAATATTTTGTCAAATTAAATTCCTTCAATTTGTGAATAATATTTTCAAACCAACCTTGTGTTACTTCTTATCACTTCTCCTTCTCTATTCAACTAGTTCCAAAACACCCATTTTGTTCCAATGGCATTCTTGTCTATTAGTCTAGGTACTAAATCCTATGTTTTATTCTTTTCAATTATAATTCAACTCTTCACCTATTTCTAAAAAATAATCTTCATCTTTGCTAGCATCAAAAGAGGTCTTAGGTTCTATCTTTGATAGAATATAGAGATTGTTTTCACATTTTCTTTTGCAAAACTTCTCCTAGTCAACATGTTGGTACTCTCAATTTCTTGAGATTACCACTATTAAATTTTTATGAAGATGTATTTTGTGCACTTAGTGAGTGCCCTATTTTGGTTTTCAAACTTCCATGAAAGCACAACTGGAGGCACACAAGTTGGGGGTTCTTTTTTTTGAGTTTTCAAGCAGGTGAAATCAGTAAAATGTGGCAACATTTCAAATGGCGGAGGAACGATGTTGGTCTCTTTTATAGGGATTTTACATTTGCATACACCCAAAAAGATGCAAGCTATGGTTTTCTAACAAGAGGGAAGTTAGGTTTTTATTCGACATTTAATAAGAAGGGGCATTCAAAGGTATTTTTATATTACCGTGCTCAAATGGTAAGTTGTCGATAAGGCATAGCGCCTTTTGGAAAGGAGGAATACACACGTGCGGAGTAACTGGACTTGCCAAGATGACTTGGAGGTGACTTAGCAAATGTTTTACTGACTGGGCTGATGTGGAAGTGATTCAGATGATGTGGAAAGATGAGTATGCGATCTAGGGAAAATTAGGAAGCTCCACATTGCACATACAATGAAGTAGAGTGGTGGGTCTAGGATGACACATGGAATTATCTTGTGATCCTATTATCCAAGTGGCAGAGGCAGAGTTAGATGGTGGGATCATGATGGGATGACACATGGCATAGGTGGTTGAAGTGGATGGTGGTCCTAGGGAGGATAGTTGGTAATTTTTTGTGATCTCTCCATCCTAGTAGGCATAGGGGTGACATCAGTGCGGGATCATGAAAAGGTTACACATGGCAAGAGGCGATCAACACATAGTGGCATGGCATAATACAAGAGTGTAAAGGAGATGATGTAGTAGATAAAGGGAAAATCAAAATTTTCCACTTGGCACAAGTTTTGAGATACATGGCGAGTGCCCGTGATCCCATAATCAAGCTAACAAGGAGAGAGAAACTGTGTGGGATCATGATGTTGTGACAAGTGGAAGGACCAACTATTAAAGTTGGGTGATGTGGTGATGACCAAGATGTTGAGGTGGTGTGTATGTGTACATATATAAAAATTAGGGGCCACCATGTGGAAGGTAGTGGGACCTATAGATGGCATCAGTTGATAGCTCATGTAAATTTATGGTGATTAGTGATGCAGTTAGTGGTTATTTGCCAAGTTTGGATAGTTATTATTTTTCGGTAGTAAATGTTGGGGGTCAAGATGACAATAGTCCCCAGGGAAAAATAGTTAGTAAATGTAACATGAAATGTTGGCAAAGGGCATTTTGGTGGTTTTGCATATCTGATTGTGTTAGTCACAAGCTAGGAAAGTGTACGTTGATAACATTAACAACAAATTTTCATCTCAAAGATAATGACAGAAGTATGAAGTGATGGTTTTTTTAATTTTTATGACTATTCCATTCAAAGAAGGTTGGAAGAAAATAGATAAGGTTGTGAAAGGATGCATGTAAATGGACTATTTGTTAAGATATACACATAGATCAAAAAACATTTTGCAGTTTAAAAACTCAGAAATTCTTGTGTTTTTGGAAGAATAATAGTGGGTTACGATGCTGCTCTATTGGTTTACTTTTGTAGGAAAAAAAATTTCCAAACATCCAAGGGGAATTATCAAGTACATTCATAATCAGAGTATACAAGAATTTGAATGTTATATATAAATTTTCCATTGATCAATTTTTCAAGTGAAGGTTGAAAATGGATATTGTTGAGGATAAGGAGTATCTTTGGATATAGATGTAGGAGGAATTTTGGGATTAGTTGTAGGAGGTAATACACATGGTAGCCAAAGGGATATTAAAATGAAGGTTCACAGCCAAAGGGACATTAAAAGCTAAACTATGTTGCAAACTTAAAATCCATAAGGGTAATACTTTTTTGCCTCCTTTTGATTTCAATACATAGGTTGTTTGGCTAAAGAATAGGATGAGGAAACATCAAGATCTTGGGTTTCTCTTTTTGAGAAGGTTTTAGAATCTCATGATGTCTTTGTAGGAGGTTCTCTAAGGTCTTTTCACCTTTTCTTCTCTTGTATTGCACCTACTAAGGGGTTGATATTGGCACGAATTTGGTATTTGTTACTCTTGAAGGTGACACTCTGGTTTCTTTCTTATTCAGTTGGTGCATGCTAGAGTGGATTTGGGAGTGGCATACACTTTCTACAAGCATTCCCATTAAACAAATTTTTTGAGAAGATCATAATTTTCAGTTGACAACATGATCGAAGCACAAGGAGTGTTTCAATAGAGACAAACTTTTTGTCTTTTTTGGTGAGGTTTTTGTTTTTTGTATCATGCAGTCCAGTGAGATGATGACAAGTGTTTTCAAAACCAAAGCTTGTTTTCTCCCTTGTTATATAAAAGGTGTCATGCCCATATTTCTACAAGCAAAAACAGACTAATTTTTTTTAAAAAAAGTTTAAAATTAACATCAAGTTTATAAAGCGAATATCTACTTAACGTTAGCAAGAAGACTAAGCAAATTTTACAACTATTAAGGTAGATTACATCAATCGCTAGAGGGGAATCATGGCGAGCGGTTATTGAACCCACCAACATCCCTCGCATGGTATGGTGATGAACAAGATCCTAGGTTTAACTAGCTTAGTCATACCCTAGTTCAAAATAATTAATTAATTACTCCATAAGACACAATTATCATTAACATGAATTTTTATAATATTTAAGTTTTCCCCTCTACACTTAGTTTCTAAAATAATCGAGCTGCAATTAAGTAATTTATATATTAAATTAAAACCATAATGTGAGAATTTGATATTAAAGATGTATTTATATAGTAGTTAGAAAATTCTATAGAATTGTTTCACTATGGTTATATCTAAATCTCTCCATCAATGAACTCCAATCGACGATCCTGGGTTGAGAGAAAACTTAACACAGTTACTACCCTCCACAATTACCTTGTTAAAATAAATACTATAATAATCCTCACTAAATGAAAGGGAAAAAGATTAAAGTAAATAAATAAATAATTTGATTATTTCACAACACATAATTACCATGGAAGAAAAATTAGATTTCCCTTCACTTAGATACATTTAATTCCAAGTCACAAAATTAATAAATTTAGACTTCAATCTTAAAAAAGAAAAACACAGCCAATAAAAGCCTCAAAAAAATAAAGAGGGAAAGAGAAAGGAAGATTTTTAAATGGGGATGCATTTTCCTCTAACCCTAATTCAAAATTAGGGTTAGGGTGAAAAAGGCACATCCCAAAAATCTCCCATTTCTTTTTTTCCCTCTTTTTTCTCTTCCCTTCTCAACCCCAAACCCTAGGTGGAATTTTTCATGTGTTTCTCTCCATTTTATTGCAGGTTTGAAAGAATTTTGAAGGATTGAAGGCAATGGTTTGATGAGAAGGCATTTGGGTATATGCCCACAAGTGCATATGAGCATATACACCCATTTTGGGTGTATATGCATATATACACTTATGTGTATATTCCCACCAAGAACAACAATTTGCCAATAGGAAAATGTTTCCCGAATTTGGTATAATCTTCTATCCCTTATATTCATTCATTTTTTCTCTCTTTATTTCAATACCCATTTGGGTATTTGATAGATCTATTTAACATTACTTGGAATGCATTTTTATTTTGAAGCAAGTTTATATATTTTTTAAAAAAGAAAATATATTGGGCGGCCTGGGGGAGCCGAAGGCTCAACCCCAGCGCCTGTCCCTTAGCCCTGTCCTTACGGTGGCCAAGCCACAGTCGTGATTGCTAACCACGGATGTGGTCTCCCTCAGCCACCCTACCCCTTGGGGTTAGGGTTTGGCTGCCCACACCATTTTTTTTAAAAAAATTATTTATTTATTTATTTTAAAATTTTGTTTAATAACATTTTTTTAAAGAAGTTTATTAACAAAAAAAAACATAATGTTTTAATATCATATTATAACTAAAACATTAACTTACAATTTAAAAATATAGTTATTCAGATTTTTTTGAAAAATAGAGATTATATAAATAAATGTAAATTTGTTTATATATTTATATTTCTACTCAAGAAAATAAAATGACTTTATCAGTCAATTATTTTACTCTTTTTATTTGTAGACAAGATGAGTACAAATAGTAAGGATGTTTAACCAAATAGTTTAAATTTTATTTTCTGGTTTAAATAAACAATTTATTCTCTTTGTACAAATTTGATGCATGCTATAAGGAAATACTTTAACAATTTAAACAAATGTATGCACTTAAAATCTATGTACTTTTTAAATACAAAATACTAATTTACATAACATGAGTTTACAAATGCATTGATCTATATTTTTATTTTCAAAAATCTGATAAGGACTTTAAATGAAAATTTTCAAACAAAAAATAGAACTGATTAAACATATATTTTTTTATATTGCAACATCGTTTATATACAAATCAAAAACTTAAAAATAAATATTTCTTTTTTTTTAACACAGAAAGCTACTCCATTTAAAAGAAATTAGTGAACTTTCTAAAAGTTTATTTATGTACCTAATAGCCATTCATCAAAGGAAATAATATTTTATTCTTTTTTTTCCACCTTCCAACTCTAAATGAACAAAATATTAAAGTAAGAACAGAGTAAATTAAATCTACTTATTTCTATAGAAAAACATATTAACATAAAACTTAACCTCTTAGAAAAAACATAGTTCCTTTAGCAATTACATCTTTCTAACAATATGTTGAGTACAAGGTGAGCAACTCCTTTTTTTTCTAACATACACATTTAACAATAGGGTCTGTTAAGAAATCCCTTATCAAAACAAAATCTATTACAACAACATAGAAGCAACAAGATACATATATGTTCTTTTCTATATATATACATTCAATAGCTTTTCTTTCCTTTTCTTTCCTCATGAGAAAATTTCATATCTCCAAGAAATTAAGGGCTTCTAAACCTACAAAGAATTTGTGGATTGGACCATGGGAAGCTCACCTCCCAACCAAGGCCTCTAAGAGGCCACCCCCGAGCTAGGGGAACCAAAGCATAAATGGGTCTCACACACACAAGCTTCACAACTACACAAGAAACTGCCAACAACAACAAGAAAACAATCCCCTACCCAAGGATTTCACAAGGGTCACTCAAGACCCATTTTTTGGGGGTGAAAGTGGACCAAATACTCAAATGGGGAGATAGCCAAAACCATAAAATTTAATACAAGCTTTCACAAGGTAAGAAATAGCATATATTATCTACTTCCATACACAAAATCAACCACATCCCTTATGACCCCCAAGGCATTCTAGCCAAAGAAAAATACCCTTATAACCCCCATGAAATTGGCATCAAGGAGCCCATACTCCATGATTTCTCCCTCTCCTCCTTGAGGAGAAACTCTACACCCATGAGCTATCCTAAAAACCCTTCACCCCCAAGGCTACTCTTCCCTCCCAAGGGTGAGTGTGGCCTTGAGACTCCCAAATAAAAAACTCAATACAATGAAAAAGATCATATTACTACACAACAACAAACCACGATCTTCACAATATCTAGAAGAGAATAAGATTTACATTGCGCAACTACTCAACATAAAGAACAAACAAACAGGAACATGAAGATTATTCCAAAACTCTCAACTTCACAATTTTTTTTTTCTCATGCAATAAGAACATCATAAACAAGTTGGAGCCACTGACCTAGGTCCAAAGAAAAATGGCAAGTGTTGATGCAAGATCCTCCTTATCCAAGCTTCTCCAAAACTAGTCTAGTCTCTAAGTTAGAGAGTGGGTGTTCAAACTCTCCAAAATGAAGAGTCCCCACTAAAAAGGCCTCCACACAACTCCCCACAACCCCCTAGGGATAAGGTCTCCTTCCTCATTGGTTGGTCTTCCCTAAGCCCCTTACAAACTTTCTAAAAATGGGCTCTTACAAAGGTTGGCCAAAAATGTGGGCATAGGACTATCCTTCTAATGGATGGTGTTCTTACCATGACCATGTTTCAAAAGTTGATTTTCGGCCATTTTGAAAATTCAACTTTTGGAAGGGTTTTTTGGTCAACGATGGGTTTTGCTATGGTTTAAAATGACCCTTACCCATAGGTATTCCAAGTGGGATAACTAAAAATGGCATAAAAACACCCCTAGGCACCTTTCTAACCCCCCAAAAGCTCATGACAATTTCAAATTCAAAATTCTATGATAAGACACTACCTCAAGCTCCCTAACCAAGGGATTCACATGGGGATCCTAAAGGGGTACTATCCTAGGTTGGTGGACAACCAATCCTCAAGTGGAACATGTCATGGCCACATGTATACATTACAAGTGTCAAATGACACAACACACAATTCACACATCACACGCCACATTGCATTTCCACTCAAGCATTCACATAAGCAATAAAGAAATTATAATTTTACAAATTAAATTTGATACATACAAGCTCATTACGTTTACAAAATAAAATACAATTAAAACAAGGTTTTGTCTTTCATTAGACGCAACCTTGGTTTGAACTGAATTCATATAGGTCTATGCTTTGGTTCCCCGATATAATACCATGGTCTAATTCCTTGCACACTAAAGTCCAACATCAGTAGTCCAAGGAATATAAATCCATAACATACATGATTCCATTACATTCAATCCTAACAATTCATTTGCAACATCTCATAAACAAATTACAATTCACATAGCTTAATAATTCATTTGCAACATCTCATAAACAAATTACAATTCACATAGATTAATAATTCATTTGTGAAAACATATATAACTCATCACGTGATGAAACAATTCTAACACTTAATAAAGCTCATAGCATCATAATTGCATCAATTATTCATTTCCTAATAAATTGCATAATATAATCTCATCATGACAACCTAGCATTCATAAAGCCAAATTAATCACAAATGTAGAACCATAATGATATCATAGTAATCATCATAATAAACATATCATAATGTGCATCTAGCCTCTATGGTGATAAAAATCCATAACATAAAGTGTCTAAAAATCATAATGCATCAAAATATAGTATCGAATAAGTCTATCTCAAATGCAGAAACTGAAAAGCTATGGTGGGCTCGGGGTGAGGCCTCACAAAAGGGAATTCAAAGCCATGTGTTAGTGGGTTCCATGTTTTGGAGTGGTTCTAGTTTCTTTGGTTCTAGTAGTAATTTTATGTGGGTATGAGAAGCATTGTGAATTTTCTTTAGAGAAAGTTTGAATGAATCTGGGTCAAAGTCTTTTGTAGGTTTTGAGTCTATAGATTTTATAGTTGTTGTATATTAGGGATAGCAAAAAAATTTTATAGAGATATAATATTGATTCAAATCTCTCTAATGTGCAAATCAATCAATTTTTAAATGGAATAAAACAAAGATTTATTCTCATTTAGTGTCTTGTTGTGAGATATGTGATTTTCTTTCATTGTTTTCTCTAATGGGTCAATTAAATGCTTGATAGAAGTTACAAATTTCATGGGCTTATGTAGGGATTTTGATAAGTAGGTTGGGTTGGGATTACTGTTAAAGAATGTTGTAAGGCAATGTTCTTAGATCATATGCTATTGTTGAAACTTTGTTATATGATGTTGTATTTCTAATAACTCTATTACCCAATGGGATGAGGCATTGATCTTAGATTTTGTGGGTTTTCACATATTTGTTGTTGTTTAGCTTCTTGTGGTTCTTGCTACAAAAAATGATTAAATTAGAATATCTTTACTTTTATGTATGTTTGTTGTTTTATTTTTCTTATCTCATGCTCCACTTTATATTGTAGATCAATGAATGTCTAGCCCACATTCAATATTTCCTTAAATTGTTGTTGATCTCTTTGTGAGATGTATCTTCTTAATGATAACGTCAATTAGACATATAAGTTAATGTATTGAAATGCATTAAGGTCTACCTGCCTTGGTTTTGCAAAGCCTAAAGTGCAGAGGGGTTTACTAGATCCTTGTTAGTTGGTCCAAACCTCTAAGATTTTGGATTATGAGGGATATTGACACTATTGTGAAAGACTTAAAAGATTTACCCCATAAAGATTTCACTAAGGAATCTATTGATTGGATGGTAGGGGTAAATCATGCGTTGATAAATATGAAGAAAGAACTCCCTCAATTCAAAGACAAGAGCAAAAAGTTAAAGACCTTTACGAAGAATCAACAAGTAAAGCTCAAATACATGAAGACCTCCAACATAGATGAAATTAATACAGCAATCAAGGCATTCAATAGAGCATTATCAAAGCTAGTTGCACATTTGTAAATAAGAGAAATGCAATTTTGAACAATTTTGTAGAAGTTTGATAATTTTTCGAGTTGTTGACAATGAAAATAGTGCCCAGAAATAACAATCCCATTTTGTGATTTTTACTATTTGTAGAGGACCAAATGCATGTCAAATTGATGAGAATAAAGTTAGAGAAGCCCCCAAGGGTCAAAGTAACATAAGAGAGAAGTTTTCTAATGGTAAAAACTCCAAAGAACTTTAAAAGAATGTATGATTCGAGCTGCACTTCCACCACCAAATTATTCGATGATTTCCAAAATTTCAGGGCATGTTTTGATGAAAACAAAGCCCCAACATTGTAATAAATGTCATGCAGGAGGTTTTTCATTATTATTCTTTAGTTTAGGAGTTGTTTTAGATATTTTATTTGTTGTTCTAATTTTATTTTGATCCAATTTAATGCCTAGAAACCTTAGTTATGGATTTGGCAATTTGTAGTTTGAAAAACTATATAAATCCTTGTTTTAGTTTTAATAAGGGGTTGATAATTATTTGTTTGAACATGAATAATAAGTGGTACTACAATCTCAGGGTGTAAATTCTACTAAATTTGTGAGTTTGGAATAAAAATTAGATTCAAGAGTCATTTATGTGTTCCATGGTTTTGCTCAATCAATTTTCTTAGTTGGTGGTGATTTTGAATCCGTATTTGTTGTGTTTGATAATTTGGTTGGATCATATCTACTTGTGCTTTGAGAAAAAAAATTTGTCTCACATGTGTGCATGGGTGATGACTTTGTGATTTTGATGAATTCTAATAAATTATTTGAACTATTTGTTTTCCTTAGATGATTGCATCATGTTAATATGAATTGTGGAGTCCAAGTTCATATTTACATAGTTTAATCTAATCATATATAACAACATGTATTCATTCGAAAAATCATTGTCCATGTTAGTTTAATTTCATTACATTCATTTCTTGCATGCCCTTAACTCTTTTGTAGTTTCTTTGAAAATCATGGTTAGAGTAGATTAAAAATTAGTTTTCCATTTTCAGATTTAATCATTACAGGTTTTATTTTCAAACACCTGAAAGTTAGAGTTTCTTACAACAAAAAGAGAATTATAAATTTTCCAAATCCAAAAAATTCACTTTTAAAACAAGTAAAGGCCTCCTTGTGAACTTTAACATTGTTACCATTGACCCTTCCAATACGACTATGAACTAGCCTTCTAGAACCTTAAAGTGGTGAATTCCACTTTTCAAGAGGGATTTTGTTCTTGTTTCCTTGATGTTGTATTGTGCTAGCACTATAGTCAATAGTTACAATGACAAGAAAAGTGTAAATAGTGAATAAGAAAGTCCTACACAACCATGTTTAGACTTTATCTTTCCATGTGAAATCTAAAAAAAAATGATTGCAATGACTTGGAAAATGAAAATATTTACAATGAATCGACTTTGGATTGGATTAATGTAAATGTTCAACATGTAGGGACCTTCACAAATGTGCCCTTTGCAAACACGTCACTTCAAAAAAAATTAGCTTGGTAAATTGCTTTCTTCATTTATGTCTTCTAATAGAACTTTAGTATATAGTTTTATTTCTTTATAAGGCCCTTCCTATGCCATAGCAATATGTTCTCTTCATTTTTCAAATTTTTAGTAAATGTAAGTAATAAATTGTAAATAAATAATTTAGAGTGTTTTTACATATAATTACATGGTAGTTTTTATTAATTAATAGTAATCTTGTTATTTCTTTTTAGACTTCTTTACATTGTTCAAAATGTTCTTCTCATCCATGGTTACCTCCTAGAGAAATGAGCTTGGCATTTCACTTTACCATTTTGTTGTGATTTTCTCTTATCATCTTTTATGTTGTTAAATGTGTCTCTATGGGTGGATATTGTTTTTTCAATCTCTTTTGAGTAAAGTTGTGATTTTTTGAAAGATTTTTGAGAAATATGCTACTATAAGGTGCATCCATAGCGATGGCTTTATGAGGGGGCTATCCACAAGTATTTGAACCACCTAGTTCTCATTCTAGTGGGGGGTGCTAATCAATCTCGTTCTCGTGGTAGGTGCTAGTTAAATAGATGGCTTAAACAATTGATGTTATTCATAGATTTATGAATGATGTTTGTTACAAGGGTCATTATTGTTACTTATTATTCCTTGCACAAAAGTGGAAAGAATAACTATGGGTTATATCAACCTTTGAAGGTAAGGATGAAAATATAGGGGACAATTGTGACCACTAGAGAAAGCTCCTCCCATAGGTACACCACTTTCTCTAAATTCACTCACCCCTCATACATCTTAAGCTAAACATCTATCTCACAATTTATACCAAATTTTCAATATATTCATTGAAACCTATCACTCATCATAGCTTTTGAGTTTTCTATGTACATATTAGAAATCATAAAATTTTATTTTCCATAATATATCACAATTATTTCTATCACTATTTCAAATTTATAGGACATTTAATTTATTAAAGAAATCTAGACAATGTAAGATTTGAAATAAGTATGTTCATTTCTTTTATAGAATACATAGCTATGAATATCTCAAATACTTTATAATTAGAAGTAAGCTTACATATTATTCCATATTAATTAAATCAATATAACTATTTCAATTGTTTTTTCTTTGCATTGTTGATCAACGAGTTTTAAGTTTATAGTACTTCATATTGGAAAACTATATTGGAATGTATCTAAGATATAATGTGTTTATTGGATATTAATTAAAAAAATATAACTATTATGTTTTTTTTTAATGAATAAGCCTTTACTATTAATTTAAAATATTAAAGTACAAATTCACACAAAAAAGCTAGGGGATACAAGATCACTCGTAAGAGTCACATTGCCAGTGGCTTGAAGGCTATAAAACTATTCATAAAAAAATCACCGCAGGCAACCAAAGTTGTACCAGCTAAGGGAGGTAGGTCATAACTGTCATCTTTTTTTCGCCATCCATCATTGGGGTCCATAGGCGGGTCAGGCAGAGACCACCCATCATCAACAACATCTTTTTATTTTTCTTCCTCTGTCCTAGGAGGCAAAATGACCAAGGCCAGACAAGGGAACCATTTAGAAAAGGTGGCAACATGCCACGAAGAGTCACCACCAGGGGCGGGCCAACCAGCAGCAGGAGCAACAAGAGACCAACCCGAGCTGCGTCGCAATGGAGAGGCCAAGCGGCGCGACACTGACCATCATTCCCACCGCTAGGAGAGCGGTAGGGAGCTCGAGACCGAGGAGTTTGAGAACGATGAGAGGAAGAGATGTGTCCATGGCGACAACTACGAGGCAGAGTGCCGTTGACATAGACACAATTCAGTGACAGTCTGGGCACCATACATGGGGCGTTACCCCAGTAGTTTAGAAGCTCCTGTAGGTGGGCCACCTCAAGCGCCACCTTGCTGGACTGTACTTGAATTTGCATAATCACATTATTGTATATGCAAGCTTTAGTGTACATATATACATTTATATCAAGAAAGCTATGAGTGAAAATAACAACATTTCTATCTTTCCAAAGAGTAAATAGGATCTCCATCCTGAAAGCATGCCAAATTTGGGAGTATTTGAAGAGGATTCTAGGTGAATCACCTAGCAAAATCATATGCTTTATATTATACCTTTTTTTTAATACAAATGATAAATTAGAATCTTCCCTTATTTTAAAATTAAAGATTAAAGAAGCATAGGATGATAATGCTAATGGTAGGATGCTTCTAGACCTTGAATCAGACCCCACATAAGGTTGGGGAAAGAAGGATGAGCCAAATCCTCCTCCTCCTTCTGCTACTGCTTTGGATGCATAAGGGTGTTTTGTCTCTGGGCTATGCCCATGTTTTTATTTGGCATATTGCGTTTTTGGGTGCGACCCATATGTTACTCTAGTTTTTGGATTTGGGCAAGGCATGTTTGCCTATCAGAAAGTGATTTTTTCCCTCTGACAACTATTATTTTTTGATTAATCTGTACTTATGTTTATGATTTAATTTAAATGATTAGACTATTTAATTATAAAAAAAAAGTTCTGAAAAAAATACAAAAAATAAATATATCGGAAAGTGACACTTACAATAAATATATATTAAAAAAAGAAACATAGCTTTACAAAAAAAATTTTCCATTTTTTATTTAGTTACTTTTTTTTGACAAATATTATTACAGCTCTACAAATTGCTACTTAAAAAGTAAAAGTAACTGTTCGTTAAAATAAGCTAAACAACCGCCCATAGCTTTTTAAAAATTATATTTATTGACATCTAAACATACAAGGAATAAAAAATAATGGGAAACTAAAACCTTCTCGGCATTTAAATTGAATCGTAAGGCAGACCGCAGTTAAATTTCTCTTTTGTATGCAAGCATGGCAGATTACGACAAACCCCTGTCAAGAAACCATGGCTCTACAACGCTGTTCGTCTGTCTGGACTACTTATTCGTATTAGTTTTCCTCTGTATCCTCTCTTTCTTTCTCTTAAAAATGGTGGGCATTTGATATGAGTGGAACATTCGATAGAGATTGATTGTCACGGGTAATGCATTACATTTTTCTGCAACGACTTTTACGCACCATATAGATATTTTCATTAGGGAAGTTTTATTGCCCTCTCCTATTTTATAGCTTAGAGACACGGATCTTGTCTCTGTATTCAAATGACATTGCATATGGGTTTGTTACATGTATTATGAACTGGGCATCTCTTTCTCATATTGTTTTGGATTTTATCTCCTTGTTGATATTTTAGCTCAATATCCATAGTTTTGGATTGTTGAATTTGGTTACTGCATTGTATTGGGTGAGTATATGTAAAAGGTACATTTTCTGTTTTAGAATACTTCTTTGTAGATTCAGCAGCGTATTGATTAGAGAAAGTAAGATGAAGATTATACCAGGCAGAGAGATTTATTCCAATTCCAGTAATGCACGATAGTTTTAGAGATCTCTGTATTTGCATTCGGGTTTTGTTGTTGTTTTAAGGGGGTTTGATTGGGAGAAGTTGTGGGGCTATTGGTATGAAAATCATGTAGGGCAATGTGGGACAAATGTTAACATAAGAATATAGCGCTAAAGGGCTGTTCTAAGTTTGGACGGACTTAGATCTGCTATACTGGTAATGTTCTAAGCCGTCAAACGGTACATTCCCGAATCACCCAGCAAAAGGAACTACAAAGTTGTATATCATTCAAATCTATTATTTAATTTATTTCAATACCAAATGTCAATATAACCAGGAAGTTCAACCTTTCAAGTTATAATCTGGCCTGACCACAAACCCTGTTCAACAGTGTATATTTACGAGTTTCGGAACCAAAAAAGTGCTGTCAATAGGGTTGCAATCCACTGGTGAGTTTGGTTGAGTTTGAAATTGTTTATCGTAGTACTACTGCAGTTGAGGTCTGCCCCACCCTAAGGACATGTGAACAAGAAATGAGCCCTGTGATTTTGGCATAATAGATGCCCCTCAGATCTGGTGTACATGCTGAAAGGATACCCTCTTATAGAACGTGTTCAAGTTGTTTGCACTGTCGTGAGAATTTGAATGATGGTCACTTATTGTAGTGCTTCTTACTTTACTCAAATGATCTTTTGATTTGTTTTAGACATTTAATTAATCTTCCTTTTGTCGCAATCGTATTAGTGCCATTGAATTCGAAAAAAGGAAATGGATCTTACTAAAACTGTGAAAGTCTACATCTGAAATTTGTCTCCTCTAAGTAAACTAAGAAAATTATGTGAATTGCTATAGTGTACCCTGTAAACGATCTTTCTTCGAGGAAGATTTTGAATTTTCTATTCTCTTAGAAAATGCAATGATTTGACACCTAGATTGGGAATCCCAAGAAACCCAATAATTTATACAGAGATTTATCCAACAAAAGCATATTGAAGGGAGGGTTTAGAATGATTAAATGTCGGATACTATTATCCGGCAAGAACAGCGTATGAAGAAAATACACGAAAAACCAAGTCCTAATTATGGTCTACTATTAGATGACAAATGGGATTTTGATAAGGAGACCCCTCAAATGATGCTTAAGATCTTACAAGTTTACAACTTAAAGTATTTTTCCAAAATATTCTTGTTTTTTTGTTGTTTTGAACTATGCTTTTATCAGTGTGTTTCTAAATGAAAATCTACTGAATTTGTACTGAGCTTATTCATACATTATTTCTTCACAACTGACAGATTATCAATGTTTACACTTCAATTCTAGCTTGCAAGTTCAATGTTCGCTCTCAGATACTCATTTCATCTTACCTTGCTATCTGCCAATTGTTTACCTTAATATCTCAAGGTATCTTAAGCCCTGTATGATGATGGTTCTCTAGATTTCAGATCACTTAATCATCTAGCCAGATTTTACTTTAAGTGATTGATGTTATGCTAGACTAAACTTTTTCTTTTTCTGGAGGTGAGCTTCTGTTATATCTCTTGTATCTGATGGTTTAATTTGCCTTTATATCATCAATGCTATATAATGCTTCTACCTGCAGTAGAGTGCTGTGCACGCACTATCTTTGTCCTCAGATTTGTCATAGAATTTTCAACACCCTGTCAAGGTTCAGTACATTAATTCAATGAGAATGTACATTTGCAATATTTGTAGGGTTAGTTGCACATCCCAAGCAGCAGTTTCTTGGCTTTTCTGCAGTCATGTCTATTGTCTTTAGACTTTTGTTACAAGTTGGGATTTTAATTGTATCCATATGTACTCCATGATACTCAAAAGTGTGCTAAGTATGGAAGAGATTTGACCACTGTATACATAATTTCATAATTGAAATGCACATTTTAAATATTTGTAGGGTTAGTTGCACAACCTAAGCAGCAGTTTTTTGGGCTGTTCTGCAGTCATTTAGTATTGCTTTTTGTTACAAATTGGATTTGTAATTTTTATATTGTATCTATATGTACTCTATGATACTCAAAAGCGTGCTAACCACTAAGTATGGAAGAGATGTGACCCTTGAATACACAAGTTCATAATAGGAGATAACAACTTCTCTAGTAGAGTTAAGCTGGTAAGTGCAATTAATAATGAGCCTAAAGGTGCACTACTTTCCTTCTACATAGTTAGCCTAACATAAGCTTCAAGACATTTGTCATGTAACGCAATGCCAGAAGTGCAAACACTTAGGAAAACATTTAGAACTGTACAACGGTGCCAAGTGCATGTGGAAAGAACTGTTATTTGGCCGTGCAAGAGTCTTGTATATTGTACAGTTCCCAGAATTTGAAGTGCTTATCAAGTGCCAAACACCTGTAGAATTTAGCGGCCAATCTTTACCTTAATGTGGCTCTCCATCACTAAAATTTATTGGAGAAATTGATGGCCCTGATAACTTTTTCTTGCTTAATGATAACTTAAGTTGCCAGTCTTTGTATGGGGCTGGGTACAGGTTTGGGGTTCAGGTATGCCAGTACGACATTATTTTTTTCTATGGTTATAGGACCTAGGTTCATAAATTAAAATATAAAAACAATGATACTAGAGATTGCCAATGAACAAAATATTTAAATAACCTCATAATTTGCAAAGAAGAAAATACCTTAATTTGGAATTCAGAGATTTGTCCAATGTCAATGGACAATGAAAAATGAAAATTACAACCAATATTCAATAATCTTCATATTGCTCTTTAAAGTCAACATTCAGTTCTGTTTCATTTGAACCAAAATTAGCTACAATGCCACTTACATTAGCCACACCGTATGTAGAAGCGGCCTCATCTATAGACATTTTGGCAAGCTGTGCAAGAATAGTATCTAAGTTGGCACTCATAGGAGTTAGATCTTAGTTCCTTGTTACCCCCTTGTTGTAATCAGGTTTCTTATGTGACAAGAGATGTGAGTTGAAGTGCACAAAGACCAAATCCTCAACTTCTTTTGCACTCAATTAACTGCACTTAATTGAGTGGATAAACGAGAATATGCTCGAGTTCATCTCAGTTGAAGAAGAGCTCATAACTTGTAGAAATGTTTAACTCCGTATAAAATAAGCTATACTCCATGGAGTCTTAGGATGAGGGGAACAGTCTGAAGGATGGGAAATGAGGGCCTAGATTTGTGGATGGCAACTAGTGCAAGTCTGCGAGTACGTGTAATGTTCCCCTTTGGGATGACCTGATATTTTGCCCTAGAATCACAAGTTCAATAAAAACAAGGAACACAATATAGTTGGAGATATATCTTTACCCAAAGAATGTAAACACAAGATAGATCCTAGTTGAAATTCTGTAATCATGTTAGGCAATTATTGAAGATACAATTCATAAAATCGATAATTACTACTAGGGTTAAAGAACATATATTCACAATCATCTTAATCATATAATATATATAATTCATTGTTTAGGTTCAACCATAACGGGGCTTGGATAAGGAGACACGATAGGCTGCCCGAAGTGATCCTTGTGCTAGGCCCAAGAGCGGAATATAACATCCCTCTTGGCCTCATGTGGCCTTCTGCCATCCATCCTTAATGAGGTGGTGTACCTTGTGAGGAAGATTGTACCTGCCCTCCGTATTCATGCCACCTTATTCACTCTCCAATGATTAAGACTCCCATGAATCTGTTAATCAGCCATTGTAGAGGTTGGAGGGGAAACTACAACAGGGCGCCTGGAGCATCCTTCCAACCTAAGCCTACGGGCAGGATACACCTTTTTGCCCCTTGGCCTCATGTGACAGGCCACCAACCATCCACCATGAGGTGGTGTACTTAGAAGAGGACCTCATATCAGTTTCTCCCTCCTTGTATTTCCTCCCTCACCTCTCCATGATTGATTGCTGCAATTTGATGAATACACTAGAAGTGTAGATATTCCACATTATTGCTTATATCTAATGTATATGATGTTATATATCAAATATATTAGTTGTTGTATATATATTATTGCCTATATTAATATGTAAGAAATTGTGCATTTAAACATATATTCATGCATACCACAATGAACAAGAATGTTACTGCCTGCAATAAATAACAATTTCTGATCTGTCCTAATCGCTCATATATAATGTGTTGATCTGCTCTTATGAGCACCGATGCTTATTAGATCACTTTCCTTGATGCCTTGTCTCATCATGGGCTTCTCCCATATATATCTTAATATCTCCACGAAGATAGACGTCCTTTGGGAAGTTGCTGCTCTTTCAGGAATGGACACAATCTTTCACAAGTCACAAAGTTGCTGCCCCTTCAATATTGATTTTTATTTTATTTCAAACTAATAATGTTAGTCCATCTCTCTTACTCTGGCAATTATATGTTAATTCTTTATCAAAATCGTGCTATATATATTAATAATTGTTTCTCTGCGTGCTTTGTATATTCTAATAGCTGTTTCTGCTCATTGTTTATAATTGATATAAACAAATCAATTGCTGCTTAGTATTATATTAAATTTTAATATAAATTGATGTCTTCAATCAAATTTGTAACTGCTGTTCATGAGTGGGCATTTCCTTGTAAATCACTTGCTTAACATACTGTTTTGTAGAAAATTGTGAAGTCTTATAACTAAGACGATTTTCTTAGGGCATTGATATTCTCTTCATGGCTGGGGCTTGACAGTATGGGGTTGAGGGGCACTTTTCTAGTTCTTATAATGTTAAAAAAATGACATTTATTTTTCTTTTTCTTTTGAGTAGCACATGGACTCGACTGGGCCTACCCTGGGTTCTCTATGGTACCCCAAGCTGTCTTGGCCCTGGACCCAGCCCTGATCTGAACCCATATGCGTAAGGGTGGGTTGCTGGGGAGGTGGGGTAGTGGGTGGCATTTGCTGAACCTTGCAACATAGATCATAACAATTACTAAGCTCCTGCCCTTCACATACAGACAAACTTTTGATTATCTGTGAGCATGCACATGACTTTTGCAGTTTTTTTCCCTTCCATTTATACAATAAATAGCATGAATGATGAGCATCTGACTTTGTCATAAATAACGCCAAATTTTTGCCAGATCTTATATTTTTAAGATGTGTACTAAATTTGAATCTGCATTTAACCTTCACATGAATTATCCTGAAAATTCTTTCATGTGTCATTAATATTAGCAATTGATAGACTGACAACAGAATATCTACTAATGCTCCCAACATAGGAATCCTCCCAACTGTAGTCTACCATTTTAGTTTTTAGAAATTGTTTTTAATATGAAGAAATGAGAAGTTCTGTTTTAGGAAGAACTAACATCATGTTTCGAGATCATTGATGTAGAAGCTGAAAAACAATCATTGTTTAAAACTGCAAAACCAATCTGGCATGATGCATTGCGGATCTTCATTGCATAATTACTTTGGATTAGATACATTTACGATCAAATTGTCAGGGTGAACCCTTGAGGCTTATTGTATGCTTCAGCTCTCCTTTTGGTAGTTTATATAGAGATCTGCATGCTTGACTGGATTACTTTGGCTTACAGCTAGTTTCATTGTTGACCTGTGTGTATTATTTGCATGGATTCCTCCACAGCATGTTCACCAATGATACCCTTTGTCAATTTGAGAAAAAGCATGTTCTTTAAATTGAAAATCATGCAATCATCCATGATGTCAATCAGGAAACAACGTTTTTATCCTTAAAGATATCTGCTGGACTCTCATTGTTGGATGGGTTGATTGAGATGAGTTGTGCAGCATTACATAGCCACAGTTCTTGCAAGTAACATGAAAGATTTTAGCCAAAGGTAAAAGAAAGTTTGTTCATGCCTGCCTGAAACATCTTATTAATAATATGCTTTATGTGCTTTAGACCATGGTTCCTTCTTTTGCCTAAATTGTTTGGTACTTGAACATAAATTCAATTAAACTGGACATGTTTTCCTTGTCTGAGACATTATGGCTTGAAATTGATTTGGCAACTGCCTCATTTCTTTTTAATTTGTTGATCTGAAACTTAGAAGTTAGAACAACTTATCTTGCCTGGCATGCTTGGTTTATGGAAAAAATGGGGGTGTATGATGCACACTTGCCCTGGGAATGCTTTGAATACTGTCTTTGTTCTTTTTAGTTGCTTGGTTGACACATGCAAACTCTTTTATTCTATGCCGATAACTATATTATATTATATATACAGAATTCCGAGTAAGACACTAGAAAACACAACATAGTGTACTGGAATTAGTGAATTAGTAGTCAAATTTGTCTTCGATTCCAGCATTGTCGCAAGCCTGAACTTATTGTCTTTCTGGACACGGTTTGGCATGATGATCAGTAGGTGACTTTGCCGAATATTTTTCACCAATTTAATGCCTGTTGGTGCAGCTCATATTGTAATTATTTGTTATTGCATGATTTTTGTGGGATATTTGTTGTTATCCTTTCATTATTGAGAGCCCATCATATGGCAATAATTGTAATTTAGGTTCAATGGAAACAGCAGGTTTTGCCAAACAGGGGAAATGACTACAGCACTGCCTGCTATAAACTGTAGAACAACTTGGCGAGTCAAGGATGAATGCCAAATGATAGGATTAAGGAAGAAGTCATCTGTTGTGAAGACATAAGATGAATGTGAGAGGTGAAAAAGTAAGATGGGATGGGTTGAACTTAACTTTTGCTGACAGGATTGAATTTTTTTTGACATATCCATGGGTTTGGCTCATGCACAAAGTATTTTGTTTGCTTGAATTTGATGAACAAAGACAAAAAAAAGGTCTAGCATGCATAAGATATCTAGTAAAGTCTTTTAGTTGACATGGTGAATGAAAGGTCACTTTGTGTATTGGAATGTTAGGGATCCCTGGGGCAAGCAAAGAGGGCTCTCATTGATCAACAATTTCAAACCTTATCCCTGTTTTTATTGGTTGTATATGGGGCTTTCTTTTTAATGAGCGCTGGCAAGTTACTTTTGCTGGGCCATGGGGTATATTTAGCTTTAAAGTATGCTGTGGCATCTTGGTTAACCCCATTGTTTTTGGGTATAGGTGGAGAACCTTTGGTCTGCTATTATTTGGTAACTGTCATGCTTTCAGCTAGTCTGAAATTATATATTCTTCATATGCCAACAATCTCTGGTGTAGGCAATTACAGAAACATATTTCTAATCCCATGCATGTTGCTGCATGGGTTAATCTCTTTCCAATGATATTGCCATTATTCTTTCTCCTATTGAAAACAAAGACTGAATGGAGTCTAAAAAACATTCAAGAGGAATTCTCACCTTGGAGCCAAAAGTATTCTTGAACCAACTATATGCTGGAGAGGGCTATACGTTATGCAAATTTATTTGTAATTGAGTTATTAGGTATGAAGTCAATTGTAAAAGCTATAGAAAAGCATGTGTACCGTATTGTAAAGTATGTGAATTAATTAAATTGTACTTAAGTTTATTTGAGCCATTATCTAACCTGTCCTTCAATTTATACGAGCCAGTATGGTACAAGGGCGTATAGCCCTTGCACTTAAATGCGTTTTGTATCATATGCGATAATTAAAGCCTTTAGGAGAAAGATGGTAGCACATTAAACTATTATGTTATGATAAAAAATGATGTTCCTTTAAACATAATATTGAGTAATTACCATGATCCAAGATAAAATAGAAATGAACATACAATGATTTTACTGTAAATATAAACTAGGTATATCAATATGCGGAAAATTTCAACTGTATTTCTTAAATTTGGCAAGATATTCTTTCATAGGTTTCATTATTTATGGAAAATCTGTACTTTGGAGTGGAATAGATGGCTATGTTTTGTGGGATATGTTAGTATAATGGGATTGCTTTTTAACTATAATTTGGAAAACATTTATGGGATGCTACCACCAGTACTTTGAAAGTTGTTTTGTCACAGAAATTGAATCCTAGAAAAATCTCATGGTGCATTGTTGATGTTGGGTATAGAGCATCATTTGCAACACCAGATCTCAAGTATTGTATGGATTTGAACAAGAATTAGATCACACTAGAGCATCATTTGGGTATAGAGCATCATTTGCATCACTAGATATTAGGTACTGTATGGATGTGACATAAAAAGCTGCTGTCATAAAATTAGGGCTCGGGGTGAGTATTTTTCAAATGCATGATTAGAAAGTTGTTTTTCACAAAAATAAGAGAAATAAAAAAGCTATTACGCAAAAAACTTAAGTGAGACCGAGCAAATATTGTTGCTCTTTTGCTTGCAGTTAATGCAAGCTTGAGGATTGGTTTCACGAGATTTGGACGAATGGAAGCGGT
This sequence comes from Chamaecyparis obtusa, assembly GCA_027943335.1. Taxonomy (NCBI): domain Eukaryota; kingdom Viridiplantae; phylum Streptophyta; class Pinopsida; order Cupressales; family Cupressaceae; genus Chamaecyparis; species Chamaecyparis obtusa. The sequence goes on along the minus strand of BSBK01000493.1, from coordinate 188,050 downwards.
GTTTGTTCGTGTCTGTGTGGGCTAGAGGAAACCCTAGCCGAATGTCCTCTTTCCTTGTCCGCTCTATTGAATGTGTGTTTGGGGGGTCTATTGCAGGTGTTTAGGGGGACAACATTGTGTGGAGGGTGTTGGGTGTGGTTGGAGCTGTGTGGAGCGTGTGTTGTGTGTTGGCTTTTTGTAGGGAGTTCGATGGTGTGGGGAGTAGTATCACAGGGGTTTGTTGGCGTTTGGTGTTGGGCGTCGTTAGGTGGTCGGTTTGATAAACTTTTTAGGATTTAGATTGTATTGTTCATTTTGATGGATGAGCCCTAGATATCCAAACAGTCTGGCGGTTGTTGGCTTTGCGCCGCCTCTTGGATCTCCTTTAAGTGGGCATGCAAAACAGTCTTGGTCCTTTTATGTGGGAGAGAGCTCTAATTTAAAATAGTTGAATGGTTGTCTTCGCAGGCATGATTGTCCATTCGTGGTAATCCCTCTTGAATTAGTTATGGAGTACATGGATTATTGGAGTTGACATACATTGATTTGTAAATTTATCGATATTCATATTTCCTTGTTGGCACTAGAGGCATGAATTTGCCAGACATGGCAGGTTGAAGCAAATATGGAGATCATGCTAGCTACAAACAACTATTTCCTGATTGTTTTTACCAACATGGTAAATCAGAACCAAGTTTTTGAGGAAGGTTTGTTTTTTTACAACCATGTGGGTTTGTTTGTCAAACCTAGGCATGCGAGATTTAATTCAATGAAAGAATTGCCTTCCAAGGTTCTTGTGTTGCTTCGTTTGCCACAACTCCCTCTTGAGTTTTGAGTTTTGGCCAGAAGATATTTCTGAAATAGATTGTTGCTTTGATTGGGAAGAACACTGTGATTGCTTAGCAAACTCAGGATAAAAAGGTAATTTCTTTCGCTTGCATTTGTGTTGAGATTGATTTAAATAATTCATTGCCAGATTCTTTAGAAATTTGTTGGGCTCTTCATCATGGATTCAATAGCTTGATTATGAGTCACTTCCTTTTTGCTATCGAGTATGTCATGAGTATGGCCATCTCTAGCACTAATGTCCTACGATAAACAAGAGTGTTGGCTCTTATGTTAATGGATCTCCTCCTCCTTTAGTTCTAAAGGTGGATAAAGGGGATAAGGTTAAAGCCCCTATGAAAGATAATGGGCCAGATAAGGAGGGTTTAATTTTTGTTAAGCCTCAAGCTAAGGGGAGGGGCCAAAAAAGATGCTTTAAAAAGAGGCAACTTGATGGCAACTTAAATTGTTTTGAGGTGTTGGACTTCTGGCCTTGGAGGAAGGGATTCTTGTTGATGCTTCTTTTGGGGTAGCTACAGTGGGGATGGATATTGTGCATGAGCAAAAATTACCAATTCTGAGTTAGCTTTTTGGGCTTTAGTAGGATGGTTCTTCTTCTATCCATGTGTTGGGGAATCCTAGCAATCACATTGCCTTACATGATGACATTCTTTTGGCTGATTTAGCTAAGGCAGTGTAGGTTGCTAGTAAGGGAGAAGACTTCTTGTTGGGATTGGGCTTGCAACAACACCCTCATAAGAAAGTTTTGTATGATACTTCTGAAGGTGGTTGTGAAAAAGACAAGGAGAAGATTAAATTTGTTGGAGATTTGTTGGTGGAATTTGGGGCTATAAAGCCTATTGATGTTCACTTCTCCTAATCTTCTCAATGATTTTTCTCTCCTAGAATACTAGGGGGTTGAATAGCATCCCTCAACAAAAGGCTATTCATGATTCAGTTGTTGCTCATTCTTTGGATATTTTTTTGTCTTCAAGAGACTAAGCTTTCTGTTGATTCCATGCTTCGGTGTGCTACTGTTTGGGATCTTGGTTAGTATCAATGTATTGGAGTTGTGGGTACTTTTGGAGGGTTGGCCCTTTTCTAGGACTCGAGGAAGATTGTTCTGCATTGGTGGAACTCTAGTCCCTTTGCTCTTTCTTTGGTTGCTTCTTGTTTGGAGTTGGGTGAATGTATTCTGGTTACTACTGTGTATGTGTCAACAGTTTTCTAGGGGAAAGCTTTGCTTTGGTCTTATATTTAGTATGTTCAACAGATTGCTCCTCTTCTTCCTTGGGTTGTGGTGGGAGATTTTAATTATGTTTTATCACGAAAGAGCACATATAATGTGATAATGTGGACTATTTGACTTTAATTGGTATTAAACCATTTAATGATATCTTTACTTGGAATAATAGGAGTGGTGCAGAGGCCATCTTTGAGAGGTTGGACAAGTTTCTTGTTTCTCGCTTCTGGGTTGGTGGTAGTTTGAGTCCTCTTGAAATTCTTGATTGGAGAGGCTCTGGTCATTGGCCTATCAAACTTTTAACTTATATTGTGGTTGTTCCTAGAAGTCCTTTTAAATTCCAACTTATGTGGTTGCAAGACGCTTTACTTCATGACTTAATGGCCCAATGGTGAAGAGATGGAAGCCTTGCTTATGGTATTGCTATGTACTGCTTTGTTAAGAAATTGCAATTTGTTAAGAGACATCTTAAAAAGTGGAACAAGTCATGCTTTGGTAAGCTTCATGTTATGAAGAGGAATGCTCAGGATCACCTTGATGTTATCACTCGTCAAATTAGGGAGATCTCAAATTCTCTGAGGACTTGGGTAGAGTTGAGTCACTTGCTGTTAGTGAATTGGAAGAGTGGCAACATAGGGAGGAGGTATTTTGGAAGTAGAAGGCTTGTAATGAATGACTTTAGGAAGGGAACCAAAATACTACTTTTTCCCATAAGACAGTTCAGGCTCACCATAATAGGACTTACATTGCCTCTTTGGTTAATGCTGTTGGGGGCTAGTTGATTTTTATGACATATGTCTCGTGAGGCAACCCAGTATTATGCTACACTCATTAAGGAAGATTCACCACCTGTTGAGGATCAAGAGAATTTTATTTTGGGTTGTATTCCTTCTCATGTTACTAATGAGATGAATGGTTCTCTTATCTGTCCAATCTCTTTGTTTGAGTTGGAGGAGGTGGTGTTTGGGATGCGCAAGGGTAAGGCTCCAGGTCCGGATGGGTTTCTTGTGGAATTCTTTCAGGAGTTATGGGATATTGTTAATTTGGACTTGTTGGAGGTGGTCTGGGAATCTTATTGCAACAAACACATGCTTAAGGTTGTGAGTTCTGCTTTCTTGGTTCTTATTCCTAAAATGGATGGTGCTAATCAGTTGGACTTCTTCAAACCTATTGCTTTATGCAATGTTGTGTATAGAATTGTTACCAAGTTGATTGCAGAGAGACTCAAACCTTCACTTCCCATTTTGTTCTACGATGAGCAAGGAGGTTTTGTAGCAGGTACACAAATACTTGATGGAGTGGTAGTGGCTTCAGAAACTATTAATTCTATGGTGGTCTCCAAAGAGAAATCTATGTTCATCAAACTTGATATAGTCAAAGCTTATGATCAGGTTAAGTGGAGCTTCTTGCAGAAGATTCTCATAGCCTTTGGTTTGAGCTCAGAGTGGGTTTGATGGACTATGAGTTGTGTTACTTTGTCATCTTTCTTTGTTATTCTAAATGGAACACCTTCAATGTTATTTGGAGCTTCCATGGGTCTTCACCAAGGAGATCCTCATTCTCCTTATTTATTTATTATTATGGCTGAAGGCTTGGGTAGATTTATCAAGTCTCGGGTTCCCAGGGAATGATTTAGGACTGGTCTTGGGGTCATGGGCTGCCCAAGATTTCTCATCTCCAGTTTGTGGATGATACCTCTCTTATGGGAGTTACTTGCATTCATGAAGCATATTCCTTTAGGCAGATGTTGGATATCTACTTAGTTGCATCAGGTCAAAACGTTAATGATCATAAGTCCTCTATCTATTTTTTCTTAACCACGGAAGCTATCCAGAGGAGGATTGTTGCTATATTTAGGCTTCAAATTGGGTCTCTCCCTTTAGTGTACCTAGGTGTTCCCATTGTTGTTGGTCGGCAACCAAGGCAAATCTGACAAGATTTGCTTGATAAGTTGCGTAGGAAAGTTAATCATTGGACTCATTGGTGGCTTTCCACTACTGCTAGGGTTACTCTTTTTCAATCGGTGATTCAAGCTTTTCTTATTTATAGAAGCTTTGTTTAGGCAACTCATGTTTATTTTCTTAAAGAATTTGATGCTCTTTCTCGCCAATTTCTATGGAGCGATAATTTGCAGACTTTTAAGTGGAACCTTGTTCAATGGGATGCTGTTTGTCATCCAAGGAAGGATGATGGTCTGGGTCTCTGATCTACTCTTTGGAATAGGCAAGCTTTAGTAGCCAAATTATATTGGAGATGGTGTACAAGTCAAAATCAGCTTTGGCCTCGAATTCTCAGGCATAAGTATTTCATTAGTGTTGATCAAATGGATGTTGACTGGTATCAGTTTGAAGGCATGGGTTCTATGATTTGGCATACTTTGAAAATTGGGTCATAGTTGGTTAAGAAGGGTCTTTTTTGGATCTTTCATCAAGGCTTTGAGGCTCTTTTTTGGTCAGATTCTTGGGATGGGAATCCTCCTTTGCTTTCCATGTATCTGCATTTACAACCCCTTTGTGATAGGTTTTTGGCAACTGGTTGGAATAAGGTTATGCATTATAAATGTGTTCGGATTATAGGCCTAGCTGTGGGATTTAGATGGCTAGACCCTAGTGAATGGCCTCCAAGTGGTTCAGAGGAGCATCAAAATGAGTTGGCTTAGATTCTTGCTTCTGGGGAATGTAGTTCTTTGGTGGGGTAGGATGTTTTGGCTTGGGGAACCACTTTGACGGGCAAATATTTTGTTTTTGCAGGTTATTCTGAGCTTATTAGACAAATGTTTGGTGATATTGAGATTCCTTGGTGGAAGTAGGTTTGGAGTAAGTTTTTTTGGCCGAAATGTAACTTTTTCTTGTGGTTGGTGACTCATAATAGACGACTTGGGACAATTTATGCAAGTGGGGCTTCCAGGGACCCTCAATGTGTGTTATGTGTTGTTCAAATGTGGAAACTGTCACTCTTCTTTTCTTTTAATGCTCCTTTGCTAAGGAGATCTGGCACTTATGATGGACAATTTGGGGCCAATCTTCTTGGCATGTGTCTTCTTTGGTTGAGTTTTGCGTTTGCTGGGGGAGACCTCTTGTGAGGTCCTCTTTCCTTCAAGTGGCTTGGGCTATCGGTCCTTTTATCATTTGGCATATTTGGCTTGAGAGAAACCGTAGGATTTTTTAGGATCACAGGTTGGTGTTTATGCATTTGTGGTGGAAAATTGCTCATTGTCTTCGGTAGACTATTTTGGCTAAGTGTGATTTTTCAGGCGGTGTGGATCCTGGGGATGTTGCTATCTGTGATCGCCTTTCTTTTCCTCTTCAAGGAGGTTCTCTTCCAAATATTAAGAAGATTATGAGGAATAGATGTAGACATCCTCTGCGTAAGATCAATCAAGAGGGTTGTTGGACTCCTTTGCCACAAGGAGTTTTTAAAATCAACATTGATGGTTCCTCCCATGGGAATCATGGTCATGCAGGTATCAGAGGAGTTGGTCATGATAGTTCTAGAGACATCCATTTTATTTTTTATATTTATAAAGGCCTTCAAACGAATAATCTTATGGAGGCTTTGGCCATCTTGTGTGTTGTTATGTGTAGTTGTGTTCTTCATTGGAGAAGGATCATCTGCGAGTCTGATTCTTAGGTGATGGTGTCTTTGTTTAATAGACAACAACTCGATGGCGTTGGTTGGCATTTAAAGTTAATTATTGGATAGATTCTTCAATTGTGTGGCTCCCTAGATTTTGTTGTTTTTAGGGACATTCCTCGGGAGTGGAATGGTGTTGTTGATTGTTTAGCTAAATGGGCTTTCAATCAAATGAATGCTTGGAGCGTTGTGACATTGGTATCATGGTTCAATTGTGTAGTTTTTTGAGTCAAACCCATTGGCTCGTGTTTCACAAGTCAATGAGTTTGACTCAAAAAACTACACAGTTGAATCTTGATACCAATAGCACAATTTGACTTGTGGAAAATATCTCCTATTCATCGATTGGAATATTGTTGATAAAGGGCAATTACCCCTCAAAATGACTACTTTGTTAGACCAATTGGTGGACAGTGACAAGACTTTAATTTCCCTGTCCTCTGTATTTTTCTTATTCTTGAATAGATTTTTACCCCTCTTTTAGTTAAAGTTAACACAAGCTTGAGAACCTCTGAACCATTTTCCCTTCTTTTATTATTAACAAACTTGAACACATGCTTTAGGACCACTTAACCAAATTTAAGTCTTTTATGATTGGTAAACTTGGTAGATGAATCAGTCTTAGATTGATTTTACGTAATCTGGAATGTCATTTTCCTAGTGGATTGTTTTTCTGACTTATTGGAAGCAAGAAATATTTATTGCCCCATTGAATCACTTACCTCTATCCATGTGCTTGAACAAATGTGCTAACCTTCCATTGGCTGCTTTAGTAATGACCATCCAACTTCATCTGGTGTACAAAATTAATAATTTGTAACTTTGATCTTAATATTATTCTGTATATTTCATAATATAAGTCCCTTCGAAAATAAATATTTCAGTTGATTTTATACTCTTTGGTAATCCATCTTACACAATCTTTAGAGAAGAGTTTATTATTATTCTTATTATTAGCGTTCATCCTTTGAAGAAAATGAGACATTTTTTATAATCCATCCACTTGAACCAAAAAACAATTGTTCTGTCATTTGATTTTGTACATTTCCAACGTTAAATTGTACCATGGTTTATTCAACACTCGTAATGGATATTGGTTCATGCATTCACTTGTTGTTAGATGTTATCTTTGATCATTTCTCCAAATCAACTCACAATAATTCTACTCCAGAGCAATTATGGATGAACCTCACAAAATTTTTATCACTTCTTGCGGAGAATTATTTTTAAGAAAATATTATACGGGAAGCATACTTGTAGTCTTCTATGTTCTTAAACTGCACTTTTATAATATTTTTTTTGTTGTTTTTGCACAATACTTAATTACTTATAGCTATTGTTTTAATTTATGGATAGTTACAATAAGTGTTGTAAGTTTTCTTGCACAATTATCTTATACATACTCTTTATTTCCTAGTTAACCGTATGTTTTGACTACCACAAAATCTGCACAATTGGTCCAATATTAATGCACAAGTTCCCTAGTAAGAATGAGTTATTGGTAACAATAAAGTTGCTCAATAGATCTAATTATTAATGGGTGGCTATTGGCCCGCCATATGATTTTTTAGTGAACTTTTAATTAGCTAAATCCAATGAATGGTAATTGAAACATGAACTATAACGAGACCCCGTTATAAATCTTATACTTATGTAGATTTTTTAAAAATATAATTTAATTTATGACCTTTAATTCTTGTATATTAACCATTCAGCATTCATCTTTCTTTTGGTATAGGTCAAATTGTCATTTAACAAAGGCTTGAAAGCTTCTACCTTTTGATTAACTAAGCAACAAATAATATATTTGATAATTTAATTTTTAATTTTCAAATTAATGCAACCAATGAGAAATTTCATTTTGGAAAACAAATTCTTCATTTATGATCTATATGGTTGATATGTTTCGAATTGCCAATAATCTAAATAACGACTCATGTATATTAGGATGTATTTTTTGTGTGGTTACATTTATTACAACTTATTTTTAACCAATTTAAATCACATTCTAAAAAGTAAGGTCAAAAATGCTTTTTAACTTCGTGCTATTGTGTAATGACCCTTACTATAAAGGCCACTAAAAACCCCCAAATCTAAACTGAGACAATACGTCAAACACTTGGCATGCACTAAATAGTTTTGTTTGCAATGATGTGTTTCAATGTGATTGTTGTTTGAGCATCGAGTACAATTGAGATAACAATACCAATATGCAATAAAATGGAAGAACTCAAATAACAATGCAATAGTGTCAACGCCAAATGAAAAGTGAGATTTCCAAGGACTGATTACAATGTACAGTTGACTGATTCTTCTGAATATATATTTGACTGTCACATAATCAAGAACCTAAGGAAAAACAAGACCTTTCAATGCTCTCTTATTTCCATACGATGCACTACTTGTACTATGACCATTTCAATTACAAATGATGGAAAAACAGTGACTGATTCTGATTGTTATAACAGTGATTACATGTGCCTTCTTCAATGCAATTATTACATCAATATCAACATTCAAACTATGAAATGAACCTGGATATAGCTCCTAAAATGTTGATGATATACGTTGATGAAAGGTAGACAATCTGCAACCAATCCTGTCCCCAAATTTGCTCCTTGCTGCCTGTCGTGCAGTCCCAGGTACAGGCCGTACAGTACGGCACCTGTACTAAAATCTGTGCCAAGTAACAGTTGCCGAAAATGATGGGAAATGGGGCGCCTAGGATGTATGAACACTTCCACAAATGCATAAAAATTAATCCCAAGTGGTTAGGGAGATATGAGCAAAATTCTCATTCTAGGCCCTGATAGAGGAAGTCTGAAAATGTGCCAAATTGTCTTCACTCTATCACCAAAATGATTCATGAATGAAAGAGGTGAATTCAAACCCTTATTCCAACCACAAACAAACCCTTACCACGATTTCTCAATGAAGTACCAATGAAATGGCTGAGTACCATCTACAAACTTGCAACTCTTTAGTAGATATTTCACTACCTCAGTTATGCCAATTTAGGGGAGTGATCGTTCCCAAAGATTGAATAGTATTTGCAGACCACAAGGCTACAAATTGCTTCATAATGAAGAAGTAGAAGAAATCCCAAATCCAAGCATGTAGAAATGATAGCCCAAGCCCTCTATTTATTCTTTTTCTTGAGAAGTTACTAGAACTTCTAGAAACATCTAATTATAATGTACTTTATAATAAAATAACATTATAATAATAAAGTACATTTCTCAACTCAAAAATATAACAATGTAGGCCAAGATGTCTCATAACCGAATGTAGGCCCAACTAGACTGAATGTAGGCTCAAACTAGATGTAGGCTCACTTCTGGACGTAGGCTCCACTACAACTGCATGTAGGCCTCAAACTGGATGTAGGCTCTGCCGAATGTAGGCTCTGTCAGCAATAAGCAATCAAATGATCCACACAATGACTCTCTCTCCAAACTATTTGCCTACGAGAGTCGATGATAGGCAAACCCGTCATGAAAGAACATGTCTCTAGAAAGGGGACATGACAGTCCGCCCCTCCAGAAATTGCTTACCCTCAAGCAATCTCAAAGCTGGATGCTGCAAAATCTCCTCAGGCTCCCAAGTAGCATCCTCAACAGGAAGATCTCTCCACTTCACCAAATACTCCTTGATAACTCTCCTGCGAAGCTGTTTCTCCCTGCTATCCAAGATAGACTCTGGCACCAAAACCAACTTCCCCTCATCATCCAAGGGTGGTAACACTATAGAAGGCACAACATGTTGCCCTAACGCCTTCTTGAGGCGCGACACATGAAACACATTATGCACTCTACTATCAGCTGGAAGCTCAAGCTCATAAGCCAACTCACCAACATGCCTAATGATCCTGAAAGGCCCATAGTATCTCGGCTTAAGCTTCTCCGACCCACTCTTCTTGAGAGTAGACTGCCTGTATGGCTGAAGCAAGAGGTAAACCATATCACCAACCTCAAAGCTCCTCTCAATCCGCTTCTGATCTGCATACTGCTTGTACTGATTCTGTGCCCTGGCTATATTATCCTTGAGAGCATCACCAATGTCTTTGCTCTCCTGAAGCAAATCCCCGGCACGCGGAACTCTAATATCATACATAAGCAAATCAATGAAGCTAGGCGCATCATACCCATATAGAGCCCTAAAAGGTGACATCTGAATCGACATGTGAAATGTGGTATTGTAACAATACACACAAATGTATCCATCTCACCCATGCCCTTTGTTGACTAGCTACGTAATTCCTCAAATAACCTTCCACCCACTTGTTAACTATCTCTGTCTGTCCATCCGTCTGCGGGTGATAACTGGTGCTAGAAGTAAGCTCAGTGCCACAAAGTCTGAATACCTCCTGCCAAAAGTGACTCAAAAATCTGCGGTCCCTGTCACTCACTATGCTGCGGGGTATCCCATGCAATCTGAAGACCTCTCTGAAGAAGACCTCAGCTACCTGTACTATTGTGTAAGTAGTAGTGATGGGAAAGAAGTGTGCATACTTCGTCAGTCTATCCACTACTACATAGATACAATCCCGACCATGGGCCTTGGGCAAGCCCGTAATGAAGTCCATGGATATGCATTCCCACTTCTGATCAGGAATGGGAAGTGGCTGTAGGAGCCCGGCTGGAAAGGTGTGCTCTTGTTTGTTCTGCTGACAAACAGGGCACTCACAAACATACTGCAATACATCTGTCTTCAGTCCTTTCCAAGTGAACCGCTCCCGCACCTGTCTATATGTCTTGAAGTACCCGGGGTGACCAGCTGTAGGTGAATCATGAAGAGCTCTCAATATAGATTGCTTCACCTTCAATCCTGGGGCTAGAAAGATCCTGCTCTTGTAGATAATCAAATCATCTACAAGTGTATACCGGGTATCAACAACTGACCCATCAACTACCCCTGACGCCCATGGGTCTCTAGCATACTTTGCCACTATCATATGTCGCCAATCCTCTGATATCTCAATCAATGCACTGAGATGTGGTCTACGTGACAAAGCATCTACTACCACATTCTGAGTCCCTCTCACATATGATATATCAAAATCGTAAGCCTGTAACTTACTTACCCACTTGTGCTGCCTATCGTTGAGATCTCTCTGACTAAGGAAATGCCTCAAACTGTTGTGGTCAGTTTTAATGCAAAACTTACCACCCACTAGATACTGTCTAAACTTAGCCAACACATGCATGATGGCTAACATCTCCTTATCGTAAATGCTAAAAGATCTCTCAGGTCCACGAAGTTTCCTGCTCTCATATGCAATAGGGTGCTTGTCCTGCATCAACACAACACCTATACCATCTCCGGATGCATCACATTGAAGCTCAAATGGCTTCGAGAAATCAGGCAAAGCTAACACCGGACATGAAGTCATGATCTCCTTGAACCTGTCAAAGCAAGCCTGCACCTCTGGTGTCCAAACAAAGGCCCCCTTCTTCAGCAAATCTGTCATAGGGGCTGCATGACGTGAATACCCACTCACAAATCTGCAGTAGAATCCACATAGGCCTAGGAACCCTCTCAACTGTGTCAGGTTCTCTGGAATAGGCCACTCCATTATAGCATGGATCTTATCAAGATCCATCCGCACTCCATCTGCACTGATAATATGACCCAAGTACAAGAGCTCAGTCATACCCAAATCACACTTGGACTCCTTGGCATACAAGGACTCCCTCTGCAATATACTCAATACAGTCTCCAAATGTACTACATGCTCCTGCCATGTCCGACTGTATACCAAGACATCATCGAAGAAAACCAATACAAATCTTCTCAACTGATGATGGAAGACCTTATTCATCGTAGACTGAAAAGTAGCTGGTGCATTGGTCAACCCAAATGGCATGACCACAAACTCAAGGTGCCCACAATGGCATCTAAATGCAGTCTTCTCCACATCCTGCTCTCTGACTCTGATCTGGTGATAGCCGGATCTCAAATCAATCTTGCTGAAGTAGCATGCTCCATGTAGCTCATCTATCAACTCATCAATCCGAGGGATGGGATACCTATTCTTAATAGTCCTCTTATTCAGCATCTAATAATCAATGCACATCCGCATTGAACCATCCTTCTTCTTCACCAAAACTATCGAAGAAGCAAAAGGAGACTTGCTCGGTCTAATGTGTCCCATCTCAAGCAGCTCCTTGATGGTTTTCTCTATCTCATCCTTGAGCCTCTTAGGATGCCTGTAAGGTGTGATCATCACGGGTTTAGCACCCTCCTCTAACTCAATGATGTGCTCAATCCCTCTATCAGGTGGTGTGCCAGGTGGAATATCACTGAATACCCTGTCATACTCCTCTCTCAATCTCTGAATGTCGGGGTGATATTCTGTCTTCTGCTGCTCCTCCTGTGTAGGCATAAGAGTACACATGGCTGCCCATCCAATATCGTCGTGTCTAACCAACCTCTCCATGCGCTTGAAAGAAATAGTTCTGATGTCACTATTTCTGATAGCCCTCAAGACATGTTGCCTACCATCTGTCTCAAACTTGATCTCCATGTCCTTGAGTCTGAAAGTGACCTCACCTAATGAATGCAACCAAGTCATCCCCAATACAACATCTAGGTCGCCCATGTTAACTACATGGTAATCCGCTTTGAACTCATAATTGCTCAAGTGTAAGGGCATATCTTTGATCATCCTATTACACTTAAGAGTGTAACCATCAGCAACCTGTACTCGGAGACCCTCAAACTCCTCTATCTCAATGCCACGACGCTCAACCAAACGTGCATCAATGAAATTATGCGTAGCACCTGTGTCAACTAGGGTAATCACCTTTTGTCCTGCTAGAACTCCACGCAATCTAAAGGACCCCTCCTGCTAAATACTAGATAAGTGTGCCTGTTGCAAATGTAGCTCTGGCTCCACCTTAGGCTCTGAAGCCTCTGCCTCTACCTCAGGCTCTGTGTCACTATGCTCATCCTCATGTGCTGTGCTATCTGAATCTGAGTCCTCATAGTACGCCCACATAACTCTATTGGCCTTCCCCTTAGGCCTCAAAGGACAGTCATGATCCCTATCATATGGACCTTTGCAATAGAAGCATAGCTTCTTCCTGCGTAGGTCATTAAGTGCCTCAGTATCCAAGGGTGGAGTGGATTTTCCCTTGGTATCAACCTTCTTCCCCTTCCCCTTATCAAACTTCTTATTATCTCTAAAAGAAGTAGAACTCCTAGGGGTGAATCTGCTAGAAGGTGTTGTAAGCTCCATACTACGAGCTTTCCTCATGGCCTCCTGTAGTGTCGATGGATCAAATGCCTTGATCCAACCCTTGAGGGGTTCAGACAATCCCTCAGTGAATAGGATAACCAACCGCCTCTCCGATACATCTTGGACCATAACTGACAACCTCTGAAACTCACTGATATAAGTCTCTAAGCTGCCTGTCTGTCTCAACTGTGCAAGATCACGGAAGATCTCTGGATCCTTCCTGTCAAAACGCTCCACCAGCCTATCCACAAAATCTTGGTACGATGTCACCTGGTTGTGCTGCAAGGTAACCATACCATGTGACCACCAGTCATGAGCTGCGCCCTCCAAATGCAAGGTGGTGTATCTGATGGCATCTATCTCTAACATGGGTCTCAATGCTAAGAAAGTATCCAACTTATGTATCCATGCCTGTGTTGTCATCTATCCACTACCATCAAAAGAAGGTAAAGTGAGCTTGCTAGCAGCTCGCTGCAACTCACTGTCATGGCCTCCTCTAGGTCTCCTGTTCTATCGAGTATTCCTCATGTGCTCTCTCCTCTGGTTCAAGTAGTGATCAAAGTTAAGTAACTTACGCACATGTGGTGGTAATGCCTGCCATTCTGCAGTAGCAGCTCTAAGATCATCTTGAAACTCATCCTGAACATCACCCTCTCCTGCCTCCTGAGCCTCCTCTCTAAAAAAAGTAGGATGAGTAGGTCTATCCGCTGTCCAAGACCTATGCCTAGGAGCACCCTGTGAACCTGCCACGCTCCTATTATCATGATCAAGTGTACCTCTAACCTGTTCCTGTGCTCTGGGCTGAACCACTCTCTCCATCATGGTAGTCAAATTACGCAAGGACTGGACCATCTCCTGCTGTCCCGTAGTCATAATCCGAAAGAATTCCCTCTCATCATCAAGAATTCTAGGTGGGCTCTGTGACTGTCTCTCACCCATGGTAAGAGTATCTTCGAACTCCTGTTCACCCTCTAGTGCTGCTCTTCTTCGTGTGTAGTACCTGTGATGCCCAAATGCTGAAGGATGCATGTAGGTTTCTTACCCAACAGGATGACAAGAACACCGCTCTGATACCACTGTAATGACCCTTACTATAAAGGCCACTAAAAACCCCCAAATCTGAACTGAGACAATACGTCAAACACTTGGCATGCACTGAATAGTTTTGTTTGCAATGATGTGTTTCAATGTGATTGTTGTTTGAGCATCGAGTACAATTGAGATAACAATACCAATATGCAATAAAATGGAAGAACTCAAATAACAATGCAATAGTGTCAACACCAAATGAAAAGTGAGATTTCCAAGGACCGATTACAATGTACAGTTGACTGATTATTCTGAATATATATTTGACTGTCACATAATCAAGAACCTAAGGAAAAACAAGACCTTTCAATGCTCTCTTATTTCCATATGATGCACTACTTGTACTATGACCATTTCAATTACAAATGATGGAAAAACAATGACTGATTCTGATTGTTATAACAGTGATTACATGTGCCTTCTTCAATGCAATTATTACATCAAATATCAACATTCAAACTATGAAATGAACCTGGATATAGCTCCTAAAATGCTGATGATATATGCTGATGAAAGGTAGACAATCTGCAACCAATCCTGTCCCCAAATTTGCTCCTTGCTGCCTGTCGTGCAGTCCCAGGTACAGGCCGTACAGTACGGCACCTGTACTAAAATCTGTGCCAAGTAACAGTTGCCGAAAATGATGGGAAATGGGGCGCCTAGGATGTATGAACACTTCCACAAATGCATAAAAATTAATCCCAAGTGGTTAGGGAGATATGAGCAAAATTCTCATTCTAGGCCCTGATAGAGGAAGTCTGAAAATGTGCCAAATTGTCTTCACTCTATCACCAAAATGATTCATGAATGAAAGAGGTGAATTCAAACCCTTATTCCAACCACAAACAAACCCTTACCACGATTTCTCAATGAAGTACCAATGAAATGGCTGAGTACCATCTCCAAACTTGCAACTCTTTAGTAGATATTTCACTACCTCAGTTATGCCAATCTAGGGGAGTGATCGTTCCCAAAGATCGAATAGTATTTGCAGACCACAAGGCTACAAATTGCTTCATAATGAAGAAGTAGAAGAAATCTCAAATCCAAGCATGTAGAAATGATAGCCCAAGCCCTCTATTTATTCTTTTTCTTGAGAAGTTACTAGAACTTCTAGAAACATCTAATTATAATGTACTTTATAATAAAATAACATTATAATAATAAAGTACATTTCTCAACTCAAAAATATAACAATGTAGGCCAAGATGTCTCATAACCGAATGTAGGCCCAACTAGACTGAATGTAGGCTCACTCCTGGACGTAGGCTCCACTACAACTGCATGTAGGCCTCAAACTGGATGTAGGCTCTGTCAGCAATAAGCAATCAAATGATCCACACAATGACTCTCTCTCCAAACTATTTGCCTACGAGAGTCAATGATAGGCAAACCCGTCATGAAAGAACATGTCTCTAGAAAGGGGACATGACATATTGTGTATGACTACTTCAAATTATTGTTACTTTCTTACCTCTTTTCGTCACAAGTGATTTATAGCTTTTTCAATTATTTCTTGATTATAGTGTCTTCCTTTTGTCATCATGGATGATACTTGCATCATGTTGCTATGATCTTCCAATCAATACATGCAAGTGATTAAAAATGACACTTGGTTTAATGGCAAAGTTCATGTTGTAGGCACCTAGATGGTGTTGAGTTCAAATCTTCTATAATACAAACAAACTAAAAAAACAAAAAAATGACATGTGAATAATCTAATAGAATCTTTGTAACTTCCTCTATCATTGAATGCTAACTTCTAGTTAACATTTGTTGTTGCTTCACATCATTTAAGGAAAGAAACCTTACGAATGTGGAATTGAGATATGACTTGTGCCATTATTATGACACATCTATTAACACCAATTTATTTACGTAATATATATTTCTAATCAATTCCTCAACAATCACACTAGAAAACATTTTTTTAAAAAAAATATATTTATATTAACAAAAAAATTTCTTAATAGTAATTGATATTGTAGTTTAGTTTTTTTTTTATAAATTTTTTTGTAGTAGTTTTTGTTGTTTTGAGTAATTACTTATTTGTGTTAATTTAATTATCCTACACATCCTATTTCTATTCTTAGTTGTTTTTTATTAAGGTAACAACAGGTTTTGAAGGCACCTTGAAACATGTTAACAAAGATGACACTTAAGATAGAACATTCAAATCTCCTAGACCGAAACAAACCAGCCAAAATAAAACGCCAGAAACTCTTACACCAAACAAAGAACATTGCCAAAAGAAGACATTGAGAAACAACAATCGAAAGAAGATAGCAACAAATCACGCTATCCATTAGTCCCCTTCTTATGGGATCGACGGGTCATGTCAAAAGAAGAGGAGGATCTCTTTGATTGTTTACCTTTAAATGTGATCCAACCTTCTTCAACTCTTGCAGCCTCATCCTGCTAGCACAAAAAATTCAAGACAGAAGATCCAACACCCAGCAAAGGTGTTGAACCAGCCAATAGGACATCCAGCTCAGGGCCAGAATTGGTCCCAGCAAGTGGGATAGGAGAGAGAAAGCCCTCAGTATCCAAAACTCCAGCAAAGCTAGCATAAGCAACAACCATAGAATCGCTAGCAGAGAGCTTGACATCAACCAGCAAAAGAAGAATAGGTCCAAGATCAACATGATTATCAAAACCAACAACATCAACAAGCCCAATAGGATCATCAAGAGGCAGAATAGAGTGCGAGCTTTCTACCTCCACAAGAGGCACCTAAGATCCCAAAATAGGATAAACCTCCTTCAAATGCTGAGATGAGTTTTTCAATATTGTATAATGCTAGATGGAAACACCCTTCCACCAAGTATGCGAGGATTTCTTCTTTTTAAAATCAGTGTCGCAATGAGGAGCAATATGACCAGTCTTAAAACATTTTCTGCACCTAAAAGGAATACCCTCATAGTCCAGCTGTTGGATCCAAGATCCCATAGATGATTCAAATTTTAATTTCAGTTGGAAGACCCAGCATGGTATCAATATCTACCAGAATGTGGGCAAGGGTAGAATGATAAATATTAGAAGAGTCACGATCCAATGTCAAGAAATCCCCCAAAGCCTCCCCCACTTCCTCAAGGATGGAATCATGCTAAAGATGAAGGGGGAGATTAGGGAGCCTAACCCAAATAGGGATCTTATTGAATACTTCAGAGGAGGGATTGAAATCAGGGTGCCAAGGTTTAACCATAAGCATAAATTTGTCCTCCTCATAGCTGAAGAAATCTTCACACAAGATCTTAGATCTATCCTTAGCTATATCAAATTTGGCTACAAAGAACCCTTTAGTTAAAGGAAAAATATGAACATTATTTGTTATTATTGGTTCCCATCTTTGAGACACCCAATCATGCAGTTGGGGGAGACTAGGCCAGAAACCCCAAAACGACATATCAGACCATGAGTCTTAAAGGAAAAATATGAACATTATCTATTATTATTGGTTCCCATTTTTGAGACACCCAATCATGTAGTTGGGGGAGACTGGGCTAGAAACCCCGAAAAAGGCATATTAGACCATGAGTCTTAAAGACCTCGGTACTATTTTCCAAGTCCCCTTCAGCAACAACAAAAAACTTGACAGAAAGAGAACCACTTACAGGAATCAGAGAAATGGAAGGTACACTACCAGAAGAAGCCCTAGGCCCATTCAACACCTTGGTAACAACCTTAGCATAAGAGCCTACCACGAGAGGTTACTGCTGACCAGAAAACCTAAGATCATCCGCAGCTGGAGACAGAGAGGAGGAAGTGGGAGTAGCAGGTAGATTAGGGCACCCAAAACCAGTGGCCAAAGAAGAAGTCGACACTAAAGAGACCAATCTCCTAGGAGAATGGGGCCCCTTCCCGGTAACCGCAGAAGGCCCAAAAGCCCCTCCGCCATCATCACCGAAGAAGCCAGACCTGGAAATATGTGAGCAGGCATTCAAACTGCATGTAGTCCAGCTAAAAACCGAACTGGCATGGCCACTAGGATGTGTTTTCAGATAGCAGTCCAGTTGTGCTTGTGACTTGATCTCATCCCCTATTGGGGGTGTAGTAAACAATCTCATCCTTCCGCTTCTTTGGAAAAAGCTTTTTTTTTTCCAACCTTTAGGCACAAGCAACTCAACAGTAGGTTTCTCAGGAGATGCCACTGCAGCTGGGCTCAAAATCAGAACCTCCTCCATTTTGTTAAATTATTTGATGTTAATTGGCATTTTCTATTCTTAGTTGTTACTTTCTTTGATTTATTGTTTTTAAGTTTTGATGATCCCATTCAATAGTGTCAATGCCAATTATCTTGAATTAAAACATCTTATAATTGATGACATAAAACATTAACTCCCACTAAAGATATACTCTTTGTGTAGTCAATTATTCGAGCCTTGTACTATTGGCAGAGACAATGTTAAATTCTTGTATGCCAAAAATACAATTGTTGGCATCATTCTATTATTAGATGATTTTGTGTTTTAAGATATATACCTAAATTTGTCTTGTTGACTCTCAAGGTTCCCGTAAATCCACTTAAGTATTAAAAGTCTTAAGTCCTTTAGAGCCTCAAAATTATACCAAAGGTTTTTTGCTTGCAACTTGCCATTGTTAAATTCCTCGATATTAAAACAATAAGGTTGTCTTTGATGGATTGTCCATATATTTTGTCCTTAATCCTCTAGACTTGAGTTATTTTATGAAATGAGTAGTGAGGAAGATTTATTGACACACTAGTCATGGTGTGAGTTTGGTTTCTTGTAAGTGAATGATACACCAAACCTAGGTACTCTCAAAACCTTCTAACATATGGAATGATTTCTTATGCCTCGAGGGAAAATGTAACATTTTGTGTTAGAGTGGTGTTTATAGATTTCTATATTGAATGTGTTGCTCGTAGAAAAAGTATAAGATTGCAAGTTGGAGTAGCATGTATGCATTTCCATTTAGAATGATTGCTCAAGCCTAAAAGGAAAATTTAACATTTTTTTGTTAGAGTGGTGTTTATACATTTATATATAGAATGTGTGGCTCAAAGTAAAATATAAGATCACATGTTGGAGTAGCATGAATGCATTTCCATTTAGAACAACAACCTACAGTAGGAGAAAATGTATCTTTTCCTTTTGGATTCATGCTACATTTCCATATGGATTGCTACTTTGGCATTTAGGGAAATATTTTTTATTTTGCATGTTGGGAAAGTGTCTATACATTTCCTCTTATACCCTTTGATAAGTTCTTGAAGAATTAGTTATTCAACATGTATAGACACTTAGAGTCTTATAATCTACCAAATTGAGCTTGAAGTGACATCATAGTCTCTTTTTACTTGTTAGATCACTTTAGAAAGTTTTAGCTAGCATATTAGGTTTCTTGGTTGTGACTCTTCTAAGAGTTGATGTTTTTGCATCTCAACATAAGTTTTCTATTTGTGGAGTCAAATCAAGGCCATAAATTACATCTTTTGACTCATTTGAGAATGACTTAGTTATGACCTCCTTGGTGATAGATATTGTGCTTCATTGGACTCTAAATGAACAAGGCATCCTATAAAATGTCTTATGTGCAATAAAATAGTGGTTAAATGGAATACCTAAACTAGTCAAGCATTCAAACAACTAATTTACTACAACATATAGATTAAACATACAAAAGAGGTCAAAAATCATAAAGATAAATGTGAACCTCCCAAAAATAAGTGGCCTCCTTTGTAGAGTGGATTTGTCCAAGCTTAAGGATGATATGTGTGCTCAATGTTTGCTTTAAGCTTCAAAAGAGGATCTAGGAGGATTTTGGCATAATAAAAGGTGGATGAAAATGAAGGATTGGGGCCCTCAATTTATAGGCAAAGATAGGATTGAATGGACGGTTGAGATGCAAGGCTCATGAAGGGCCAAGATGCATTTGAAGGGAGACACATGGATTGTGCTTTCTCAAACCCATAACATGGTGACAAGTGTCACCATGTGAGAGGTTGAGAGGATATTAGGGGTTAAGAAGATATGTTATAAAGGCATATCTTGTCTCAAATACCAAAGGTCACTCCTTAAGGAATATGACCAATTTGGGAAGTGGGAAGAGATTGGAGAAATGAGAAGAATTAATATTATATTCCTTGGAGGGGACAAAAGTGGAAGAATGTGGTTGAGGTGTAAGAGGGCATTTAAGGTTGACAAAGGGAAATGGAGTTGGGATTGGAGTTGACATGACTAGGTTTGACTTTAAATTTTTTAATCCTTTTGACTAGGATTGTGCAAATGATTAGGGAGAGGATTAGGCTTGGATTATGAGGCAAGTGGGGTTATTAGGGGGATGATGAAAAGATAGAGAATGATTGGAGGGTTAATTAGTTAAATGAGGGTATTTAACTAATTAAATGTGGGTTAATATGTGCAAGTGGGTTGGGTTGAGTTAGAACCACGGGTTAGGTGGTTGGAGGGTGGTTAGGTAAGGGTTAAAGTTAGGAGCCATGTAATTAAATAGATTAAATAAGATTTATTTAATTTATAATACAAGAAAATGAGATAAATGAATTAATTAAAATAAATAAAAGGTATTTGTTTAATTAATAGAAGAAGGGGGTTTAATTGCTTAAATAGTTGTGAATTGCTATTTAATTAATTGGACTATAGTTAATTAATTAACTAGAAGATTGACATAATAATGATTATTTAATTAATAATTCCTATGAGAGAATTAAATTTAATTAGAATTTAGCTTATCAAATTTAGTGTCTACATTTTTCCCCTCTTTGAAATGACATTAGAATAATGTCATTTCAAAGAAGTTGAAAATTTTGATGACGTGAAGAATTCAGAAGCAACAAAGTTGAAATAGGGTGCAAATACTATTCATTTGATTTGCACCCCAGGCCTTCAAGAAATGAGAAGAGAGTCCATTTTCTATTGAGATTTAGAGCTATTTGAGCAAGAGAGATGATGACACAGTTTATGACTGTAAGGCATAAGATAGATGTGGTGAGGAGTGTTAGGTGACACATGCAGCTGGATAGAGACGTGAGTACTGAGAAACCCTGCCCATGTGTTTTATTTTTTATGCAGTTATTTCTTTTTTAGGATAGGAAAGCACGTTCCAGCGAGATCAATCATGGGTTCGATGGAACACATTGTGAAATTAGAGGTTTTATGGGTAGAATCTGGGGTTTTGTGGGAATGCATTCCCATGCCAATAGGTATGCGAAAAAATTCCATGGGAACGTGGTCCTGTAGGGAATAAACGAGGAAATGGTAACAGACTGGTGGGAATGCATTCTCACTAGTCTGGGTCAAGGAGTTGAAAACTCCTACCGGAATGAGGGGAAAACAAAGTTAGTAAGAATGGCTGGGGGTGGGAAATTAGCTAAGAAAAGATTACTAGGGGGGTTTGATGTTAATGTATCTGTATTTGACTCAAGGGTGATGTATGGGTCCATGGATGCACTAGTGTCTTGGGAGAGACAGACAACCATGTTGAGGGTTGCAGATTAGTTTACTCCAGCCAAGAGGGCTATAGTGGATAGGCTAGGGTTGGGATTCTTGGTGAGGATGCCCCATGTGAGGGCACATATGGATATGGTGAACACGTTGTGCGAGCGATAAAGATGTTAGACCTCTACCTTCCATCTCCCGACTAGGGATATGATAGTGACCACAACTTAGATGTATATCACATCTTTCATCTTTTGATCAGGAGGCCTGAGGCAGTAGCACAACGAGTTACACAAACATAGGTAATGATCAGATTTTAGGGGGTGGAGGTGCCCTTGAAACATGGGAAATTAGCACTTGATACATATTTGGACCAAGCACTAGCGACGAGGAGGGTGCACTTTTACATTTGTGGATTAGTTGGGGGTTATATTGCCCCAAATACAGGAGGGATTGGGGTTACACTGAGACTTATTCTAGTGATACTATAGGAAGTAGACATTGGTCAACTAATGGCCTAGAGGATTCTGATGCTGGCTAAGTTGTATACGGATCTTCATATGATTTGTTACCATCAATCAGAGCATATGGGACATAGCATTGGGTTCATGAAATTACTGCAGGTGTGGGGATGAGAGTATATTTCTATGCTGCGGCTATTAGGGAGGGGAGATAGGGAAGATGATGAGTCAATGGTATACAAATGAAGAGATCCATTGACATACGAGTATGTTGATGAATTGATCACTAGCGAGAGGTGTTAGACAAGGTCAGAGATGAGATTACTTGGAGACCATATATGGATATAATGAGTTGAGAAGAGGATATGAGAAATCTTCCCTATATGATCACACTTTTGTGTATATTATATGTTGATGTGAGTACATTTTGGGGAGATACCAACTTGATAGAGTCATGGGAAAATTTGGAAGGGTTTAGCACATGTCGGGGTTGGAGCACCAATTCCAATGGACTACGAGGGAGAGGAGGGGAGACTATGGGATACCACTAGATAGGACTAGGATAGAGAGAGAATGGAGAGCCCTGGGGCTAGAGGATTGGCATCCACAAAGGGGAGCTGCAGATCTAGGAGACACAAACATATACAGTGTGGTTTCAGATGCCTCAAGTAGTTGAGAAGTCAAGGTTGCCACCATTGAGTGTCAGACTGAGATAGAAACCAACAAGGGGGAAAAGAAGGAGAGGTTATCAACTTGCTAGAAGGGTAGGAGAAGCGAAAAAATTAGTTCATCGATCGTGAGTCATAGTGGGAGTAGGGGGAGGAGCATAGGGAGGTGGTGAGAAGGGAGTGGTGTAGGGGCCTAAGAGGAGGAGGAGAGAAACTAATGTTGGAGTTGATGAAAAAATAACCCACAAATCCCAAGAACACCAGCATGCAAACACCTGTCATATAAAGAAGAGAGAAGCAAAGAGCTATGGAGGCCTGAACGTATTGATCCACGAGAGAGGAGAAATCATTGATGTGCAAAAGAAAAAATTGCAATTCAATAAGGAATAATCTGTTATGATTACAAGAGAGATCAATACTTATAAAAGGACATCAAAACCCTAAAAGGAAACCTAAGTTGCAAAATAATAATTAATAAAAGAATTAATCATTATATGCCTAAAGTTTAGCTTAAGTAAAGAAATAGATAATAAGTGACTTAATAATTAAATCAATATGATTTAATTAATAAAAAAAGAAACTTATTACTCTAACACCCCCCCCCCTTAAGATAAACTTAGGGAGTAGCTAAAAATCTAGAACTAGTACCGAAAGCAAATGGGTTCCGACAACAAAGGCCTGATTAGGTACCCAAGTTCAAAAGAAAGTCTATATAAAGTGGAGAAATAGAGAAAACTACATGGGAAAAACTCTACTCCAAAAAGAGACGAAGACTAGTGAAGGACTGAAGAAGCCTCCAAAACTAGAGAATGTTCTAGAAAATAGGAACAAAGAATGAACATGCAGAACATCACTAAAATCAAAAGCTTCAAACTCTGTCAAGAAGTAACTAATGATCTGAAGAACCTCCACTCAAATAGAACATGACCAGGTAGAGAAGACTGTAATCTGCATGAGTGCCCTCAAATGACACTACTCGAATCAAGAGTCAAACAAAGGCAAACAACCAAACTCGAAGATACAGATGGTATAAAACACCAAATCTTGAAGAGTTGATCAATCAGAGATGGAAGAGTACCTCCAAAAAATAGGAATGAAAGAGTGTCCACATGGTAAATGATCCATCTCAGCGAAATGCATAGGTACCTAGTCACTGCATTTGCCTAGTACATAGGAACAAATACTGAATACACAACTCAATCTATCAAACCAAGGAAGCAAAAGAATCAAAAGTAGAAACCCCCCATAATGCTGACAAGGGAGAGGTGACAAGTACACTGAAAAGATTAGCCAATAAGAACTACATCATGAAGAACCAAGAACATCGAAGGTGTAGAGAAAATACAAACACATATAAATATATTTTGAGGCTAATGTCATAGAAGGAACACTCACTTGACAAAGGTAAATGGAAAACAAAGGTAAACATCAAACCCCCCATGGCACTTTATAATGGAGTGCGAGTACAAAAGGAACTGACATGTGCAAGATCCCAAGCATGCAATAGAATGACACTTTATCTCAATGCATTTGCATAAAATAATGCTTACAAAATGATGTATACAATGCTCAAAGAAGAGCTAAGGCTATTGAAACAAGAACAACCAAAGAAGAGCCATCTTATATAGGGAAGAGATCCCAGGACTTGAAACATCCAAGATATTTACCAAAGTGCAGAAATGCAAAAAATTGAATAAAATATAGTTGGAGCATAATCTGGAAAAATGACGCATAGCACAAGAAAGTTCACAAAACAAGCTTTTCAATGATATATCATTTTCCAAAAATGAAGTCTAGATGCGCAAGATATGACTCCCGAAGTGTGAAAATGAACTTTTGGCTTTGACAAAAAAAACACCATAAAAATGTAAAATCAGATATTCAAACCTCTAGATTTGGATAGAGCTCATAAAGAGCTTTCTGACGATATCTCATTTTCCACATTTTGACACCGTCTACTCAAGTTATGAGCAAAAAACCACAAGCTTCTACGGAGGGCCCAAAATGGTGTCCAAATGTCCTGACATGTGTGATGTCAGCACTTCATGAGCTTAAAATCAATGGTCAAATGTGCAATGACATGGGGGCTGAAAACATTAGCCCTTGGTCATTTGGGTGACCAGGGGGTTGGCTCCTGGACTCTTGGTAGTTAGGGGCTGGTCCCCATGTGACCCTGGCTCTGCAAACCAGGGGCTAAAATCCCTAGCAGTTAGCCATGAATGCTGGCGGTTACCGCAGATTCCAGTGGAGACCGCGTGGTCACCATGATGGTCACATTGATGGTAACTACAACAATAACCATGAAGGTTTCATTGGTGGTGGCCACTAGCCTTTTTTTTGCATCAGATTACGTGCCAAGGTCATTGACCTGCTACACGATTTGCTTTTCCTCTCCCTGCAACATTGTCCAAATCAGATGATTTTTTTTTTTAATCAAAACATGGGTTACTGGATGTTGCAAGATCAACAGTGAGGTCTTTTTGAGTCCAAAGTGCTCCAAAAAAAGTGACTGCCTTGAGATGCATGCTAGGGTTAAACGACCCTAGTGCAAAATGTTTTTGCCACAGAATGCAACTTTGTCCAAATTGGACAAAATTTATATGGAAATAGGGGTTCTTGGGCACTTTGAATGCAATAGAGAGGTTTGTTTGAGCCCAAAGTGACCATAAAAAGAGGTCCCTCTAGATCTAACAAAAAATCCTTTGAAAACTATAGATTTGATGAACATGACCTAATATCTCAGGAAGAGGATAGGGGAAAATAGATCTGAAACTCTAATACCATGTTGAAGTTGATGAGAAAAAAACCCACAGCTCCCAAGAATATCTGCATGCAAACACCTATCACAGAAAGAAGAGAGAAGCAAAGAGCTATGGAGACCTGAACACATTGATCCACAAGAGATGAGAAATCATTGATGTGCAAAAACAAAATTTGCAATTCAATAATGAATAATATGTTATGATTACAAGAGATATCAATACTTATAAAAGGAGATCAAAATTTTAAAAGGAAACCTAGGTTGCATAATAATAATTAATAAAAGAATTAATCATTATATGCCTAAAGTTTAGCTTAAGTAAAGAAAGAGATAATAAGTGACTTAATAATTAAATCAATATGATTTAATTAATAAACAAAATAACTTATTACTCTAACAACTGAAACAACTGTAGGGGGAGATGGGGGATGGAAGAGATGGTGGAGACATGGGAGGAGTTATTATGGATGTGGATGGGGGACAATAGATAGGTGGAGATGGAGGAGATGGAGGGGGAGATTGTGAGGATGGAGAGGTATAGGGTCCATAGGATACAAGTCCACAACTAGCACCAGTAGAGTTACCACCGATATAGGGATAGGGCTTACAAGATAGAGGTGCATAGGAAAAATCATTATTGGTACCTCTTACCCCAACCAAAAGATAGGTGGAGTCATCTTCCTAGATAGTTGCATCCAAGGCATCTAGGATCATATCTCTAGAGGAGGGTCATGCACAACTTATTTAGATGCATAGGGATGTGACTATGAGAACGATGCTATACAAAAGGGAGGGACGCATTCTAATAGAAGAGGGACAATATGATGCGAGAGAGGGATGTGATTATGGTGGAGTGGGATTAAATGAGGGGGGAGGTGGCGAGGTTGATCAAAGAGGGATTTAAACAGGTTGGGGAGAGGGATTCCCTTAGGAGGCAATAGGATTCGATGATGGAGGAGAGAGATAGGCTAAGAGAGAGTTCATTGTAGAGGGAGGAGTTGGAAAGGATGGCCAAGAAGATAATAGATCTTATAGCATCCTAGGATGCACTAGAGTAGGTGTGATAGAGGAGTGAGGAGAGATATGGGGGGATGAGGGAGAGGGATGGGACATAGAGGGCTAGAGGAGGGACTAGTGAGGCACTAGCATTGATTGCTAAGCAAGAAGAGTGTATAAAGGACCCACGGGGTGAGGTATCATGGTATATGGATTCTTATGAGTTCTTAGTGCTAGTAGATAGGAGATAGGTGTATGTGCCACTATCAAGACCGAGCAGGAGTAGGAGATCAAGTAGACATTCATGTAGTTCCACCAGGAGCACCCATTCCAACATGACAAGACATAGTCAGTGAGGTCTACACAGGGTGAACATAGACACGAGGGAGGTGATACAAGTACATCCTAAGAAGAGGGGACAAGGCATAGTACATGTACCACAATAGTTAGTTATAGAGAGGCCATCCTCTTGAGTACTCCATATATTTATTCCCAGAGATCCACCTAGACATGATGACACTCCCCAAGATCCCTCTAGTCAGCCACCTACATTCTAACTTCTCTTGAGCATTGATGTATTTCAAATGAATCTATGATATATTTTTGGGACACCTGATCCATGATTTGATTTATTCTTTGATGTACCATATATACTATAATGGTTCTTTGATATATTTAATGGGCACTGATGAACTGTACATGATTTTTTGAGACATTTTGCTAGACTATATATATATATATATATATATATATATATATATATATGTGTGTGTGTGTGTGTGTGTGTGTGTGTGTGTGTGTGTGTGTGTGTGTGTGTGTGTGTGTGGAGATTTAATCAAGGATCATGTTTCATGCAGCATTTTATGCTTTTTATGATGAATGGATGTAATTATGTATGATGGTTTACTGACACATATGTGATGTTTATGCTATATGATTATGCATGTATGCTTTATGAGATGGTAATGACATGTGATGCAGCATGTGTATGAGCTATGTTCTAACACGATATGTGCAGGATGTGATGGTCTTGGATTTTCTTTATGGATGTTTATGGTGCATATGTATATGGGTCTTATATGATGATTTTGATGTTTTGGAAATGTTTAGGTGATGCAATAATATGGTGTGATGAAAATGACATGGTTTATGTAAATGATTAATGTAATGAGATAGTTATAATTTGAAATGAGATGGATATGTAAAGATTAATGTAACCATTATGTCACCATATGAGATGGTTTTCCATGTTTATGTAATGATAATGTAATGGGTGTAATGAATAATAAAATAGTAATGAAATGAAGCTAAAATGAATTAATAGCACTAGATGCGATGCTAAATTAAATGCAATGATTAATTAAGATGTGACTAATAATGAATATGTAGCTAATATGAAATGAAAATACAAGTAATAATGAGATAAAAATGATATGCAATTAATATGTAATCAAAATGCAACCAATAATGAGAGAAAAATGATATGCAATTAATATGTAATGAAAATGAAACTAATAATGAGATTAAAATGATATGCAATTAATATGTAAAGAAAATGCAACTAATAATGAGATAAAATTGATATACAATTAATATGTAATAAAAATGATATGAGTATGGATAATACATGAACTTTTTAATGAAAGCAATGCATACTAATCAATAAGACCTTAAATGAAATGAAAAATATGATGACTACGCAATGCCAAATGATATGGATGACTTGAAATGACTTAATCTAAATGACAAAACCTAAAGTGGAGTGTTTATGAAAAAGTTATGATAATGAACCTAAATGAATATGTCACTTTAAACTATGCAATGATAATAATCACGTTTAAAGTAAATATGATAATTATGCAATACTAATGCAACAATAAGGTAACTAAAATGATGACATGTAATGAAATGAAATTAAATGAATATTACGTGGAATACAGGGGTAATGACAAATGATAATGAAATAAAGCATGAAAAGGAACCTAAGTTAAATGATTAATGAAGTAATAATGCAATGTATCTAATATGATTATAAATGCAACTAGGATGAAATAATAGTGACATAAATTGTGAAATGAATTGATTGAAAATGCATCTAATATGGAATGTAAACATGCCTATGAAGAGTGACCTTGATAGATATGCAAATGGGTGTGCAAAAGACTACAAGAATGTTCAATAAATCACCCATACAAGATACAAATTGAAAGTAGGGGATGATATGAAATCATTTGCACAATATTAGTCAAGAGGATTAGAGATGGATGGAAAGAGGGAAAAGACGGGGAAATGGAGGATTCCTCTAAAGCTTGAGTGAGGGATATTCCAGGAAGGAATACAACCATGTAGTGAGCACTTTTGATTTAGCAATACTAGTTACCTACTAGGATTTTAAAGAACCAAAGCCTTGTCAAAGAAGTTTCATGATATAGACTCAACAAGTATTCAAGGATGTCTCTAGCATCATGCCCAAGACACAAAGGGCTAGGGTGGATATGATGTAAGGAGTATGTTGTAAATACAAGAGTCATATCTGACTAACTTGAAGATAGAAAAGATGAATACCTTGCCCCAAGTTCTTCCATTCATATCACAACATGATATAATAGATCATGATGACCTTGAGGAGGAAACAACCAAGGATCCTAGAAAAGATAACCAAGAACCAAAAAAAAAACCAAGATCGAAATAAAAATCCACAAAATATCTTTTTCCAAAGAGACTGAATGATTGGCGATGATTTGATGAGATCTGACATGATGAAGGATACATCCTATAAGGACCAATGATGGTGTGGGATTGCAAACTTGTTTTCAAACAGCAAAATAGGTGTCAAAGATAATCAGGACAAAAAAAGATCTCTAAAAGGAACTTGCTGGAGCACTAGGCTGGAGGAGCGAAGATCTTAATTTCACTCAATGCAAAGGACAATCTAGGATGACAATGTTTACAAAGGAACCTATGCAAGGATCAAATTGACACCACTATACACCATAAAAAAAACATATATACAACTATTATGTGTAAAGCTCAAGAATTGGGATAGTAGTATGATGTGTGACATGCATGTGTGATGCTGGAACACCCAGGGAATATGGGTTTTGAAATAGGGAGTTGGTGTAGGTATGTATGGATGAGTGGACATGGAGGATGAATGCAAATGGAATGTAGTTTTGATAGAAAATAGGATGACCCTTTATACATGACACCTATTTCTAGGTTTTCACCACATGTAATTATCCAAGGCACTTGATTGCCGAGTTCTCACCATTGGATGTTTATTTCTCTTTGCTTTTTTTCTTTTTTTATTATTATTATTTTTATTTTTAAAGACTTTTTATATTTTTAGTGATTTTTTGACAAGTGGGGTATATTGTATGACTCAGGCATAGAACCTTTTCAGATGAATGATATTGATGGGATCATTCAGAGGTTCATCTTTTCATGTAGATAATTGATATTCCCCTGAGCCATAGCTTGCTATAACTACATAAGGACCCAATGAGTTGGGTTCAATCTTACCCTTCTCATGATTTTTTTGTACCTTCGGATTCTTCATCAGGACCAAATCATCCACTTCGAAATGTCGTGGATGAATCTTTTTGTCATAGACTTGAGCCTGTTTTGGTATACAACCAAATAATCATAGTGTTGTTATCTTATTTTATCTAGTAAATTTATTTTTGTGAGTCATGTCACGTAATAGTCCTCACCAGTGACTATATTTTTTAGTGTAACATGTAGGGATGGAAACTCAACCTCAATTGGTAAGACAACTTTGACACCATAAACAAGGGAAAATAAAGTGGTGCTGGTAGGGGTGTGGATTAAAGTGTGATACACCCATAGGATAGGGTTTATGTGGAGGTTCCAGTCATGACCAATTTAATTGACAACCATCTTGAGGATTTTCAATAGGGTTTTATTGGTTTCCTTAGCCCGACTATTACATTGTAGGTAATATATATTGGAATAATGGTTTTTGATATGGAGCTGGGCACATAGGTCATCAACATGCTGATGTTTGAATGGTGTGCCATTATATGTGAAGATGGAAGAGGGGATGTCAAAGAGGTAGATGATGTGGTAGAGGATGAACTAAGAAATATGGACACTTGTAGTAAGGGAGAGAGGAATTTCTTCCACCCACTTTGTGAAATAGTCTATAATAGTGATCATAAACTTGTGTTTATCAGATGGGGAGGGGGGGGGATGTAGATCTTGGGATGCAGAAGGGACATGGAGCATTGATGGGATGCAGATCTTGTGCCAATGTGTGGATGAGATCTACATGCTTATGACATGGTAGACACCTCTTTACAAAATCACACACATCATGTTCCATAGCAAGCTATTAGTATCCTGCTCTAAGAAGTTGCTTGGCTAAGACCATACCACTCATGTGGGCATCACAAGTTTTGGTGTGGACCTCCTATAATTCTAGGGTGGCCACATTAGAATCTAAACATTGAGAGAGTATGCTATGATAACCTTGATAATATAGGGTGTCTGTGATAAGTGTGTAATGATATAAAACATGAATAAGGTTTTGGCATTGGGTGCGAGTGAGATGGGGGAATATGATACCATACTTTAAGTGGACATAGATGTCATGGTACCATGGAGATTGGAGACTAACCAAGACACGCACCATTTTAGAATCAATGATCTTGTAAGCAGGTGCATGGAGCTACTCAACTAAGAAATCATATTTCAATCCATCATGTGGAACCTCGAGGAGTGAGATGATTATTGGTCATGATGTCTACTACCTTCTTCAATAATATAGGAACCTACGAGAGCTAAAAGGCTTGAAAGTATTATTTCATTTTGTCGAGCATTTATTTATATGGTAGTATCTTGTTATCTTTTATTTGGAATTCATCCATGACTTTTTTGATGATGAGCTATGAGTCTCCAAACACTTGTATCTCTATGATATTCCATTAGATTTCTATTCTTAGTATGGAGATGAGGGATTCATATTCTGTGATTTTGTTTTTATAGGGGAAGTGTAGCTTGAATGCCTTAGGGATGTAATCACCTTGAGGGTTGACAAATAGGATCCCCACCCCTGATTCATGAGATGTGCAGGAAATATCAAAATATAACTTTCAGGTGGGTTATTCTTTGACCATTCATAGGTGCTCATCTAGGAATTCCATGGTTAAAGCATAAGAATCCACCAACGATGCCTTTAAAAATGATCTAGGAGGACCTATCTTTTGATTTCTTTTTATTCTACATACTAGATATAAAACTAACTCTAAAACATAACCCATTTAGCCATGCGGCCTATGAGAGTAGTGCGGAAGAGTAGATATTTGAAGGGTTCCACTTTAGATTTGAGATTTACTATGTGGATAAGCATGTAATACAAAATATTTGGAGTGGTAAAGTCCACCACAAGGCATTCTTTTTCGATGGGTGAGTAATTAAGCTCATAGCCCCCAAGTGTGTGGTTGATGTAGTAGATAGCCCATTCCTTTCCATTATCATCCTGTTGAGAAAGAAGTTCCCCCAGTGCTATGGTAGTAGCCCAGATGTATAATATGAGAGGATTTATAGGAGTAGGTGGTATGAGAATCAATGGGTTTTCCATATATTATTTAATCTTTTCAAAAACCCTTTGGCAGTGAGGGTCTCATTTGAAAGTGGTTTCCTTGCATACTAGATGAGTGAATGGTTGGAATTTATCTGGGAGATATGAAATGAACCTACAAACATATTGGAGCCTTCCTCATAAAATACATAGCTACTTAAGAGTCCTATCTCTATTCCTTTCCTTGATACTATGAAGCCAACTTTTTTTGTGGATGTTACTCTAAAGACACACTTCTTTGGATTGAGTTTTGGCCCATACTTTTGGAGTTTGTTAAACATGCATTCAAGAACCTTGAGGTGGTCAAATCTCATTCTAGATTTTCCTAAAATTTCATCCATACAATCTTCAAGGATTTTATGGATCATGTTGTGGAAGATGACACTCGTGGCCCTTAGATATGTAGCCCCTCCATTCTTTAGGCCGAAAGACATGAAATTGTAGCAGAAGGTACCCCATGGGGTTGTGAATGCTATCTTGTGCTGATATTATTTTGCAATATGTATCTCATTGTATCCAAAGAAACTATCAATGAGTGAAAACATCTCATGTCTGACTACAAGATCTACTAGCATGTCAGTGTTAGGTAACGAAAAGTCATCCTGGGGACATGTCTTGTTGAGATCTCTAAAGTTTGTACATATTCCGATGTCCCCTATCGACTTGGACACTGGAAACATGTTGATGATACATTATAAATAGTCAATGGTGCAACTTAATTTAGCCTCTATAATTTTCTCTAGCTCCACTTTGACTAATAGGACCACCTTGGGTGTAGTTTTTGGAGATTCTACTTGACTAGTTTGGCATTTGGGTCTATTGTGAGATGATGAACCACTAGATTGGGGTATAACCTAGGTATGTGAGTATAATACCATGAAAATTTGATAGATTACTCATGGATAAGTTCCTTGAAAGCCATATCTTCAACCCTTGACAATGAGGTTTCAATGTATGTGATTTGTTGACATTCTTCTACCCCCAAACTAATAGGTTTTGTATCTTTAATTATAATAGACAACCACTTTGGTTGATAATCATGGATAAGAGGAAGAGGAGAGTCCTCATACTCTAGTGACTTAGAGAGATTTTCAATAGAGGATACATCCTTTATTTTTA
This sequence comes from Chamaecyparis obtusa, assembly GCA_027943335.1. NCBI lineage: Eukaryota > Viridiplantae > Streptophyta > Pinopsida > Cupressales > Cupressaceae > Chamaecyparis > Chamaecyparis obtusa. Next base: position 155,016 of record BSBK01000493.1, on the reverse strand, counting down.
CCTTTTTAGAGTCAATAAGTGCCTTAGAGGGGTTTTCACTAGGAGACCCTTATTTTTCTTTTTAATTTTTTTCTTTTGCGACTAAGGACTTCCGCCTCTTCCCAGAGATACACATTGTGGTCCAATTTGTAGCCATGTGTAGAATCATGCCCCCAATTATATTTCCCCCATGAATTCTAGGAGCACATTCTCACTTTGGAAAACATTGATGTGGGTGACACTTGGTTTATCCCAATCTATGAGTTTTGGATGTATGAGTGGAAGGTCAATAAGGTTGGTGCAGAGTTGGTGAAGGATAGATTTTTCTAGAAATGCTTCATCGCTAAGTATATCATCATAGGTCGATCTCTTAAATTCCTCTTTAGGAATGTCTTTGACCTCAATGATTTTATCCTAGACATTCACTAACACATTTGGGGTCAATTTCTAACAAGAGTGTCAGAATTTTGACAAGAAGATGTCAAACTTTCGATGAAAGTTTTTTTATTATGGAAAATAGGTTTTGAAGGGACCCAAAACCCTTTACAAGAATAAGAGAAAGATAGGCAATGAAATCTCACAAGATGGAATAGGACTAAACTAAAGAAAGGGTTAAAATAAAAATCACCCACAACAAACAAAACTCTAGCAGAGCTTTGAGCTAAACCCAACCAAAAGAAAGCCAAGAATTAGGATTTTCCTTTGGCACCCTTCTGATGGGACCGAAGGGTCATATCAAAAGATGGAGAAGAACCCTTGGACTATTTACCTTTAACCTTGGACCAACCATCTTCAACCAAAGCAGCAACATTTTTCCATCTCGATGAGTCCAAGATATCAGAAGCAGACCCCCCAGAGGGGACAACACTCATACTTTTCCCATAGGATTTTAGGGGAAATGGTTGTTATATGTTATTGTAGGGTATCCACTTGACTTGAAGAGTTGGGGCCTTATTGTAACTAGGATTGGAGGTAGAGTAGTGGGAATATCTGGGAATAGCTATAGCTAGTTGGGAATAGAAATCCCTATAATTTTTGAGGGCCCTACCCCTTTTTGTTGTCATTTTGTGTTAGGGTTTATACAGTTGGATTTAGATCTAGTTATCATAGTTTTTGTTGTTGATGATCTCATTATTTAAGTTGTGAACAAAAATATCCATTTTCTCTTTTTGGGGTATAGTTTATGGATATTTTTCAAAAAGTTTCTTCCATATTTGCATGAAGGTGAGGAAAGACTCCCCATTCTTTTGATGATTATTGTAAAGATCAAGTATTGTTACTTCATGGTTGATGTTATAAGAGTATTGTGTGATAAATTTGTCAAATAGATCACTAAATGAATTGATACTGGGAGGTAGCTTTGAGGATCATTCCATTGTTTGTCCTCTTAGGCTTCTTGGAAACAATCTCATTAAGTAAATTTCATTGTGAGAAAACTCAATGCATATAGCACAAAACTCTAGCATGGTCTTGTGGATCTGTATTCCCCTTATATTTATCAAATTTTAGTACTTCAAAGTGTGGGTGGAATGGAATCATTGGTAGATTTTTATCAAATGGATATGGAGAAATACCCTCTAAAGAATACCTTTTAGTTGTTGATCCAGTTTGAATGTTAGAAATATATTTTTGTAGGACCTAGATCTGTTGCGTTAAGGATTCCAAAGGTGTACTTGCCTCTTGCTTGTATTGTGGATTACTAGATTGTTCTTGGTCAACTATCTTGGGTGACTCTCTTAGTTTAGATACATCAAAATCAGAAAGTAGCTTGATACCTTGATGAGAAAGCATAAGAAAATATTTTTCTTTGCCCATGTCCAAGACCTTTTCTGAGAACTTATGGAACTTTGGGTCTTGCATTGATTCCTTAGTTTCTTCATCAATTGGTTCATTGTCATCATGAGGATGTGAAGATGAAGCCCACTTCAAAAACTTGGCAAATGGATTTTCATTATCATTATTTTGTTCCATGGTTTCTTGTGATTCCTTTTCCTTTTTCTTTTGAGATTTGGTTTGAACTACCATAAAGGTGTGATGAAATGAAATGTTAGTGGGATCAAAACTTTGGTGTAAGGATAGGTTGATATATCAAGTGTTAACTTTATAATCTTGGTTGACAATGACACTCTTGAATGGCTAAGTCTATAGGAAATAGTGACCTCTTTATGATGTGACTAAATTTATCAAGATACGTCATGAATCATGATGTGGAACTCACTAAAGTTGAAGGCATTTTGATTTTATCAACACTAGGTAAATCCTTCACTTTACAATGATGTATTGAAGATGAATGTTGGATGTCAAAGTTGTCTTAGTGTTTTAAAACTTTATGAAAAAGGTCTGGAGTTTGTTCTACCAATGTTAACATCTAGAAGTCAGTCAAAATGGGTATCCAAAATGATTCTACTTTTTTCCAAAGTTTATGTTTTTAGTATTTTGTCAAAGATGTGAAAAAATGGATGAGTAGGATAGAGACACAAATGTGCATAAATGAATGGTGAAAGTGCAAGAATTCTATGTGTATGCAAAGATATTATTAGTACATGCATGAATATGTTTCTTTTGTGATTTAAAAAAAAAAATTGTTCTAGTTTTCTAGATTTTTATTTATTTTTCTATGATTTTGGCAAGAGTATATACAAACAAAGAAGACAAAAATAATGTTTTTACTAAAAAATTCAACTAAAGAGTGATACAAACATGCTTAGAACCTATGCTAGGAAGGAAAATACTCATCAAATCATCTTGCAATAAAATATCTTACTTAGTCAGATGGATAGGTGCTTGGTGACACTAGCTCCCCTCCATGACACACACTTATCAGACACACCAAGCAACTAAATTCCTTAAGATTCAAAGAGAAAAATAAATTTTCTATATCAAGCTAATGGATACATGAGGGGTATCTTTGGGTAGTGCGTCTCACAGCCTACATTGATGAATAGAAGGATTTTGACAACTAACACAAAAGTTTTTAGTAAGTGCAATAGTTTGAAAGGTTATACTTGCGGTAGATTAAACATGATAATGGGATCTCTTCGCCTATAGAGATTGTTCTCTATAGGTGTTTACACACCACACTGGTACTGAGAGAGATATTCATCCTAGCATAATATCATTCATTCCTATGGTTTTCACCAACAACACATTTTTTATAATGTCTCGAAAGAGCTTGGCCTTAGCCCATTACCACTTGGGTCATTCCCTCTCACAGGCTATGCTAAAGCACTAGGGAGGTAGACCCGCTAAAAGATTAAACAAGTTTCTCTTACACCCAAGATCTATGAAGGTGAGGGAAGAGGATACGTTTGTTCAAACTTTGGATTAAAATATTCCTAGTGCACAAAACACATAAAAAACTTGCCTAATCTAAAGAAGATACTTGAAAAATAAATTGCATGTCATATTTTAATCCCAAAATAGAAATGTGATGGTTTCAATAATAACCCCTTGTTCAAGGAACCTACAAGACAATTTGTTAGGATTTTGATAATGGGGCCTTCTACAACATGAACCTATAAAGATCTAACTTAATTGACATCAAAACCAACTAGCCAAATCATGTTAGCAAGTTAGTATGAAAAGAAAAAATTAAAATATGCAAAGAAACTATGACTATTCTAAGTTTAGGAAAACTAAAACATATGCATAGATAACAATACATGCGCAGTAGAATTCAATATAAGTGTAACAAAATTTAATATAAGCACAATAGAAACTAATAGAAGTGCAAAAATAACTAATATATTTGAAGAATTAGGAAATGTTAGGAAATTTTTAAATAAATCAAATGATCCAGTCTTCGTGAAAAATTTCTCCTTTGCGATGGATGAACACACATAAAATAGATGTGCCACTCTACATGAATCGATGCGTCGATATGACTTGGAACTCCTACACATAAAAACTTGAAAAACTGGTTAAATCTAGAACAGACTACAACATTTGGGGTTGAATTTTGATGCCAATTTGTGACGCCACTACAATTTGTGTATGTTTTTTGTGTTTTTTTTGCAAGTGCCCCAGACGGTGTTGTAATAGTGATGATATTGTCATAATTGTGACACCCATTTGGTTATAAACAAAAAAAGAAGAAAAAGGAAGTGTCATTTGTAATTTGTGAATTTGAAGAGCTGCCACGAAGATGACACTACATTTTTGCATGGTGCGAAGAGGGCATCCGAGTTTGGTGTGTGCGAAGAGGCCGCCACCATTTGGGAAGAGAGTACTAGCACCTGAGGTAGGCATTCAAGCTTTGTCTTCTCATTAACTCAATTTTAGTGGCATTGTTTACATCTTAGCATTGTTAATAGTGGCATTATTTACATCTTAATTAGCATTTGGAATGCTCGATGATCCATGAGCTTTGAGAGCTAGGGCATCATTGCTATTATCTTCAAGACATTGTGTGAAGTGTTTGATCTCTTTATTTATTTTGCTGTTGATATTCACTATGTGGTATTCCCTGTTTGTGATCATTTCACAAGGAAATGTCTTGATGGCTCGCGGGCTGCAAACTAGGGCATCATACATTGTTTATGAGCTCACTGTTTAATACTTGCATTATTTCTTATCATTTGGAATGCCTGATGACTTGTGAGCTTTGAGAGCTAGGGCATCACTTCTATTACCTTCAAGGAATTGTGTGAAGTGTTTAATCTCTCTTTATTTGTTTTGCTATTGATATTCACTATGTGGTACTCCCCGCTTATGATCATTTCACAAGGAAATGTCTTGATGGCTCGTGGGCTGCAAGCTAGGGCATCATACATTGTTCATGAGCTCACTGTTTAATACTAGCATTGTTTACATCTTTTCAATTGGAATGCTTGATGACCTACGAGCTTTGAGAGCTAGGGAATAATTTCTATTACCTTCAAGGCATTGTGTGAAGTGTTTGATCTCTCTTTATTTGTTTTGATGTTGATATTCACTATGTGGTACTCCCCGTTTATGATCATTTCATGAGGAAATGTTTGGATGGCTCGCGGGCTGCAAGCTAGGGCATCATACATTGTTCATGAGCTCACTGTTTAATATTGGCATTGTTCATGAGCTCACTGTTTAATATTTGGCATCATGCAAACATACATTAATACACTTACTATTTTGAATTTGAGCTCGAGCATCATGCAATGTTATTACTGTCATTGCATGCTTGTTGCTATTGTGCACCATATATTGTTTTATACACTGTTTATTTCATTGAGACCATGAGCTTGACATTTGTAATGTATTTTCTATTATTGGATCAATGCTACCATGTTTTTGAGTCTGTGTATGGCTTGACTATGCACATGCATAATTGTAGATGAGGATCAGTAATTTGGTGCCAGGCATTGCTTAGATCCTTTGGATCTAACCCCATCTTTTCCTTCCTTGCAGGTTTTGGATCATACAAGAGCATACTAGATTGAACCCCGGGTCAACACTTCATTACTTTAGGCAATGTTTGGTACCTTCATTATTTATGTTCATCCACTTATGTATGTTTGCATTTATTCATATTCTTCTAAAAGTTGGCTATTAGTGACCATATAGGACCATTCTTGATGTTTTTGGGTCATTTGATGAAAATATGTAAATAAGAACATCAATAATAAAATAGGGATATCTTCATAGGGATATATTAAGATTAATATCGTAAGTAAAAACATTACACAGTGACATTCAGATTAAGTACAATATGAATTCACATGCCTTTAATTATGATACACTTTTGAAATTATCACTCATTGGTCATTTGACAATTCAAGATATAAGTATCAGAATATAAACTGTTGCCAAAGGAAGAAACCAATATGTATCTATCATCATTTAATACAAAATATAAAAGTATCCCACAGACACACAGTTCACTACAATTTCTATGTCCACTGCCATTAAAATATATCACTCCTCTTGTTATATAGGCATCCTTCTCATTAAGTGTTTCCATTAAAATATATCACTCTTGTTATATAATGTATATGCGTACTTGTTTAAAATGTCATACTTGTTGCTCTTAAATATTATTACCATTTCACTCAAATTTACATGACATTAAAACCAAGCCCAAAATGTATACATACGTGTAAGTATAGGAGAAGCTGGATTCTGCAACTATTGAAAAAAAAACTATACCAATAGCAGATTATGAGAAACTATACTTGTGCTTACCACACCATACCTCAACATCATAATGCTTATCATTTTCAAGCTTGAGAAAAGCTTCATACCACACACCGTTTGTAGATTTGTACGCAACACTGATTTATGCTGGATGTAAACTACATGTGTCATGTAAACAACATGGTTGATTGCAATCTTTTTTGCATGTTTTCAAGAGTTTTCCCACCAATACAAGTGTAAATAATGCATTGAACGTAATCTACGAACAATGCATAGCATGAAGTCTCGCTAAAACTTGAAATATATCCACTCCTCATGTGATTGTTAAGATTAAATTCAAATATTTCTCAAAACATTTATTCTTGTAGAATTAAGATATCCTTATCTCAATAATAAAACAATCTTCCATAATAGCTTTTGAATCACATTAACACACACCCATGTTCTGTAGCATAGTTCATTTTAGAAGTGTATGGTTGATGTCCCTATTTTGAATTGTTTGATCATTTCTATTATGTTCAAGGCATTGTGTGAAGTGTTTGATCTCTCTTTATTTGTTTCGTTGTGCATATACCTTCTCTGATCAACTCTGATATGCACAGGTGATGAACATTCATATTTTCCTAAGCAGTACTTTGAGCTTTCCTTCAACACATGTCCTATTGTGAAAATAATCACAAGTCCATTTGTTGCAAGAAAGCTCACAATACACATGTCTGGATGACATTGTTTACATCTTAGCATTTGGAATGCTCGATGACCCGCGAGCTTTGAGAGCTAGGACATCATTGCTATTACTTCAAGGCATTGTGTGAAGTGTTTGATCTCTCTTTATTTGTTTTTCTGTTAATATTCACTATGTGGTACTCCCTATTTATGATCATTTCATGAGGAAATGTCTTGATGGCTTGCGGGCTGCAAGCTAGGGCATTATGCATTGTTTATGAGCTCATTGTTGGAGCAACTCATGTCCCTATTTGATTGGCCGGTGTTCTGTTTGTTATATTATGTTTACATCATATATTTAGTCTTAATAAATATCTTATAAAACAACATAAAACTAACCCAAAATACTTTGTCTTAATAAAATCTTAATAAAACAATATATTTAGTCTCAATAAAATCTTATAAAATAACATATATTGTGTGAAGTGTTTGATCTCTCTTTATTTGTTTTGTTGTTGATATTTACTATGTGGTACTCCCCGCTTATGATCATTTCATGAGGAAATGTCTTGATGGCTCGCGGGATGCAAGCTAGGGCATCATACATTGTTCATGAGCTCACTGTTTAATACTGGCATTGTTTACATCTTTTCATTTGGAATACTTGATGACCTGCGAGCTTTGAGAGCTAGGGCATTGTTTCTATTACCTTCAAGGCATTGTGTGAAGTGTTTGATCTCTCTTTATTTGTTTTGTTGTTGATATTCACTATGTGGTACTCCTCGTTTATGATCATTTCATGAAGAAATGTCTTGATGGTTCGCGGGCTGCAAGCTAGGGCATCAACACATTGTTTATGAGCTCACTGTTTGAGCACCAACCAATCAAATAGGGACATGAGGTGCTCAAAAAATGAGCTCATAATGACATAAACAATGCATGATGCCCTAGCAAAATAACAAAACAAATAAAGAGAGATCAAACACTTCACAAAATATATGTTGTTCTATAAGATTTTATCAAGACTAAATATATTGTTTTACTAAGATTTTATCAAGATAAAGTATTTTGGGTTAGTTTTATGTTGTTTTATAAGATTTTATTAAGACTATATATATGATGTAAACTCATAATTATACTTGATATATATATATATATATATATATATATATATATATATATATATATATATATATATATATATATATATATATATATATATATATATATATATATATATATATATATATATACTTCAAAGGAGGAATTATGAAATATAGTTGTAGGTAGTTATATCTTCTATAATGATGGAGGAGTGAAAGGTAATGATCAATGAGGTTGCTGCTATTAGATCATACATTAATACACTTACTGTTTTGAATTTGAGCTCGGACATCATGCAATGTTATTGTTGTCATTGCATGCTTGCTGTTGTTGTGCACCATATATTGTTTTATACACTATTTATTTCATTGAGACTGTGAGCTTGGCATTTGTAATGTATTTTCTATTATTGGATCAATGTCGCCATGTTGTTGAGGTTGTAGATGCATTGAATCACCACTGCCATTCTATTTTGATAGCAACAATTTAACAAACAAAGCACCGTCCAATCAAATAGGGACATCAGTATAGATGATGCAAATTTGTGTACCTCTTTGTTTTGATGTAGCTTACTCACTACATGCAATGGGGCCTCCTTGGGGCTGCCAACCATGTTGTGATGTTATGATCTTTACTTGAAATCACAATAGTGACTCACCAGGTGTTCATGCAAACATACATATGGTAATTTACTCTCTACAACATTCTTTTGAGTGCACATGTCCTGTAGCATGGTTTTTCTTTCAGAAGTGTATGGATTAACTATGCACATGCATAATTGTAGATCAGGATCAATAATAGGATGCCATTCATTGCTTAGATATTTTTTATCTAACCCCCATCTCTCTTTTCTTTGTAGGTTCTGGATCACACAGGGGCACACTAGATTCATACCCAGGTAAAAAATTCATCATTCTGGCACCCTTATTATTTATGTTCATCCTTTTATGTATGCCTGTACTCTTGCATTTTCTTCTGAAATTTATTTTCCTTGTATAGTATATACAAGTTATTTTTCATATATATACATGTAATCTTTATATGCAAATTTTTTTTTTCCTTTACATGCATCTTTGTATGAAATGAACACAAATTAAACAAGATCATCTAATAATGCAAATTAGGGTACTTGATGTTACATAGACCTTGCTATAACTTTGTCCTAGGCCCTCCTAGAATAAAAGAGGCTAATCTCCTAGCCTTAAGGGTGCTATCCTAGTCCCCTTCTAAGAAGTTTCAAACTCCTCCTTTCTCTATTCAGTCTACGACACCAAGAATATGATAAAGTTCACTGTTCTAGGAACCTCTCTATCCCTTCTAAAAAGTTTTGTCTATTGTCTGGCCTAAAAAGGCTACTAGGTGTACACACTAAGATGTGCACTTCTCTAAGTCATTGCTTCCAAGGGAATCCATGAATGAGAGACCTTGAGAAATTGACCTAGAGCTCCCTAGGCATGGAGTGCAAGGGTTTTAAGAGTGCTCTCAGCTAGAGCTATTAAGCCAATAACCTTGCTAGTAAACCATGCAATGGGAGATTCAATGAGACAAAGGAAAGAATGCCAATATCTTCAAAAATCCAAATGGAGATGAAATTAAAGCTATGCTAAGAATGGAAATGCAAGCTAAGCTATGAAAATGAAAGATGCAAGTGTTACAATTCAAACTAATTAATCTATGTGAGCTAATCTAGAGCATAGAAATGAAGCTAATCTAGGAAAGCATAAATATGAAATGATGATGCAAGAAATGGAAGATGAATGCAAGAATGTCTTCAAAAAGCTCCAAAGTCTCCAAGCAATCCTGTAGCATAAAGTTAGTATTCAAAAGATGGATCTAAGAATGAGAAGAGAGCTCTCCTTTTATAAGAAATGAGAAAGAATGGACCATGGAGATTAAGAGGCAAAAAATTTAATCAAGGGTGGAGCTTGAAAGAGGAGCAATCCATGTGCACAAGTATCCTCCAATGAGAAAATAAGAGTTGACTTTTGTGTTCATATGAGACAAAAAGTGCTTTTCTTCTTTTTATAAAATAAGAATAATGTTTTATTTGTGCAACTTAGGATAAGAGGAAAAGTGGGGGCTTATTATTTATCAAAAGGGTAGGGAATTCCTTTTAAATAAATAAAGACTTAGGATAAAATGGTTAGCCCATAGAAAATAATCGAATAAATGATAGAACTAGGATTTGATCAAGAATAAGCAATTGATGATTTTAGAAAAAGGGGCTAATAGTCTAGGTGACCATTTTTAGATGATTACATTTGCCCGTCTTTGACTAATGTGTGTTCGATCTGGGAACACATTACATCAAAGAATAGATCAGCCAAGAAGGCAAGTAGATATAAATCTGACTCCAAATAATGAAGTGTAGAGAAATAGCAAATCTTGCATGGTCAGCCTGGTAGCTACAGTACTGAACACTTAGGAAAGAGATGGACAGTATCAGGACTCGAGATGATAATTAACATGTCAAGCACAAAGATAGATCAATCAGAGAAAATGGAATGGTCAAGCATATGCTCTAGAGAATAGCCAATAGGATATGATGTGTCTGCCCCCTCGGGATCGAAAGTGAAATCAGGTAGAGGGAAGGAAAAAGCAAGAGCAACGTGATCAAATCACTAGAAATCATAATCGAAGATGAAAGATGATAGGATAACCATCAAGCAGTGAAGATATGCCCCAGTCAAGACCTTAGAGAGAGATGAATTAAATGAATGAAAGACTAGAAGGGTGAGAGAGATGAAGATGAAGAAATGAAGATGCCCCAGTGAAGATTGAAGGATCAGGCCTCAAATGGTCATCCAACTACGTAAAAGAGGGTGAAATGCAATTTTGACGATCAAGGTAAACTTGAATTTTGGTTTTGATCCTGAAATGAAGAGAAAATGATGTGATATGAAAGACAAGAAGTGAAAGATGTGATTGGGAAGAAGTGAAAGGTGAGTGCAATTGACCGATAGGTCCACGAAAGATGAAAGGAGAGCTCTCTCCATATGCAAGATGCAAAACTAAACTAACATGAACCTAAGAATGCAAGCTACTATGAAAAGTGGTTTACTTGCAAGGTCACAAAGCTATTAGACTCCAATATTCATCATCGAGCATTATTGGTAGCATCGCAAGATCATACAATACACACACTAGTATAACTATGTGGATCTGAACATGATCTATATCATATAGGAATGTGGAATCACACCTAGGCATCAAAGACATATAAGTCAAGATGACTAGTGTAGTAAGATTCCCTAAGTTTGATATAGCAAGATTATGCTCACATTGAGACAAAAGAAAGTCAAGATGACTATAAGCATGCACATGCAGAAAACAATCAAGGAAAATACATTGTAGATCCTAGTGTCAAGTGGAACAAGCATAAATTCTCATGACAGTGAGGATCAACAAGATATACCCACAAGCAGAAAGCAAATAAAACATGTCCTCATGCCCCCAGTCTTCTAGCTCGGCATCATTGAAAACTATTAGGGAGAGAACACTCATCAAAGAAATCATCGTAGACAGCACACAAAGAAATAAAGTCAAACAAGTCTCAGCGAGTCGAGTGTTTAAGTGCGCGTGTGTAGGTCATAGAATCAATCTTTGAGTATCACATTTGCTAGTGGGAATATCATATCATGGTAGATTGTAGGGTAGGATATCTGATAAGTGTTGAAAAACACTTGATGCTAGGGTAGTGTTGAAAAACACAGTTGGGTAAGTGTGACTATTTTTTGGGATTTTGAATTTTTTGATTTTTTGGTATTTTTGAAATATATAATTTTTTTGGAGATATATCAAAGCGCCTATTGCTAGGTTTTCACTAGGATGCTCATTTTTTCAGGACATTTTATGCTTTTTAGGATTTTTTCAGTATCATATATGAATTTTTTTGGATTTTTTCAGGATCAATAAGTATGTACAAAGAGCTCAAGAACTTCAAACATAGCACTTCTTCAGATGTAGAACATTGATAAGCTTGGTAAGTTCTTCTTCCTCTGGCGTAGATAACTGATAGACCTCAGACCCAAATGCTGCAGTGATAAGATAAGGTCCTAACCAATAGTAGCCAGCCCTAAGCAGTTTCCAAGCTAGCGCGAGATCGTTAAAGTGTGATCTACATATACCGTCATGGACTTTAGCTAGCACTTTGTCTGACTCCTCTATTTCTAGACACCACATGAGAGTTCCATCTAGACCCTTCCTATATAAGTCACCAGAGACAAGGGTAAAGTGTGAGGCGTTATGGATGAGATTTTCAAGGATAGCGTGATCTTGGAAATAGGAAAAGATGGTGGCATTGTAGGAATTGTGGGCAGGATAGCGTAATTCTTCCACTAGGAACTAGAAGCAGGATTTATGCTTTTTCAATTGTAAAATGGATGCCGAAGTAACCAAGGCATTAGCAGCTTTGATTTAAGCTCTAGGAATGTGCTGAAATATGACAGATGTGAAATAATTCTTGAAAAAGTTCACCATTTTTTTGTAGAGAATTAGCTTGTCATCTTTTATTTGATAATCATCATTTTTGAGCAGGTCTTTATTTTTAATTTTTTTAGGTTCAGAAACCGCCACAATGTGGTTTTTGCCATCTGACCATTGCTCTTTTCTTTTGATTTGATGATTGGGATACTTGATTTCTGATTCAGTTCTTTTTGTTGCTGGTTGGCTAGTGGAAGAAGTAACAGGTTCAATGGCATGTTGATCCTGGGTGGACCAAGCTATGAGATCTAATTTTGCGAGATGAAATGAAGTGATTGGTTCAATATCATTTATGTGAGAGATGCCATCTTTGGTGACAAGAGAGGTCGAGCCTATAGGGTAATCTCTGAAAGTGTTAAGATCTAGACTTGTCATAGAAGGACCAGCATGGTCCACTAAAGCAATACGGGGATCAAACTCATCAGACCCTACGCGAGACTCATCAACTACATCGAGTAGGTCACCATAAGTATGAACCACATCCACATCCATATCCATTATGGAAGATCCATCAGAAAGAGTATCCCATTCATATTCATTTGAATCTGTTGTTACGCTTCTACTGGGATGCTTGCACCAAGAAGGTTTAGGACCTTTAGAAGTAGAGGCTTCAGCATCATTATTTGTGAGATCTCCTCTTTCCATTAACCGCAAAATATTTCAACATTGTTTGCTCCTAGGTGTAGCGGCTTCAATTGTGCCTTCAGGAGGTATGTGTTCTTCTCCCCAAAGAAGTGAAGTAGAAGGAAGATTGTCTCCCATTTGAGTCATAGTGTGCAGTGGTGACTCATCTGTATCTGTGTCTGAATCATTGATTGCAGGAGCATTTCTAGAACATGTAGGGAGGTCATCATCGGCACCATATCCTAGACTTGTTGTAATCTTAGAGGGTCGGCCATTAGTGTGATTCAAAGGCTCGACTAGGGCGTGTCCATTATCATTTATAGGTCCTTCACCTTGATAGCCCATTTTCTGCAAAAATTTATAGCCTTTACCATAGCGCTTAGGAGAAATAGGAGTAGCAATAGTGGTACTGTCTTCTTCGTCTCTATAGATCCACTCTCGAACAACTTGTTCTTCTCTTTCTACCTCTAGGGGTATGGACGCTTGAACAAAATTACCAAAAATTCTCATGGTAGAAGCAAAAGGCTTCATCTTATCAGAAGGTCTCCCATATGATCTAGAAGTAAGCATAGCAGCAAGGGAATCCAGTGTGTATTCACCCATACCAAGGCTCATCATCTTAAATATTTTCTTAGCAACAACCAGCGACATAGTAGGATCATTAGAAGGTTTGTTATGAGGAACAAACATTTCAGCAGTAGCAAGAGCATTAATAGCAATAGAATGATCCCCTGGAATAACAATTTCAGCTCTATTATGAGGGAATTTGACGCATTGATGGTATGTAGAAGGAACAACTTGCATGTCATGGATCCAAGGATGACCCAAAAGAATGTTATAAGCAAGTGAGATGTCCAACACTTGGAACATGATATCTTTCGTGATAGGGCCCACTTGAACAGGCAGCGTGACAAGACCTTTGGAAGATCTTTCAACTTCATCATATGCTTTTATAGTGATTTTCCGCTTAGGATCAACATCAAATTTTGACAAACCCAGTTGTTGTATGACTTTAAAAGAAACAATATTTAACCCAGCACCATTGTCTATCAAGACTCGGTAGACTTGAGTGTGGTAGACCATAACTTCAATGTGTAAGGCAATGTTGTGAGGGTGGTTTAGAGATGTGTCATCTGCTTTAGAGAAGGAGAGATAGTGAGGTGATGAGATGTGGTTAACCATAGCCTGGAACCTATCTAGGTCAATGTCATTAGGGACATTAGCTGTATGTAGAGCCTTTTCAAGGATCTCCTTGTGTAAAGGGGATAGCTCAATCAACTCAAAAATAGATATCTGTGCTAGTGTCTGTTGCAACTGATGGACAAGATCATAGCTAAACAAAGTTGAAGGAACTGCTGGTTTGGAAGATGAGGCTTGTTTAGGATCAGGCGTAGTTTTAAGGACCAGTTTAGCTTGCCCCCTAGTAACAACATTCAGTGCCTCACTTCAGGAAGATGAACTACCTTGTGTTTGCAAGACCAAATTTGGCATACCATGATTGGCTTTATTATCATCTTGAGGTCTCATCATAAGAACACTCTCAACAGGCTCTACCATGTTGATCATAGGTGAATAAGAAGTATATGTATAGTTGATCTTAGCATCATGATTCTTCTTATGTGCTTGGGAGGTTTCACCTTTGTCATACTTAGGTAGAGGATCTTTGAAAGCCTGGTGATCAGAGTTTTTAACTAAGCCATCTGTGAAAATTGTGCCTCCATCAATGAGATCTTGTATAGCATCTTTAAGCATGAAACAATTATCAGTCTTGTGTCCCTTGTTTTTGTGATAGTGGCAGTAATAATCCTCTCTCCACCAATTAGGTTTAACTGGTGGATCATAGGGATGAGTTTTCTCAGCAAGCGTAACATAACTATTGGTAACCAGAGTCTTAAGAATCACATCATATGGTTCAGCCAATGGGGTATAGACTTGTCGTCAGAATTGCTTCTTTGGCTTATCTGCATACTGAGGCTTAGGAGCATTTTGAGCATTGGCAACTTCTTGTTGTTTTTCTGTGTAGATGGCATTAGAAAGGTTGAAAGCAAGCTCTTTATCTTTAGGGACATCTACAACCCCATCATTGACAACATACTTATTCCTATTCCAAGGTTTTCTCTTGTCTTTGCCATTGTTTCTAATATCCTTATTGATAACAATATCACCTTTTCTGATAGCCACATCCTTAATCCTATATGCGCTTTCAACCATGTCATTGAAAGAGGAGAACAATTGTTTCCTAAGATCATAATACAATTCTGGCACAAGAGTGTTGACAAAAATGTCAATCTTTTCATTTTCAGGTAGCGGATGAGGATATCTAGAATATAATGATCTCCAATGTTGCAGATAAGTAGCAAATGGCTCTCCTTGATTTTGCCTTAAAGTGCCAAGGTCTATCATGGTGATAGGATGTTGGATATTGTATGAATAGTGTTGTGTAAAGCACATAGCCAATTCATCAAAAGTCTTCAAAGGAGGTGTCAACTTGGCAAACCACTCTAAAGCTTGTCCTTTTAAGCTTTGAGGGAACAGTCACAATAAAAATGTGTCTTCATGAAGGAAGTCCATGCTAAGAGCATAAAAGTATCATACATGGTCATGGGGATCACCGTTTCCATCATATTTGTCATACTTAGGAACCTCAATATCCCTAGGAAATGGGCCCATGTATAGACTCCTATCAAAGGGAAGAGCACAAATATATTCCACAAAGGATACCTTTGGAGGCTCCCTTTCTATTTCCATTTGGGTAAGATGTTGATTTGTCCTTTGTAGTTCTTCTCAAAGAATTTCCAATTTAGTTGGTACTCTTTGTTGGACAATTTGTCTGACATCATAGCCGGGAGGAAGCTTGTATCCTCTAGAAGTCATATATTGGAAATATTGGTCTCCATTGCGCTCTAAGTGTTTATGCATCATTCTTTGGGAGACCTCATCTTGTTCAAATGCAATAAGATCCTCACTAGAAATATCATCAATGGCCTCTTCCTCATGGTGAGAGGGAGGTGGTCTAGGAGGTGAAGAAGGTACAACAAAAGTTCATCTCAGAGGAGATCTAGGTGGCGTGTTGTTGCCATAATTGCCATTAGCATCAAAAAGTGGTCTATGCTTATAACCACTAGTCTCGGGTTGCTCATGAGATGTTCCTCTCATAGCCATGCACCTAGTAGCATCCATTATGTTCTTACTATGCTCTTTGTCTAAGCGCGTTTGATTGTCCTTGCGCTCAAAGTGATCTTGCAAACGGCAAAATTTTTCTTGTTTAGGGAGAGTGAGTGAGACACTCTGTGTTTTTGGAGGACTTAAATGCGGAAAAGAGGAAGCCTCCTTTGTACCATGGGGTAGCCTTAGAATCCTTAGAACTAGAACTAGTGTTGCTAATAGGCACTCATGAGCATCTAGTAGGAGAAGGTAACTGCGTATAATTGAATAGAGGGTGACTCCCTTGTTCAAATTGAGACCGAGTTGTAACCGACATGAAAAAGAATGTTGTTCAACCAATAAAATGAGACAAATTTTCTTAGATGTTGACAAAAGCCAATGATGATTACTTGTTGAGATAGAACAATAGAGATGGTTGGTCAAAGTGCTCAAGAACTTATAGCAGTCAATTGACACAAGCCTAGATGTGAGCAAGAAGCTCGATTAGCAAGTAGCTAGATAGGTAACTGTGTTTGTACAAGTGATCAAAAGTGACATTTGATAGGCTCAAATCCAATAGTTTTAGCTCATTTGTTTTAGTCTAGAACAATCCTAAGCATGTAAGTAACAAACCAGCTTTAGATAAGAATAGAAAAAGACACTCTACAACAGGTTAAAATGCAAGTTTAGCAGCTTCGAATTGCAACAGCAGTAGGACAACAGAATAACTCAAGACTCTTGATTGAGGGTGTGCGATGATGTTTCAGTATCGTATGACTCTTAACTAGTGAATGTGGAAAATTTAGTTTTGAAAGCAATTTGGTCAATGTTGTAGGTTGCAAGTACAATTTCTTGGTTTCAAGCATAGTAATATCAAGAAATAGACAAGTTTGCAAACAATAGGTGATCAAACATGTCATATAACACTTTCACAAGGGTGAAAGCAACCTTGCCAAGACAAGTAGTTGGGATATCAAAATGAAAAATTCTATGAGCACTACTGTGATGTTTGTATGTTCAAGAACATTTGCACGGGTACATAACAACAAGAACAGTTCAAGCACTTGCTAGCCTAGAAAGGCAAAGGCTCAATACTTAGCAACTTGGCCCACACTTGATGTCCCATTGCCTCACACAAAGTGGTTGCCCACAATAGATGTTGGATTTGTCGTGGAGGTGTCAATGACACAACCAAAGGAACACAGATGGTGAGTAATCTTGGGGTAATCTGGGTTATTCCACTTGGATCAATCCTTGCACCAAGAAGCTAAGTGACAAAATAGGGTGGCTTCTACCGATGGTTCTTAGTAAGGGCTTCCATTTGTAGTACCCCTCTTGCTCCTCAAAAAGGACTGGGACCTCGCGGCCATAAGAGTACCTTAAACATTCTTGCTCAATACTTTCCTCATGGTCACAATCCCACAAGTACTCATATCAAGCGAAGACAAGCACTACGTCTACCAAGGTTTTGTGTCCTTGATAGCCTTAAGATTATAGTGGGTTGGAATAACACGGTATTAGCTTGTCCCCACTTGGGTCATTCCTCTTGATTGCTCAAGAGCAGGTCCACTAAAGGATCCTAATGCTAAACAAAGAGTGGATTAACTTTTGAGTGTCAAGATTTCTGGTTCACCTCAAGGGTGAAGAGCATAATCTCCTAGCTCAAGAATCTCTCCCAAACACACCAAACAAAGAGTTCAATTACCCTCTTGTTTTCAAAATCTCAAAGTGGGTCAGGATTTATGGTTCACCACAAGGGTGAAGAGCATAATTTCCTACCACCAAAAGACTCCTACAACAAGATCTTAAGTGCCTAGTAAATGAAACAACTAGTATATGCCGCACTCAAAAGAAAGCAATTAAACAAGCAATTGGTCATTTTTAGGTGTTGGGCAGCCCTGCAAAACACAATTAGTAGCCCTTTTTCCTTTGAAGCTTTGACATGCGATCTTTTAGCAATTTTTAAAGCAATGGAGGTACCTACAAGCACAACTTGTTAGCCCCACAAAGAGTTAGCACAATAAAACAACATAATCTACAAGTAAAATAGCTAATCAAATGACAACATTTGAAAATGAAACCAACATGGTTAGATCAAGCTCAGAAAGAGCTTTCCAACGATATATCACACTTAAATTTTTGATACCGTATGTGAAAATTTCTAAAAAATGGGTGCCAATTTTCCAAAGTGGCAAAGCAAACTAACAAAATTAAATAGAAAATACCAGGCGGCATTTAACAGCTAATATGCGTCATTTAAAAGCTAGCAGGCATGATTAAAATACTCACAAGCGTAATCAGATTGTTCATAGGCGTGAACAGAATGTGCATAGGTGTGAACAGAATGTGCACAGGCATGAACAGAATGTGCACAGGTGTAAACAGAATGTGCACAGGCATCGTCAAATTTCTTGTAAGTGGCGTTTCTCCTATTTGCACAAAATTGATGAAAAAGTGACTTTGAAAATATACAAAACCTGATAAAAATGAAGAGAATGAGGCTCAAAAGCCCCACGGTGGGCACCAAAAATGTACACACTAAGATGTGCACTTCTCTAAATCATTGCTTCCAAGGGAATCCATGAATGGGAGACCTTGAGAAATCAACCTAGAGCTCCCTAGGCATGGAGTGCAAGGGTTTTAAGAGTGCTCTCAGCTAGAGCTATTAAGCCAATAACCTTGCTAGTAAACCATGCAATGAGAGATTCAACGAGACAAAGGCAAGAATGCCAATATCTTCAAGAATCCAAATGGAGATGAAATGAAATCTATGCTAAGAATGGAAATGCAAGCTAAGCTATGGAAATGAAAGATGGAAGTGTTACAATCCAAACTAATTAATCTATGTGAGCTAATCTAGAGCATAGAAATGAAGCTAATCTAGGAAAGCATAAATATGAAACTATGATGCAAGAAATGGAAGATGAATGCAAGAATGTCTTCAAAAAGCTCCAAAGTCTCCAAGAAATCCTACAGCATAAAGTTAGTATTCAAAAGATGGATCTAAGAATGAGAAGAGAGCTCTCCTTTTATAAGAAATGAGAAAGAATAGACCATGGAGATTAAGAGGCAAAAAATTTAATCAAGGGTGGAGCTTGAAAGAGGAGCAATCCATGTGCACAAGTATCCTCCAATGAGAAAATAAGAGTTGAATTTTGTGTCCATATGAGACAAAAAGTGATTTTCTTCTTTTTATAAAATAAGAATAATGCTTTATTTGTGTAACTTAGGATAAGAGGAAAAGTGGGGGCTTTTTATTTATTAAAAGGGGAGGGAATTCCTTTTAAATAAATAAAGACTTAGGATAAAATAGTTAGCCCATAGAAAATAATCAAATAGATGATAGAACTAGGATTTGATCAAGAATAAGCAATTGATGATTTTAGCAAAAGGGGCTAATAGTCTAGGTGACCATTTTTAGATGATTACACTAGGTTTAGTAGGCCTAATTGACCTTTTTCTGCTAATAACTCCAAACTTATCTGAGCAAAGCATCCAACTAATTATGGATTCAAATACCCTTTTGGGAGGGCTTTAAGATTCTGTCAGTCTCCTTTTCCCATACTATCTGTACAGGGTCTGCTGAAAATGGGGCTATAAATGAGGGTTTGATAACTCACTATCTGTAACAGTGAGGGTTTAGTATTTTCCCTTGTATCCACAGTCCCCTAAGCTCTCTATGCATTAGAGATGCTTGATCATGCATCTGACCTCCCCTCCACATCATTTGAACCAAGCTTTGAGCACCCTCAATCACTCCATTTGCTTTGCAACAACATACTGACCCCTAACCAAACACTGATAGCTTGCCTAGGGCATCAGTTTATAGATACATCCTGAAATTTCTAGGGCCCCTCCTTTGCACAACATATATTACAGGGAGTCTAGACACAAATTGCATAGACCCGTATAGATTGTACGATGGGAGAGTGCTCTAGCACTCCATTATTCAAAGCTCTATCAGTAGTAACTCGAGACAGGACAAAATAAAGAAAACTATGAAGACTAACTTAAAATTGAAATGAAATGCTAAATAACTATCCTAGGAATTCAAAAACATTAACAATCATCACATGCAAACATTACAGTAAGATATTCAATCCATTTCTTATCTCTATCAACACAAAAATGTATATATCTCTATCAAAGGAAAACTAGTTACACAGTCTAACTGCAACCAAAAGTTTTCTCTCCGTACTGCACTCTTCCCTACGCCTTGAATTATAGTTTTCAAAGCTTAAATATCTCCCTCCTCGGTGTTAGGGCCCATGGATTGGGCTAGCTATCTCTTGAGTTGGTTACATACTTTTGCAAGAAAAACTATCATGACAACTTTCAAAGTTGTCAAGCAACTTTTGGTGGATAGACAAACCACCTACACACACCTCAAAAGCACTCAATCCTTGATTGATTAAGGGTCATAAAGGCCATTTTGAAACCTCTAAAACATTAAAGAGGCCATTTGTTCAACTTTAGAATACTGTCCTATGACAAGCAACCTAGCAAAGTTGGCTAAGACTACTTCAACCAAGCTCCAAAAGACACACCAAGGACTCAAAAGAACAAAGAAGAACAAACACTAGCTAGCACACCTAGAGAGACCAAATAGGCTTCTCCCTAACCTACTGGCTTGGCTAAGGCCACTACAAGCCAAAATTTAGGAACACTAGGTACCAAACAACCCTAGCTAGGTTCCCTCACCAGTACTGTAGTCCTTTTGAATTTTAGGATGACATCTCAATTGGGAAAGGCAAACCAAAACCTTTCATAAACCAATAACAACCAAGGCATGTGGGTGCTCTTATGTTGTATAGCTATACTCATAAAATCTATGTACGGTTATAAAATTTCATGCCTTGAAATTTTATAACATAGCTCCTCTTCATCAAAATAGAATGGAAGTGGTGATTGAATGCATCTACCCACAGTCTATGTGCTTTGAGCCAATGAAATTTTTATCATCATGATGAAGTAATAATGCATTAAATGTCTTACTGATGTCCCTATTTGATTGGCTGGTGCTCTATTTGTTATATTGCTGTACAAATAGAATGGCAGTGGTGATTCAATGCATCTACAACCTCAACAACATGGTAGCATTGATCCAATAACAGAAAATACATTACAAATGCCAAGCTCACAGTCTCAATGAAATAAATAGTGTATTAAATAATATATGGTGCACAACAATAGCACGCATGCAATGACAACAATAACATTGCATGATGTCCGAGCTCAAATTCAAAACAGTAAGTGTATTAATGTATGATCATATATTTAGTCTTAATAAAATCTTAATAAAATAGTATATTTAGTCTTAATAAAATCTTATAGAACAACATATATTGTGTGAAGTGTTTGATCTCTCTTTGTTTGTTTTGTTGTTTTGCTAGGGCATCATGCATTGTTTATGTCATTATGAGCTCACTGTTTGAGCACCTCATGTCCTTATTTGATTGGCCGATGCTCAAACAGTGAGCTCATAAACAATGCATGATGCCCTAGCTTGCAGCCCGCAAACCATCAAGACATTTCCTCATGAAATGATCATAAACGGGGAGTACCACATAGTGAATATCAACAACAAAACAAATAAAGAGAGATCAAACACTTCACACAATGCCTTGAAGGTAATAGAAATGATGCCCTAGCTCTCAAAGCTCGTAGGTCATCAAGCATTCCAAATGAAAAGATGTAAACAATGCCAGTATTAAACAGTGAGCTCATGAACAATGTATGATGCCCTATCTTGTAGCCCACGAGCCATCAAGACATTTCCTCATGAAATGATCATAAGCGGAGAGTACCACATAGTGAATATTAACAACAAAACAAATAAAGAGAGATCAAACACTTCACACAATATATGTTGTTTTATAAGATTTTATTAAGACTAAATATATTGTTTTATTAAGATTTTATTAAGACAAAGTATTTTGGGTTAGTTTTATGTTATTTTATAAGATATTTATTAAGACTAAATATATGATGTAAACTCAATATAACAAAAAAAGCACCGACCAATCAAATAGGGACATGAGGTGCTCAAACAGTGAGCTCGTAAAAAATGCATGATGCCCTAGCTTGCAGTCCATGAGCCAAACTCGAATGCCCTCTTTGCGCCACGCAAAAGTGCAGTGCTGTGTTCACGATAGCTCTTCGAATTCACAAAAATTACAAATGACACTTTCTTTTTCTTTTTTTTTTGTTTATAACCAAGCTGGTGTCGCAATTAAATCAACAAATGCCATCAAAATGAAATTGAGTTAATGAGAAGACAAAGCTTGAATACCTACCTCCAGTCATGGCTGTAATATAAAGATCAAATGCTAAGGAACTATGTTATAAAATTTCAAAGCATGAAATTTTATAACTGTACAAATATAAAATTTCAAGGAATGAAATTTGACCTTTAGAATGTCCCCTCCATTGCTTATGCTTGATCATGTCTTCCTTGTGTTGATGGGCATGGTGGGTTACTGTTGTGGATGCATCATTTGGAAATGATGCCATAGCAATACCAGATGGAACAACAACATCTGGTGTTGTTGTTGCACTATTTGGATGATGCAGTCACACCAATGATTCACCAGGTGTTCATAGAGACATAAATGCAACCACAACAGTGATTCACCAGGTGTTCATAGAGACATAAATGTAGGGCTTCATTTGGATTCCAGCGCCTATACATTGCACATGTTCTTGAGTGCACATGTTCTGTAGCACAGTTCCTTTTAGAAGTGTATGGCTTAACTATGGACATGCATAATTGTAGATGAGGATTAATAATAGGGTGTTAGGCATTGCTTAGATCCTTTGGATCTAACCCCATCCTTTTTTTCCTTGTAGTTTCTAGATCATACATGAGCATACTGGATTGAACCTAGGGTCAACACTTCATTAATTCAGGCAATATTAGGTACCTTCATTATTTATGTTCATCCACTTATGTATGTTTGCATTCATTCATATTCTTCTGAAAATTGGCTATACGAATTCTTGTGTCTGAGTCTTCTAACTATGATCTATTTAATGTTGTAAATCTTGACATAGAATTCGATATCAATCGATCATATATCCATTCCAAATGATATAACTCCATTTCAATAAACATACATGCCAACCATTTGAAAAAATATCCATATGAAATCTAGAGCAATACATTAATTTTATATCGAATTCATGATTTATAATGCCCCTTGATTTATAGTGAATTAATTTTTATAGTGAATTCATGATTTATAATTCAGTTGTAGCAACTCAATGTGTTTGAACTCAAGAATACCCCTTAGGAAGTAACTGTATAAATGAAGGATGAAACACATAGGAAGCTACGAGAAGGTGACATGAAGCTAATGAAAGGAGGCATCTCAATGATGTTAAATCACATGGGATTCTCTTTGTTCCCTGCAATGGAGTGAGCTAATTCTGAAAGTATAAATAGATAATTTTAACAATGTATAAAGCCCTTCACAAGATGTAATAAAAACACTAGTGGCAAGGCATGAGAATTGTTTGATGAAATGCCACAATAGTGGTGTCCCATGCAATGCTGAGATGTTTAGTTATATGCAATGCTGAGATATTCAAAATATTGTTGGATAAATAGATAATTTTAACAATGAATAATGTCCTTCACAAGATATAATGAAAACTATGGAGTAAACTATGTTTGTTTGATTATATAACTATTATCTTATGTCAGGTATCCCACACAGTCTCATGGATTGTCAGGTACAAGTCAATACACCCCATAAAGATTAATGTCTTTTACCATATGTAAAATATCTCTCTCATTTCCACCTGTCTTTCTAATTGCATGAGGTGTAGGTACTAGAGAAAATGTATTTGTTAGAATTGTCTTCCTTGAGCGAGGAAAATCTAGGAATGGAAGAAGAAAGTGAGACATTTAGTACGTGTAATTCAATGAGATCGACTGGAGGTCAAAAGATCATAAAGAAATTCAATAAACGCATGAAATTTTTCCTTGCTCAAGGGGGGTCGTGTTCTTATGATGATGAGAGAAAAGATGACTCTGAGCTGCTGTTTAGGTATAAACATCTACATAAACAATGGGTCCCCGATGAACTTCCTCCAATAAACACTGATTTTTATGTTAAAGAGAGGATATATCGCATAACACCGTCTTCATTACATGGTTTGAGCCTATTTTCCATGGATGGCATAAAGGTCTCTTACAAAAAAGTTGTCAAATTGATGGAGTATGTCAGACCTTGTTATGATTATAGTAGTTTGATGCAGATTGTTAAATATAAAAAAAATATGTGTAGGTATGCACTCACAGCAAATTATATACAACAAAAAGTCAGTGAACAAAGTAAAAAAGTAGCTATATACGTTGACAGAAGACCAAAAGCATCAGGGAATATTGCAGGTTTTATAAATAGTACATGATCTGTGTTAACTAAGAAGCAACCCAATTGCATATTTGAGGCACGCAAGGGAAATCACATATTTGTATGTGTGATCAAATCAATACGTGGAGGCGAGGAGTTGCTTATCAATTATAATTTGAATCGCATAGATACAAAAAACCCCATCACTATCATGGACAAGGTGGTATACATTTTGATAATTGTCTATTATTCAATGTAACTTAGAATAAGAACACGTGTTTTAACATGTCTGAATGATTTTTTTTGAAATATAGAGCTATAGTATGGATCAACAGCCACACGATACACACGATGGTGATAGTTCTCATGAGACTTCTTCCTGACAGGTAAAACTCATTGTTGTTGTACAAATGCACATACAAGAAAAATGTTAATGCGTATTTTTGTTATGTTAATGCGTATATTTTGTTGTTCTACTATTTTGGATTGCTTTTAAATAAAGGGCTAATAATATTGTTCTCACAAACGAGTATTGATCAGAGAAAGGGAAAGGAACAAGTAGTCCATGAGGAGCCGCGGAATGAGCATGATCCATTCGATGTTGGCTTTTTTTTAGAGGTTGATCCTGTGGTTGCACTAGAAAGGGTCCTTTGTGCAATATCAAAAGAGTTAGCTCGAATGGCAAATATTCAACCTCACACTCCTGAAATACAGAGGGCAGCGGATATGTTGATTGACAGTGTTCAAAACTACAGAGTAAGTATTAATGTAGTTTTTTATTATAACAAAAGTTCAATAATGATTTTTATAGCATACTATTTTATTTATGTCATTAACTAAAATATATATGTGTTCTCTTTACAGGGGATGCTAAATAGGTTAAAGGGCATTACCTTAGATGCAAATACTTCAGATGGTTCATCGTATGTTTTATCCTCCATCTTGTCCATGGTTATCCATATTTTTTTATGCTCTAACAATATTTTTGTTCAACACCTGCTATTGAACCTATGTTGAGTACGACACCTGGTACGAGGATCAGATCCACAAAGGTAGTTTCACTTGAAATATCGGCAAGTACACCTACTATTGGTAAGTAGACTCCTCTTTTTCTCCCTTATTTATCATGTGTTTATTTCACTTGAACTATATATTCTTTCTTAGGGGGCATTTTGTAATATTGGATTCATTTTATGTAGGAGGCGATGATGCAATTCTTGGATGTAGTCGTGTTAAATGTATGGGAATAATACAGTGTGATCAATTGCTCGTGAGCAATGAAGATGGACTTCCCTTGAGAGTAGCCCAGCTTCTAGGTACTTTAAAGACTGATCCTTTCTTTTACTATACAATATAATACTCATAACATAATGTACTAACCCCCTATGTGGTCCCTTGCAATAACTAATTATAATAATCTCATAATTATCTTGCAGGGAATAATCTATTTTATGAAAAACTTAATGATGAATGTTTGCACATTTTTGGGCCGACCATACGCACATGGTATCATATTTGGATTTCATTGCAAGATTAGATTTTATTTGATCCCTTTCTTCAAGTATATTAAAAGCTAGCTTCACTTCATTTATGAATCTAATAGTTTTTTTTCTTAAAAGGTGGTCAGTACAATATAAAGAGTTAAAGCATAAGCTCATTGACTCTATGACAACACTTTTTGGACCCGAAGTCTTTCATAGACTTAGACTCCTTGACAAAGAGGGCACTATTTTGAAGTATATTAGGGACAACTACAAGAGCCAAATAGAACACAACCCTTATTACGAGCAGCCTCCCTATATTCCTATTAATGAGTGGGAGGATCTTAAAAAGGATGCACTTGAGAGAAATGCAAGACATAGTGGACGAGTAGTATCACTCGAGGAAAGAAGGTACGTGATAATGTTAATAATGAAATTATGTACTATTTACCCTTTGTACTTATGTGATCTAACATACTTCAAAACTCACATAGGTTGCCTGACACAACAAAGGCAACAACAGCAAGAAAACAAAAGCACGGGCAACACAGGCTTGGCTCAGGTGGATATTCAAAACTTGTTGCACGAGTTGTAATTATCAGTAAATAAAAAATTGTATGCAAATATTTATAATTAAATTGCAATCAATTTAGTTTTGATGAAATTTACTACAATAAAAATTCATGATACCAATAAAAAATGCAGGCCTTGGAGTTCAAAAAATTGATTACAGAAGAGGACAAAAAAATAGGCTTCAAACAAGGCTATAAAGTCGTGGCTAAACGATACAGAGCAATGAGTGCACAAGGTTCTTCTGCTGGATCTGTTGATTAGGTAAATAAGCCAATTGATTTTTATTTCAAATTGAAAACTTTACCAATTACCGTATTTGATGTTAAGTTCCAACATAAAGTGAATATATTTGTTTTAAGTAAGGAAACACTGATTATATATTTGTTTAAAACTTTAAAGTGAATATATTAATATGTAGTAAACTGAATGATTAACATTTCTCAGTATTTGTCTTGTATTTATATGTATATATTGTTGATAAATACACTAATTATTTACATTGGAATGCAGCCTGTCGATATTGATACTGCACCGACTGAGCACGATGGAGGCATCAATTCTAATGTGAATTGTAGTACTCAAGGTATACATTTTCTATTCGAATTTTGATTAATGAATATTTAATACAAGAAAACATGTTAAATTAAATTTGGCGTAGTAATAAAAATTTAATTATAATGTGTTGGGATTAATAAAAAAATTTGTATTGCAGTTGCAGGGGATGTAGAGGACGTTGTTCCCGATGAGCATGTTGAGGTTCAAGTCATCGGGCAAGATGATGTGGTTGGACAAGGTAAAGAGCGTCACGTTTATGTTTTTAATGTATTGAAATGCTTGTAACAATAATGAATATATTTTAAATTAACCCCAATTATGATAATATGCTTTTAATTGAAGCCTTTTATTTGTTATTATAGAGGACCCGCCTTTGCAAAGGACAGTAAGATCACGTGCACGACCAAGAAGAAATGATGCTCTGGACATGGATATGCCTCTGCAACAATATAAAGAAGCAGAAAAAAGGAGAAAGCCAAAAAAAAAATGATTCTCATTTATGCAACTTATTTGATAATGAATGATGTTTATTTACACGTGTTTGAGCTTAGTTCCATATTTAGACATTGAGTTTCCTTTTATACACTGTTGTAATGTTGGAGGGGTTTTCGCTAAATTTTAGTGGATTTCATATTTTGGGAGAAATTAGTATTATAATGTTCAATGGGTTCTTTTCTAAAACACAATACTTAAATCATCATCTTGTCTAGAATGGTTAATCAATTGTTTAAGGTGGATTAGTTGTGATGATGAGATACACCATTTAGATGTTAACTATGACAGGCTCTTGGTTTTAGGCAATGCAGAAGGAGACGCCTAGTTCAATATGCAATCTCAATTCATATACATAGGATATCAGGTGGAGCTGAAAAACACAACAGGGTTGCATTTTTTATAGAGGTCTTTAATTACGTATTTTAAGTTATAAACCATCGTGAACATTGTAATTTTGACCTATTAAAAAAATGTAAATGTGTTGTGTTTTTTCAACTCCACCTGCTATCCGTGCATATTTTGCTTGTGTTGCACGCGCATTCTCGATTCAGATTGGGAAAAACTTATTTTTGATGCGAGGGAGAGAAGCCATACATATAAGTGATGGAGTTGAGGGGAGATGAAGGAATACCAAACATTGAATTTGGAATTTTTTATCAAAGAAATTGCAGTGGAGGTCTGATCAATAGAGAAGATAGTAATGACCGTATGAGAATGAATAGTGGTTATAGTTGTAGTGGGGAAGATAGTGGAGGCCATCCATGAAGAAACTTGCTGATAGAGATGGTGTACAAGAAACAAAGGAGAAAAAAATGTAAACGTGCTGGCTCTTCTCATCTCCACCTACTATTCGTGCATATTCTGCTTGTGTTGCATGCACATTCTCGATTTAGAGTGGTAAAATCTTATTTTTGATGCGAGGGAGAGAAGCCAAACACAAAGAACATGCAAATAAACATGACAGCTACAAAACATAAATGTAGGTATCACAATAGTTGAGAAACATAAATGTAGGCATCATGGTCCCAATTGTTTGGGGACACAACATAATTGAATGTTATACCTAGAAAATGCAACACAACCACTACTCCTGTAGTTCTAAGTTGACATTGTGGGATCCAAAAACCATATATAGATTCCTTATCTTTGGTTTTTGGATCCCGTAGTGTCAACTTGGAACTACATGAGTAGTGGTTGTGTTGCATCGTCTGGGTATAGCATTCAATTATGTTGTGTCTCCAAAAAATTGTGACCATGATGCGTACATTTATGTTTCTTAGCTGTTGTGTCCCAGGACCCCTTATGACCCTTTACGATCCCTAAGAATACATCTTAGAGGTCTTAAAGTGTCGTAAAGGGTCATAAGAGGATCCTAGGAGGGGCCAAATGGGCTTCCACCTTCACGCGGTTGGCCCTGTTAAGTAGAGAATGTTAAACTATTACTGAAACAAAGAGAAGCTCAATAATTTAAGATCTCAATCAATGTACGACAATTATATATTTCTTTTAAAAAAATAGTGTGAGTCGTCACAATTATGATGGAAACCAAAGAATAATCGATGAAAAAACTAAAAGTGATGACAATTTTTGTCATAAACATCAATCACTTCAAGGAGCAATGATCACTTTAGCTCGCCTCAATAAGTCTTGACCCAAGATCAAGTCATATCGATTCATCTCAATGGCTACCAAGAACCAAGTCACAAAGAAACACCACAGACCACATTGCAAACCCGTTGTGAAGAGGCATCCAATGTCTCATAAGTCACATCAAATGACCCACTTTCTATAATCCAAGTATCTCAGCTCGGTTCACCTAGAAGAAGACTTCTCCCAAGTCATCACGGACACCATAGTGATCTACAAATCCAAGTCTCTAGACTCGACTCAATAATGTACGAGCCACTACTAGATCTACTGTAAAGTCATCTCCAAATGACAACCAAATCTGCAAGAACACCAATCGAGTCAAACTCGATCGACAAATATATATATATATATTTTTAAAAAAAATTATGATTTCCATTGCAATTATGACAACCTTAGAGAAGCAACGACAATCTGTCAAACATTCCTGATAGATAACCATCGCACCAATAGTGTTTCTGTCGGTATACAATCTTCCAACAACAACTAGGCATTGGAACATTATGACAGTTACCCGTCGTAGGTACAACATTTTCGTCAATAACTAACTACGTCTGACGGAGATCCGTCGAACGTGGGACGGCTACAAGTAGACTTGACAGGTATATTTGCTATGTTGAAACCCCCTTTTGCGATGACTATAGACGTCACATGTATGACACCTATTGTAACCGTCGATGTTTCTGACTACAAAACTGCGACACCGGATGGTGTCACTTAATCAACGGTATACTGACTAAATTTAGACAATCAGTCATTGGAAAAAGGTCTCAAATGTACTAGTGACATGGCCCCATGGTGGGCACAAAAAAGTATGCTTCTAGAATGCACATCAATAAAATCTAAGTACTATATCACTAAATAGTATAAAAATCCTATCTTTCTACAAAAACACTCAATGAAACATAAAAAAGTTACCTTTCTTACCTACTCCTTATAACTTGATTTCATTGGGTTTCCTTCACCTTGAATTCCCAACAAGGTGACAAGCTCTCAAAACTTTAATCAAATATTCAAGATGACTTCAAAGGATTGAAATAGTGATGTTTATGCAACTAGGATGAATTTATCCTAAAATTTATTGTGATGCAAGATGGATTGATGATAGATTGATACTAGATTGATGATAATTTTAGATGTGTAATGATGATAACTATGCTCCTAAATTATCAAATACTAAGCCAAAGGCACACCTTAATAATGCTTTTAAATGCTTATAGCTTCATTTCCCAACAAGGTGACAAGCTCTCAGAACTTGAATCAACTCTTCAAGATGACTTCAAAGGATTGACATAGTGGTGTTTGTGCAACTAGGATGAATTTATCCTTACAAGCATTGATTTCCTTGGGTTTCCTTCTCTTCCCAACAAGGTGACAAGCTCTTAGAACGTCAACTCTTCAAGATGACTTCAAAGGATTGAAATAGTGGTGTTTATGCTACCTTGAATCAACTCTTCAAGATGACTTCAAAGAATTGAAATAGCGGTGTTTATGCAACTAGGATGC
This sequence comes from Chamaecyparis obtusa, assembly GCA_027943335.1. Lineage (NCBI taxonomy): Eukaryota > Viridiplantae > Streptophyta > Pinopsida > Cupressales > Cupressaceae > Chamaecyparis > Chamaecyparis obtusa. The sequence continues at coordinate 124,292 of BSBK01000493.1, read as the reverse complement.
ATTTATCCTAAAATGTATTGTAATGCAAGATGGATTGATGATAGATTGATACTAGATTGATGATGATTTTAGATGCCTAATGATGATAACTATGCTCCTAAATTCGCAAATAATAGCCCAAAGGAACACCTTAATAATGCTCTTTGGTTGAAGTGGCACACCTTAATAATGCTAATGCTCACAAAATGCTCTTAAAATTATAGAACAAATGATCAAATACTCTTAATAATACTAATTAGATTTCAAATGAAGGCCAAAGTGGATTTGAGCCTGATGAGATTGAGTGTTGGAGAAATCAATGGTTGAAGTTGAATTGGTTTAAGGGGTTGAAAAAGAATAGGAAGTAGTTGGATTGTGAGAGAGGAAATAGGGAGAATGTTCCTCTTACAACAAGGATGACAATGTAGAGGGTCATGTGGGAAGGAGAGACACTTGTCAAGTGTTTCTCTTGTTGGAATGGAAAGATAAGGGAGTGAGAGGGGAGGGGTGAATCAATGCCCTCAAAAACTTTTAATTGAATATTCAATTTGCAAATAGCAGTAACTAACTAACCAACTGAATCCATTGTTTGCAGCATTCATTCAATTGACTTGGTAAATCTAAAGTGCATGCAAACAAACAATAAATCAATCACATAACACAAGTATTTTGGTTATGCATAAACCCTTGTTAGAAGGTAAAAACTGTGGTGGGGATGACACCCACAAATTCTTCACTACTGCAGATAATAAAGTATGCCGGTTAAGGCTACAATTTGTGATCACTTCTGGTGATCTTACCCTGTTAGGAGTAATAATTAGATCGACTAGATCTACCCTGTTAAAGGATTTAAACAACACTACTTGAGTGTGTATTCGGTTAATAGATTTACAAATAGACTATTAAGTCTACTTTGTTAGGAGATTTTACTAACTCTGTTACAATGATTAGAGAATAACAAAAAGTATTTGTAAATGATAACTATACTTTATCTGAATCAGATCTATGATATATTGAATGAATATCACCTCTATGTGTATTAATTTGTCCTCTGTTATGCTTGGTAGCCTTGACTGCTTCTAGATAAACTGAATTGTATCTCTGATCACTGCTCATACATGAAAACCTTATCTGAATTATGATGTCTTGAAGGTGGCTACTGCTTCAAGATCTCTTGCTTGATTCACTTGCTTTCCTTTATGTCAAAATGACATCAATTAAAAATATATAGCAAATTGCTATGATTGTCATGACCTAATTAGGTCTACAATATCTTAGAAAAACCTAAGATCTATGGTGTACAAAATTGACCTAGATCTAGCTTTACATAGGAATCATCATTACATTTAATGATTACATCTATAATAAATAATCCTTCATCTTGGTAAAATATTTTATGAATTCGTGTAACCATTTACATAGGTAGATGTTCCATTACTGATTACTATGTCATTTCCTAGATTAATCGGTAAACACAACCTTTCTTGCTCGATGAATATACTGGCACTTGGTGCCCAGTCTGCTCAGTGTTTACTGACGCTTGGTAAATATACTCTTGTGCCTGGTTAAACTTGTTTCCATTTAGTTCTCGATACTGCCTTATGATTGTTCGATATGAAGGCTTGTTTGTTTAACCGACTAGCATATTGTAGCTTGAAGTTCTTCATTTTACCAACTAATCAGCTTAGATAACCAACTGATCTAAATTGATACTAATGACAACATCTAATTCTCAAATAGAGATAAAAATCTCCCCCTTTGGCATTAGTATCAAAACTTGTAATGTATATAAACTGATATATCTCAAACTATCCTTACACTTCATATATACATGACAAAAATTACTCAAAACTCCCTCGGTGCATGCTCCTGGTATGTATGTAGTACACTTAGCATATATTTATACAATTGGCATATACATTATATTTCCCCCTTTTTGAGATTAATGCCATAAACAAAAATGTGTACTTACATCCTGTAAAAAATGTGCTTGTGGATTTTTATGAGAGAATCTAAGAGGTGTTCCCATTCCTCTTTCAAGTTGGTGAGAGCAATATGCTCAAGACCGACTTGTGTATGAATGTCGAAGATGTTCTCCAACACTAAAATTTTAAGTGTTGCAACTAAGGCTTGTGCCTTAACAATATGATGCTCAATAAGTTTTAGGTGGGGAAGCAATTCTACTTGTAGCTTGGTGACTTGGTCACTTATCTTATCCTCCTGCTTCCTCAAATCTTCTCTTTACCACCCGAGTTCTTGTACTTTGAGTACATGCTTATGAAAAGCATCTAGCTTGGTTAAGGAGGCATTTGCACTGGCTTGGATTTCGGTATCCAGCTTCTTAATCTTTTCATTGATCTCAGTAGTGAAAATCTCCGCAGTGCGTAGCTTAAATAAAATTTGAATTATTTTCTGAGTAATAGATTGGAGATTGGTGATTACCTCAGAAAGCTTTACTTTGTTTATTGCCACTTCTTGGATTATCTTTTTTGCCAATTTATCCTGAATCTTAGCTTCTGCCCTTTCTTCAAGTATCTTTTTAGCATCAATGTCCAGGGCATTTATTTCTTGTGCAAGAGTGGAAATTTGGTCCAATATAGGTGTTTCTTCATTAATCTGGACCTCAGGTACAACCTGCAACAAGATGTCTCGCACATCTTCAAGAATCTGCTTGCTCTTGCACTCTTTCCTTAGCTTCTCCTGAGTTGCCTTCCTTGTGCATAGATCCCCATATTTTCTCAATTCCTCGAGGTCCAAAGTCCTCGAGTCATAGTTAGGTATTTCAATGACTTCATCAAGTGTGACCAACCCTTTTCCATGCTTTCTTCTTCTTCTTTTTAGGCTCTTGGGGTGAAGTCTTAACAAAAGGAATGATAGCCTTTACCTCAACACTCGGTGTGTCTTGCCCAGTAGACAGAATATCTTCCTTATTCTGCTCCTTGGTAACCTGTGTGTCGGTTGATTGAGATGGAGCTTCATATGTAGTATTTGGTAGTGTTGTCTCGGTAGGCTTAGGGTCATCTTGACCCTGTGTATCTGCCTCTTTATCCTTAGGCTTTTTTATCTCTACAATGGTATTTGTTCCTTGTTCCCCTGATGTGTCCTTCAGTTAATTAATTAATTCACTGGTAGAATTTGGCAAATAAATGACTACGTGACTAAAAATTTTAGTCACATGACCAAAACTGATCATATTTGGCAAATAAATGACTGTGACTAAAAATTTTAGTCATGTGACTAAAAGTTTTAGTCACATGACCAAAACTGATCATATTCTACTAATTATTTGCAATTCACAATTATAAATGACTAATTTAGTCATCAGGTAAACTCACAAGGTCAGACAACTAAAATTGACTAAACAAATGACCAAATAAATGACTAAATAATTAGTCACCTAAATAACAATGACTAAATAAATGACCAAATAAATGACTAAATAATTAGTCATCCAAACAAAAATGACTAAATTATAGTTAAAGTTATAGTTGGGGTTAGGGTTGTCAATAGGATTTAGTGTAAGAATTATGGTTCGGGTAAGGGGTTACATCATAGTTACTACTACGGTTAGGGTTAGGATTTTGATTAGGATTAGGGTTAAGCTTACAATTGAGGTTAGATTTAGGAATATGGTTAGTTTATGGTCAGAGTTAGGGTCTTTATTATTGTTAGAGTTAGGACAATGGTTTAGGTTTATGACATGATTACAGTTAGGGTTATCTTTACAATTTGGGTAATGAAATCATGTAGGATTAGGATTAGGGTTAGTAGTAATGGAGCATGATTAAATAGTCTTCCAACTAACCTTATTAGTTGCACAAATATATGCAAAATAATAAACCAATTTTATATCTATAATTCAACTTCAATGTCTCTTCGGCTTACCCATTGCACCCTAAAGTGACATTGCTAGTACCATTTCTATTTTTTGATTGGAGGGAGATATTTTCCTAGTGGTTTTTCTTTATCAATCAACAAATTCGATGAAAAATACATTAGTTTGGTGGCATTCAAAAAATGGTTCACCTGCATCGTCTAGGCTTCCACATTTTGCATACATACAGGGACAGGAGGGATATGATCTCTCTAAGCAATATTGCCTCCCTAAATTGTGTCTTGTTTGAGGCGCTAGGGTTTTGACTCATTGTATTGAGGGCGGATGTGGTGAACATGACGATGAGGTGGAGGTAAACACAGAGAAGTGCAATGGTGCATATCATTTTTTATTGCAACTATAAGATAAATGTAGTCTATATACAAATATCTTTACCAAGACTACTTTTTTGTGTATTGCATTATAGATGGAAAGACATTAAAGAAGCCAAGGCGATCGTACGAGTAGGAGCGACTGTATGCGGAGCAGAATTTGCTGGGAGAGTACGGGCTTAGAAACAAGAGAGAGTTGTGCTAGGTTCAGTACGCACTCAACCACATTCGTAATGTTGCTAGAATTCTTCTTACTCTGCTTTCATTTGTCATGGATGCCATCCACTCACCCCCAGGAAAGATTGAGTTATTGGTTCCTCTTCCCAATCTTCAGTCCAACTAATTTTTTTAGCAACACATTTTTCAAATTTGTTAATGTTTTTTTTGGGAACCAATGGTTTTCTGCATAAGACCTGGAGGTAATTTTGCTAGTTTCTCCTAGTGCAATGGACCTTAATTTTGAAATCTCTTGTTATTAATGCTTACTGTTAGCCATGTGTGTACATTTCAAGAATAATAAAGAATGTGTCAGGTATATTTTTTAGATCCTGCAACTAAAAACATGTGTAAAATATCCAAGAAAGTTTACAGATCTTAGCCTTACGGATTGCTTCAACTTCTGCTTACATTAGATTAATATAATGAAGCTCTAAAGAGACTAGTTTAAAACAAATATTGTATTAGAAAATAAAATTAACAAAAAAGGATATATGGACTTCATTTCTATTGATTTTTCTCTTCACTCAATAGTTTTCCCGTGTCTTCAACACCAAATTCAAATTCCTAACAAATAGCAATCATTGCTTCAATAATCAACATACAAATCACCTTTGTTAACAGAAGAGCAATTCATCATCCAAGACAAAAGAAATATGGTAACACCTATACATCACCCAAAACATATTATTTATTATAATATTTAAATGTTAAATGTTAAAGTATATATTCAATCTAATCCTTTATAATATGTGATTGTTTGCCCAAATTTTCATATTCCAACTAATGTGCGCTTAAAATTTAGGTCGAAACTGGCGCAAACTCCCTATGGACGAGATGTAATTTTGTGAAATGAAGATTGTTTTCTATTTACACAAGTGCATACACTAGCTCAAACAATTGTTATATGTGTAGATTGATTCAAAAGTGTAAATGGAATGTACACCTTCTTTGACACTTTAGTGTTCGATCTAATATATCTATGTTTCTAAGTTGGATCTAATTTATGATGTAGGCTTATCCCATACTAATTTTGAGGAATTTATTAAATTTTTTTTCCTGAAACTAGACGTAAATGATGACTTTTTATTCATGTTGAGCTTGTCCATTTAGTCTGAAAAATTTAATGAGTTTTAATAGAGTGTATTTTAGGCAATGTGGTTGCAAGATGATTTTGTTAAGTATGAGCTGCAGTCTGCGATAATAAATTTCTATAGGAGTGTAACTAGATATTAGCTGGAGACTGGACTCAAAGAAATGAAGAAATCTAAGTTGATGATTCGGAAAAAATAGTGTCACTACTACATAAAAGAGGAATTTAAGACATTTTTTTAAAGATGAAATTAATCTTTTGTCTTAAATGTTTAAATTATTAGTTTAATTATCTTAAATTAATAATTAAGATTATTTTAATTGTCTTAATTAAAAAAATAAGATAACAGAAAGGAAAGGCGGGAATATTATTATTTTTGGGTATGTATTTAGCCCCAAAAAACCCGCACGAAAAGGCTAAATGCCTGTTTAAGCGAATACACCATAATAGACATTCTTTCGACTGTTTCCAGAACATAGTTTATCCTCTTTGCTTCTCGTCTTCTCACGGAATGAAGATCTTCTGAAATGAGGGTGAGTAGACATATCACACATACATTTGTATTTTTGTTTCAGGATTTTGTTACAATTGTGATAGGGAAAGGGGGAGAGTTATGTTATATTTTTTTTTTCTTTGGCTCATTTTATGCAGGATTTGATTCTGACAGTGTTGGGCAATTGAGATTTTGTAGTGTGTCAATAGCTCTCTATTCAAAATAGTTGCATTGCAACAGTCAGGTACAACTTGTCCTTTACCTTTGCATATATTTAATCAAGAACCAAATAGTGTTTCTCAAGCTATATTAGAGCTAATCCAAGTAGACTTGAGTCTTATCAGAAATTGTCCTAGTTTTCACAACCAGTAAAGTCTTCAAGAGCTTTCATTAGTTTTATGAGATTCTAGAGCGTCCATTTTCCAAATACCAAGCTGTTATCTTTTCCTGGTCTTTGCTTATTGTTGGGTATGTTAAAAAAATATGTATGCCTCTGTGTGTATTTCAAATGGTAATGTTTTTTAGGTCCAAAAGGTATTTTTTTTGTTATTTTCTTCCCCTGATATTTCATGGTGCTTTTGTTATTATTTTCTGAATTTGATGCCCTTAAAACCCTCCAAAATGGGTCAAACTAAACCCCAATATCACCAGTTAAAAAAAAGATTGCCAATATCACTTTTAACTAAAAACAGAATTATTATGACAACTCCATGAGCCAATTGAATGGTCACATGAACATCCTTTGGAACATCAAGGAAAGATATTACATTGTGCTCATGATCACAAAGAATATCCACATAACAAACCTATAATCTGTGAGTTGTGTTCTTATGCATTCTAATTTTCCTTACTGAGATTTCCTCTTGCTAATCTAGTGTCACGCCTCTTTTATTTTGTATGAATATTTCTAAACCCTTAGCACCTTTTGTCCCTTTTCTCTCTGAACAACAGTGCTCACTAGTGTTGGAGTAGATTAGAAAAAAAGCCAACCTTCTCCAAAGGTTTCTCAAGTGGTGAAGTTGGCCAAAGCTTCCCATTGTTGTGACTAGAGTCATTTTCAAGCTTGAACAATTTTGAGCATGTCTAGTTTGTCTTCATTTTCTAAGGAACTCATCAAAACAACTCTTCATTTTCAAGATTTTGGTTGGAAATCTTGAAAAAATACTTTTTAAAGTGAAGGATATGTTGACAACTGACCCACGATTTCTTTTATGGTTCAAATTCATGTTAAGATCCCCTTTCTTTTGCTTGTATAAAAACTAATTATCTTCAACCTATGCCTTTGTTGAGCTTTCATGGTAGTATGCTCTTTATTTTGTGTAAATCCATATATCTGCACTAAATCCTACAATGTTTTGTAGGTGACCTATTATTGGCAATAATGTATCATGTAAGTGATGACTCCTTTATAAAGAAGTAATCAGGCACCAGTGCCGACCATATGTGGTTGAAAATTTAATTTCTTTTCTAGCAAGGAATCCCAAGTCATCAATGCGATTGACATCCATCATGGAGGCCTTTATTATTAATAATTAGGAAAAACAGTTTCCAGATTCTAATCAATCATTTCAATATTGAAATAAATGGAAGGTTGTAGAAGCAAACATGGATTACTATGGTGTCACATGTCCAAAAGCCTAGGAATCATCAATCACCACTAATTTTTTCAAATCCTCTTTATCTTAACAAAACAGAAAAGGTAACAATATATAAATTGTTTTTTTGTTGTTTCACCCCTAACTCTTGATTTTGTGTCAATTAGATATGTTGTTGTTTAACACAGTAGATAGAAGATCTATAAAATAGGTGTATAACTTTCAAGTGATGCATACATAATGTGTCTTAGTCCAATGGTATGGGTGTGATTCCAATAGATATTCAATGCAAATCTTTTCCATAGTTTCAGCACTACATATTCAATTGTTGTTGCAATAGGCAACATGAAAAAAGGTATCCACATGTCACTTTGTGTTATGTTCTTTCACACCTAGCCATTGACCATATCTTCAAATGGACAACTTTGTTCTAACAACAATCATTCACTATTTTTGAGAAACAAAACAGTGTCAATGCTCTTTTATAGCTATATACAATGATTTGCGGAGTGACTTCAATCCTAGTCACATCTTCTCTTCACTACTTAGGACTACTCTAGCATTGCGCACTGTCCTCATGTTCAACTCTATTCAAGATGATACTCTTGGTCTCTGTCTTGTATTCCTGATCGATGTTCTTTTATCAAAAATATTCCTGACATTTATCAATGATGTCCTTTTTGATGAATGAATTACATTCCTATCATGATAACCCACCATTCTTTTCCATTAATTTGACCCTGACAACTTGTAATAGCACTGGTTCCATTATAAAACTATTGTATTTTCATTAAAAATCTATGTTCTAATCTTTAAATCTTTGTTGTGCATTGACTGCTAGGCATGGACAGCTCCTCTCTGTTTGCTCATTGTCTTTACCATATTTGAATGGTTGGTCAATATATGATGTCACTTTTTTTATGTATGAATTTAAGACTGCCCCCTTATTTTCAACCTACATTTTGATAGTGGATTTTTTACATCATTGTTCTGATTCATGAAATAGCTACCTACAATGACACTTCTACCAATTATATCTTTGTTTACTGTATTCATGATAATAATGTTCTACTTCAGATTTTGTATGCTCACTGTCATGTACTATTATGTAACCACTGTTACTATGTCTTTGGTTTCCATTGTCCATATCCAGTGTCCTTCTCTGTGTTTTCAAGGCTTTAGCATCTCATTTCTGTTGTTCATGGTCTTATTGCATTGGATTTTCCTAATTTTATGGATCCGCAATTAACTGCCCCCCCCTTATTTGAACTCGTGAATCATAAAAGAAAGCTAAAAAACTTATGAACAATGAAAATGTTCTGAAAGAACATGATCCCCATGAAACAAAGAGGGATCCTCGTGATTTTCCTTCTAACATATGACTGATTTCCAATCTTTTGACATGACTATTTTATTTCACTCTACCCACAATGAGACTATGGCAATGTTTTGAATGAAAGGGGAAGGTTTAAATTTATAGAAACAGTACCACAAACCATCTTGAAAATCCCATACCCCTTTGAATAATAAATTTTTTTGTGGCAATGAATGGTGCAACTCAAAAACGACAAGGGTATCAAATAAAAGCAACATGCCCTATGATAGACCAATAAAAGCAGAGATAGACCAATAAAAGCAGCATACAATGAAGTTGTAGCTGCAAGCGAGATCCCCTCAAAAGAATGAAATAATATATTACTACAAAGAATTTTTAAGTAATGAATACAAGAGTATTATTTGAAAAAAACAAATTAAGACCATCATGTAGGAGATGAGGTGCTGGCACCATCACTGCCGCGAGGTTCCCATGCTGAAGCTGTGAAAAGGGGCTGATCCAACCAACCAAGTGTAAGTCCTCCATCTCATTACTTTAGTCTGTAACTCTTGCAGGAGAACATCTCCAACAACATTCTAGCTTGTGAACATCATTTGAGGTTTGGAAGCACATGATGGAGGAAGGAGGATTCACACAGGTTCCTCTCAGAGACAGAGAAGTATGGCCCTTCACAAGCTATGATGTTCCTTATCTCTCTTGCATAAAAATGCTCCACCTTGAGCCTAGCAGAACTGTCTGGCGGAAGATTGGCATCAATTGAATCAAATATAGCTGAGTAATACTGCAGTGAGTTCAAGAAATGGCTTTCAAACGTGGCACCATTATTATGACTTGCCTCTTGCTCAACCATTGCAACAACAACCGGTTTTGTACTCTGAATAAGTCCAAGAAAATCTCTTAAGGCAGACCCATTACCATTTAATGTTTTATGCAGCTGCAATAAGAAATTTACTGTGACGGTCTCCTTGTCCTTAATATGTAACATCCAAAGTCTCACATCTTCCAATTTATCAACAACCACATAAAATTCAAAAGGAATATTTAAGGCTTCTGCAAAGCCTGCAAGCCTGTCCCCTGTATCCTGGAGGTCCTCCTTGGACTCTCCAATCCCTGTAATTCTCACATGGGTTGGAGGCTTAGGCCTGGATGCCAAGCTCTCGAAAAGGGCTCGCCACTGGAGACCCTGCTTTATATCAAAATCTATGATGTGAACTTTGTCTTTGTCCTCAAATGCTTTCAAAATTATCTCATTTGTTGTGTAATAGAAAAATTTAGGAATTGGGCTAATATGATTGAAGCCTGTCATCAGATCATCATCACTTAAATCAAGATCCATAGAAATGGGATGGAATAAGCTGCAACTCAAACCTTCTGTGAAATAAGCTGCAACTCTATGCATGGGACTACTTTCTGGAGATAAAAACTGCTCAAGGAAGGCTCACCAGGCACTATGTAGAGTATATCAGAGAGATAAAAACTGCTCAAGGAAGGCGCACCATGCACTATGATATCACAGATTTTTTCAATCCTTTCAAAATGGTTTTACAATGACCAAAGACATTAATGAGTCTTTCACGAAATGCATGAAGGTAGCCCCTGGAAAAGCAGTAAGTCTCAGCAAATAATGTGTCAAATCTTTTGATATTCATGGCTGCAGAAACCTATTGCAAATATCAATTCATATATTGAGATTGGATGGTTTTCCTTGTGAAATATACTAAAGCCACATGAGAATTTGTGGAGATAGAATTTCCATGCTTACCCAGAAAATCTCAACCAACAAACATTAAGTAAACTAATAATTAATAAAGCAACGGAAAATAAATTTTATTCCTAAGCAAGTGAATATAGGTTATAATTGCCTATTCACAAGACAAATTTTGATTATACTTATATCTTATTTCATATTTTTTTTGCAAAAATGCTGCCTCACTGGATAAACATATTCTTCCTGTGCTAATGAGAGTCATTATATTCAACAGCTAGAATCTTCTGGATACAATCCTAGCCATATAGAAATAAGAAAGTCATAGAATAGGTCATGTATACTAGTTGGAATGCACTTTTCATCAACAATGATTTTGAAAATCATTTTGACGAAGTCTAACATAGAAATTCTGAGGAATTCCATTCCCTTATTTCTAAGCGAGCTAAAATTTTGTTTGTTAATGCCAACTGTCAAACCAAGAAGCTACTGGTCTTTTCAATAGACCCGGACACAGTCCATGTAACTATTTCCATCAGAAATAGAAGGCCACTGTCTTCTCATAGGTCGTAATTTCATCAGGAGCTATTGCTCTTGCAGCTATCTGGGTAGCACAAAGACCAAAAACTTCAGGGAAACTCATTGCAGTAAGTGTTTTGATCTGTAAAGCCATTAAAATATTGTTAAATTGTAAACATTTTCCAAACTAAACTTTTTATGACAATGAATCCTCTTGTTTCAAAAAAAGATTGCCTCATCTAGTCGGATTTGTCTGCTTTTGTAGCTGAATTGGTAGTGTATTTCCACTATATAGATGCTAGCTTGCTATTAATCACATATAAGTAAAAAAGTTTGATTAGTATACATGGCATAGGGACTTGAGCGTACATAGGACAATGTCTCATTGTCTCAATTAGGGGAGGATGCTTTTCATTGCAGAAGATATTCTCATAATGTTTTTAAATTCTAACTAAGTAATAATATAGTCCTTAGGAACATTCTCTGCAGAATTCTCTGTAAAATCAACATTTCATGTCACAAATTAACCAAAAGGATGAATGAAATTGACTTGTCAAGGAGATCTTTCTCCCAACTCACCTATCCAATAGGTTTCAACCAAAAAATGATAACAAGTCCACAAAAGGAAACTCAACCCAAATACATGTACTCATCTAATGTTCTTTGTCCTTTGGAACCTTCTAAAACAACTCAACAACTCCCAGTCAGCTATCTGTGTCATGGGGTGACAATGGTTTCTTCATAGTCAAGGATAACTCCTAATAGCCCTCTCAAAGTAGACTTCTTGGCCCATCTTCTTTTGAAAGGATTCTAGCTATCCACATAGGTTTGGTAACATTCAATAAAGTCTTGACAAATACCCTTAAGGGGTTTTCATAGCCTTTGGTGAAGAAATTACAACTTGAATTAAATCAGTCTGATCTAGACTGTCAACATCCTATTCTTATAGATCACAAAAACTATGGTCTTCAATGCCTTAAGTTCATCAATACCCTAACTTGCAAGAGCTATCAAATCACCCTGAAAATATATTCAGATGGCTCCATGCATGATAGGTTTAGTTTTCAACAAAAAAATTTCAAAAATTCCCTTTGTTAACTATTCGTCTCAGTCTGCAACATAAAAGTGCAGTCCCAGGGCCTCATGACAGCATAAGAAACCCGAACCTCCATACAAATGAAAGTTGATTGTCCATGCATATACCTCTCAAGGGCATAGTTTATTTCTAAGCCTGCATACTGTGAGTGGTTACATGCAATCATTTTTCTTGCACATTGCTCATGACGTGTTGACAAAGCATAATAATTGTCAACTTATCTATTTGTTGAATGCTGACATGTACCATTTATTTATTCAAATATTGTATCAGAAGTCAAATTAGTTACTTTGGGAGGTGCACAGCCTCAAGATTAATAACGATATTTCTCTTCGAAGATGTACTGCAGGAAGATTCCACAAATATGTAGCACATTGTGAGGACTGATAGGTTGAAACTAGATACTAACACAGAATTTGAACATCAACAAACAAGGCATTGAATGGACAATTTGTGCATACATTGGATTTAAGGAGAATCCCCTCAACAGTGGATTGAACTTGTCAATGGTGATTATTTATCACTAAAGGATTTAAATACAAAGATTCTTACATTTGTACTGTACCTTGCTAATTCTTTTGAAACATTTTTGAACAATTGTATATATATTGTCACATTTATTATATTGTCACATTTATGATGCTAATTTTGTCAGACAAATTTTTGTGTCTATTGTTGTGTACTCTGCATGTGTGATATGTAGTAGTTCATTTGATTTGTTACCATTACTGTATCTGCAAAGGGGATGATGAGTGGGAGGCAGTATTGTTTTTCTTTGTCTTTTTCCTTATTTCCTTGGTTTTTTAATTCATAGCACATTAGATTTAGTCATTTGGTGTTGTATCTAACTAGACCAAAATTTTGGATCGTCAAAGCTCTAAATATTGAAACAGGTCAAAAGAAGGAAGAAATCAAACTGGAGGCCTTAATACTCATGTGAAAAGCCTAATTGCTTCTCAAAGTTTTGAAGATTGAAAACTCTAATTTGGATAATATGAAAACATACCAAGGGACAATTTAAAGCTTATGTATAACAAGTCAGCAAGGTGAGTTTGTCAACTTACTTTATATATTGAGAAAACTTTGTACCTCATGCACAACCACAAATTCCCTATCCTACTAAAATGAACTTGGAAGATGCTATTTCCTGATGTATAGGGATTCACAGTCAATGTTTCAACTAAAGATCTGGCTTAATGAGTTCAAGAAGTTACTGGTCTTTTCAATAGACCTGGACACAGTCCTATGTAACTTTTTAACCTGGTTAAATTTCTCCGATCCCTCCGGTGAGATTCAGAGAAATTTGGTTCTCACAAACATATCCAAATCTTAGCCACATCCAACGGTTGGTTTGCGAGATATGGCCCGTGAATTGGGACTGCATTTTCTGGGACAGTCTTTCATTCATTCTCCCAACAATTACTGTCTTTCTCCATTCAAAACACCTACCAACTCTTGCATAAGTGCCTACAACTTGTAAAATAGGTTATTTACACTCTCTACCATAACCCTGTCCATTATGGTGGTTTATTCCACGTTAACTATGAAAGAAACTACATTTCAAGTGCTCTCTGTTCACGCTAGTAAAAGCTTGGACAGTCTACACCAAAAATTGAATATCTTTGCCAATATTCAATGAAATCGGGTGATTCAAAATCCAAAATGGAGTATATTCAGGCCTTCATGCGTTCCAATAGGTTCTAGATAAATATTCTAAGTTTTTCACATGAAATGATGCGTGTAATCAGACTGCAACAATATAATAAAACAAAGAAAAATGCAGGAAACTAAACTTTCATTAATATCCAACTTGTTACATCGTCCATGCTACTCTTTTTGGACATTTTACATCATATTTAAACTTTTTCCCACTATACCAACTGATCCAAACCTCCCAAACCACCTATGGAACCAACTATTAATCGGTTATGTCCTTAACAAAACCTTATTGCATATTATTATTCTTAGCAACTTTTGACTTTTCTAACCTTAGGAATCTAACCATCATCTTTATTACATTGATATGGGCGTATGAGACTTTATGACACCCAAATCATTTATTAAACTCCTATTTATCCCTTTAAACTCTTATAAGATTCACTTTACCCATATGCCCAATTGAGGCATCATTGACAACATTAATTACAATCATGCATTACATGAACTCATATAACCTTATTAGCCTTGATTACAATAAAAAATGGTCATTTTAACTTTGTAGACTCAATTCTCCCATGTATCCTTTATTTTGGCCTTATGGTGACCCCTATGTTCTAGGTGCTCCTGCACCACTCTTTGCTTGATCTTCAGAGCAAAATTTTCTTGGTACGAGTTCCCCCAATTGGGAAAGGTCCACTTTGGATTTCTAGAGGCTTTAGGTTTGAAAAACCATTAAAATTGCTCAAATGATAAAAAATTATCATGTTGGGACCCTGACAAACAAGGTCACAGTCTAGGAGGAGTCTTGTATGTATTGTTTACAACAATTTTGATTCTGAATAAAGAAAAGTTGTTAGAAAAACTACTGGCCATTTACACATTTGGACAACCCAGAGTTGGTGATAAAAAATTTGCAGATTTCATGAACAGGAATCTCAATCTGAATTGGGATGTAGCCAAATATTTTAGAATCGTGTATTCCTATGATATTATTTCCAGAATACCATTTGAAAATTCTCTATTCATGTACAAGCACTTTAGAGAATGCAATTTTTATCCGTCTTTCATAATCTCTATTCACTCTGGATGCTTTCAATCTCCTCGTTATCATAATCCATGTCCTTTTCTATTTGTAAGTTTTTATTAAGATTAGGATTTCTTGGTCCCCAACTTCTTCATGTTTGATGTCTTTGATGCTGATGCAAATCAAATCTCTATTTTCAATTTGACTAGGATTTTTTTTCACCTGAGATGCTTCCAATCTCGTGGTTATGTACAAAGGTACACATGTATGCAAAATGTGGAAGTAGAGAGAAGTCATGTGGAGTGTTTGATAGAATGCCTCAAAGATATGTGTCCTCATGCACTACAATGATTGCAAGATGCACAAAATGGATTTGTTGAAAAGGAAAATGCAATTGGCTAGTATAAAGAGAAGTTTCGTAACCTTTACCAACATCCTCCCTACTTTTACCAAAATGGAAGCTATATAATAGGTAATAGATTTCATTAAAGTATAAAGAATAGAGAGGTTTTCTTAGATGCTATAGTTACAGATGATTTATAGGATTTGTACAAAATGAATTTGTCAAGAAGTATTAACATACGTTCAACCAAACATACTTGGCAGGTGTAAAGTCAGTCTTGACAACCTTTATGAAACATCCCCTCTGCCAGTGTCTAGATGGGATCTTTGGAACAAGGTATGGACATCCAAAAAACTTTTCATAGTGTAAAGATAAGGTATGCATCAAAATATCTTGAGTGATAGTCCTAATTACATGGCTACAAGGAGTTTAGTAGTTAATAAAGAATTGGTAAGTATATGAAAGGGCAGACCCAGGTAGGTAGTTTTTTTAGTTTAGTTAGTGTTTCTTAGGAATGAGTAACTTGTATTTAATGGCAGTTGCTTTGTTGGTTACTCTTCTAACAGATGAAAGAACATGTCTTGTAGATAATGCTTTCTCTATTCTTTCTCTACTTTCTAGACAATCTGAGGATTCAACTGCAATTAGTCCAGGCTCTTGAATACCTCTACTTATTAGTCTTGTTAGATCAAGTACTTCCTCACCCAAATCCAAGGAGAATTAAGTTTCTATCTTACTATCATTGTGCTTCCATACAGGATCTCAAACTGTAAATATGTTGTTGAGAATGCCATCAATAATTCCTTGTCTGTATAGTCTTCTCACTTTGGGCACTCCTTGAGCCAGAAGGAAGGCCACTTCACTGCTTAGGATCCTTCAAAACATTCTCTCCTCTCAGAATCAGAATCCAATTGCTTTGGTGATGTAGTCATCTGATTCATTCTTTAAATTTGTTTGTTCCTGCCTATTTGTTGTACACTGTATCCTTTGGTCATGGATCAACATAAAATGTAGACAAATATGTCATAAGCTCCTTGCCACTTCTCAATCCTGAAAGCAAGGTAAGCTCATATCAATTCTTGTGATTTTACAACCACATGAATGCACAAACAAACACCACTATTACTACTAGTATACAACTACTCTCTCTACTGGGCCATATATCCCATACCACCATACCCCCATGTATAAATATAGCTACAGGTCTTTGTCCCAACTCTAAGTCATAGATCAACCTTTTTCCTTGATGCTGGAAGCTACACCAATTAGATAGAAGGTTTGAAAATCATAAATTACTCTATGATGTGAGCCAACATTCACATTTATAGGTGTGTTCTCAAAGAATTACATCATGGCAGGACCGATCGGGTGTCTTGGATGAGTTGCAGGTCTGAAATGGAGGAAAATTGAAGGAACAAATGTTACATCATTAGCCGCCAAGTCCATTTACACAACAGATAAATCTCTAGGTGGACGTGGAGTACCCCTACCATCATCTTGATCAAATAACAACCTGATTAGTAGATGCCAGCAATTAAATTGGAGAATTCTGCATGTATTAATGTCAACTCTCAAGCTATCTATCAATTGATTAAATTACCTGGTACGATCTGCATGAACTATCAATTCTAACGTTTTAGTATTGGCTTTTATTTCCAGGAATTAATAAAGTGAAATTGTCCATTGAAGTTATATTTGAAGGACATGATCAATCATCATTCTTTTATCGAGATTCTTGAGGGAAAGGATATTACCAAAGATCAAACATTAGAAGACTTGGCGTGAGTTCCTGTCTTTTTTCTCATCCATCCACAACCAATTAAAATTATTGCTATTGTATTTTTTGTTCTTTTTTCTTTCTTGACCATCTAGTTTTATGCTTATAGTTGTCTCTAACATAGATAACCAAATCCAACTAATCAAGGACCCATTCTTGAATTTGTGAACTTATATGCTAATTTCTTATTGTTGTATTCTTGAGAATTGCAGTGATCTTTATGGACAAAGAGACTTCTATAGAACAGTTCTAGAAGATTGTGACGTATCGGTTGGTACAAGGTGAGTGGAAATTCCTTATCCACGTCTAGCTGAAATAGTTCTTGAATTCTAATGACGATAAAGACAATGCAAATGTGCAAATGATGATACAATGCAACTGTGCCTCCTCCATGATCATTTTCCCTAATGATGATAAAGACATACTTGACAAGGGAAATCAGTGTTAATGTCTAGAATATCATGCTGAGAATTCCCAATAAATCTTTTTTCCTCAAGATTTTCAATTGCAATAGAAGAGTATGTATAAAGTGGGGAAGTCCCATGGTCTCTATACAAAAATCCAAGTGTCTGATAAGCTAGCAATATTGTTTCATATTTCCCAAATGTTTTTTCCTTAGTGGGGAGAACCAAGTAATGCATTTGAAATTGATTTTATATCAAATCTTGATGTGGGCATCTGACTATTTGAACATTCTAGAACACCCTCTTGTACCCTTATTATGTCCAATACACCATCTTTTTTATGTATTGTGATCCATATTTTCTTCTTAAGTAAAATTTCACTAAGAAACCCATGTCAGCAATGTCTAATTAAATACTAAGATTTTTCTTCCTATAACTCTCTCATGATCTTGATAATGGATCATGGAGTGTGATCTGAAACGTTAAGGAAAATAAAAATCACAAAGGAACTGAGGAGAAAAGAAATGATTAAATATTGTTTCTGACCATATCTGCCCCTAGACCAGCTAGTGTTAACTAGCCATCCTATTGCACCATGATTTTCCATCCTCTTTGCTAGCATAGCTGCATATTTTGCTAGCTTCAACATCATAAATGTTGCACCAAAACATGTAGAGAAAGTTTCTCGTGGCTGCTTCACTCCTTCAGTGCTTGCTACGTGCAACCATAGAAAAAATTCAAGAACATGAAAATTCACAATAAATAATTATATGGACAATTTCAATTGAGCTTACAAAGACAGTGTAACCACTAATAAAGTGATACATAGTTTGAGCCAACATGAGCTTGCTAATTGGTGGTAGAACGCCAAAAGCATCACATGCCAATAGAATTGCATTCTTAGTATGAGGCCCTATACGTGGGGTCTTTGAATTTGGAATGAACTCTATAGGATAGGATACCTTTGTATTCTATGAAATTAAGGCACAATAATTAGGTCCAAGAATTCTAAAACTGCATTTATTATACCCTTTCCTTGTTCTCCACAAAAAATAATTTAAATAAATTCTTCTAAATATTACAAGCCTTTATTTATTGACTCTTGAATAAGTTTTCCATTTGGTAGACAAGCTTTTAAAAGGAAAGGTCCAAGTTGCAAAATAGTATACTAGTTATGGATTTATTTGAGAAATCAACCTCACTTGTATGGATATCAAATACAACACTCTCCAATACTGTCATGAAAAGTTATGTATGAGCTGAAATGACAGAAATTTGAATACAAGTAGTATTGGAAGACTTATTTAGAAAACAAATAAAAGGTAAACATAATAGTTCCAAATTTGATTGCATTATATATTTTAGGCTCTTTCTCTTTGAAAGTTCCACACACTTTGCATAAAAACCTCCTTCAATATTCGACATGTCATTGTCAGTTGTGTTCTTTCACAATGTAAAGTTTTGTTATCGTTGAAAATACAATTAGTATTTGAAACTTTAAATATTTGACAATCCAAAGAATATACTCACATCCTAAGCCTTTCCCATATTGCATCCAAAATGAAAAGACAAAACTCCTTTCTTTGGCATTAGGTAATGCATAATATTGAAATCATGTTTAATGGAAAGTACTAGTATACATGGTATGAATATTCTTTAAAGGGTACTAGCTCAATGGAAGAGCACCTACTTTGTAAGTAGGAGGATGGTGGTCCGATTCCATCGTGCCCTAATATGACTAAATATATGACTAAATTAAGAACTAAATATATGACTAAATTAAGGACTAAATATATGACTAAATAAACTACTAAATCAATGACCAAATAAATGACCAAATAAATGACTAAATAAATGACTAAATCAATGACCAAATAAACGACTAAATCAATGACCATATAAACGACCAAATAAATGCTTAAATAAACTACCAAATCAATGACTAAAATAGTTTAGTCATAAATTTGGTCACGAGATAAATAACTGGCAATAAACTACTAATGGTCACGTGACCAAAGTTAGTCATTTATTTACAATTTTTAGTAGTTTATTTAGTCATATATTGTTGTTTTTGTACTAGTAAGGGGATTGAACCTTCAGGTGCTTCATGAGTAACAATATCAACTGCTTGCATCAAGATCAAAAGATCACCCGGTATAGAGCTTACTGTTGTCTTGGTTGTGGTTCCCTCTTCTTTTGGTTGAGCTCCAACAATGGTGACATCCTCATCATTTTCGTTGTCATCAGGATCACCATTTGCGATGTCCTCAATGAGTATATCAAGTGCATTATTATCAATCCCTTATATTTCTACTTGATCTGGTGCATCATGAGTTAAGCTAATCTCTTTGGTGGCATCTGTTGTATCAGGTATCTCGGTATCTGATATATCAATTTTGTGCTTTGGTGCCATGTCTGCATCATCAGTATGAATTCCCTAACCTTTTCTCTTAAGTTTCTTCTCGAGAACAATGGCTGAGGCCATCTCTTTAGATTCAGCTCTAGCAAGTAATATGGAAGTCCACAAAAGTTGACTGCCCTCATCTATATCTGCCAGATTCTCATCAAGTATCTGTAGTGCCCAATTCTTCACTTGAAATCTCTTTGAATACTTATTCATTAATTCCTCAATTTCAGAAATTGTCAATGTTGGCATTGCCGAAACTAGGGATTGTTCCCTCATTCTTTTCTCTGCATTCAAGGCATATGTCCATTTCTGTGAAATTCTTTCTTCTAATGCCTTGGGTAAATGTTTGGCAAATTCAATTGGCACCCTCTTGAATCTGATCATCATTTGGATGATAGCCTCTTCAATTTTGTTCTGGTCTTCGGTTGACAAGTGCTCAAACCGACCAATTTCAGGATCACTTAATTCTCAATTTTCAATTATTTCTTCAGCAACCTCATCAATTGACTGACTCTTATTTACAACAATTTTAAATTGATCATTATCATTTTCATCATCATCTAAATCATCTTTCCCTCTAATTAGCTTTCTTCTTTCCTTAGGGGCCTCGGTAGAAGATTTAGTACCTCTCTTTTTGTAGGTCTTTGTCAGTGTTGTTGTTGTTGGCCTAGATATCTTCACAACTCCTTTCTTCGGTGGAGGTGAAGCTGCAATTGTTGGCCGTGTATGTGCCCTTGTTTGCACTTCTAACTGCTTCTTCTTTGGAGTGGGGGAAGGAGAAACCAGTGTAGGATCTACATCATTGTCTGACTCGGTTTCTTCACTATCATGTGGTTTGTCAGAAAGAAGTAACTGACCTTCGGTTGCTACCTCAATTGGTATACTATCAGATGATCTAGCATCATCACCAAATTTCTTAACCATATTTTTCATCATCTTCTTTGACTTCTTTGTAATTTTACTGATGACTAGACCTGTTTTAATTCTTGTCTTGGCCTCTTCATAAGTTCCAAACATGTATGCTTTAGGATCCTTAGACTCAGCCAATAAAGCCTTTATTGATTTAGAAGTAAAATCAATATCTATTTCATATCCCATGGGGGCTAACCATTTTGTTCTTGGCTCCACAACCTTAATCAAAGTATGATCGGTGTCAACTAGAAAACAAATTTCTTGTTCATAGTCTTCAACTAGTTGCCTTGGAATTCTGCTTCGAGAATTCATTCTACCTTTGAATTGTTCAAATTAGTTATCTACTACACTGTTAAAATTATTTCCCAAGTTCTTAATCAAATCTATAATTTGAACTGTGACTGGCTTATCGGATGACCATTCCACATTACCGACTGCTGGGAAAAATCCTTGCACATAAAAGAATATGCAAACTAGAAGGGATCCAAACTTACATGTATTTGACTTTGGTAACTGGATTGTCTTCATGTTATCTTCAATCTGCTTCAAAAGAAGCTTGGTGAGGTCCAACTGAAAACTTTTATTGACCATTTTGAAAGCTTGTCAACAACTCCACATGGTACATTGTTTAGTCTTCTCGACTGATAGATCTTGTAATCAATGACATGAGCTGCGAATTTTATTTCAAGGTCTTTGATTGTGCTTATCTTCATAGCTCGGCCATCCCATTCGGCTCCCGTGTTCTTTTCAATTTCAACCCTTGATGCATTGCGAAGTGCTTTTGTCTTGTCAGTGGTAGGATACCCGGTGACAACATGAATAATGTTCTTAGTGATTTTAATAGGCTCATCCAACCATAACTTTCCATCATGGAACCGACTGAGAACAACTGATGTGGGGGCATTCTAGGGTACTCGGTGAATTTGCATGGTGGTGTGTTGTTTTGGTTATGTGTTACTCAGTTGTAGCTTTAACCGACGGTCTCGGTTATTGAAGGAAGCTTGATCACTGAAGGAATTCGATGAAACCTCTTGCACTCGGTGGAACTTGTACTCGACGATGTTTGTGGTGCTTGGTTGACATGCTTGTTCGGCAATGCTTGTGTTGCTCAGTGTTGCTTGGCGTGGTCGGTTGTTTCACTAGTGCTCGGTTGTTTCTCTAGTGCTCGGTTGTTCTGGTTTATCGATTGGAGTTCTTAGAGATTCGGTTGGCCGACTTGGTGCATTTATTGTTGGTAGCTTTTGTTGTATTCTCCTATGTAGATCTTGAGGCCGACATGGAGAATTAAATGTTTGTAAGGCTATTTATGAGCCAACTGTTGTTGCATTTAATATTTGTTTGTAATAGGAGCCGACTTGGTTGAGGAGTTAATTGTTTCTTCCAGCCGACTTATGGCTGAAGATTAGTATTTAAGGAGTGTTTGGGTAGTTGTTTAAGAGGCAGATTAGTAGATTTGGGAGAAGATAGAAGATTAGATTTGGATCCTGTGAGATCTTGAAGATCAGATTGTTATCTAATAGTTTGTAATGGAAGAGCTAGTGGTTTGCATGCTTGGAGGCTTGCGAGCTCAAGTTCAGATTGCCTTAGTGTTTTCCATCAGTTGCTGATTTGTTTCAGAGTTGGACTAGCTGAGAGATTGCATAGATACTTTTGATTGTATTTAGCCCTAACCTAGAAGGCCTTACAACTGGGCATGTTAATGAAAATTCAGTTGAAAACATTGTCTTGTTGTGTTATTCAGCATTGTAGTGTTTGGTTGCTTGTTTGCACTGTCTTTAATTGGATCCTCCTTACCTGTCCCGCATCAGGTGGTATAAGAGCTTGAAGATCTTGAGTGTGTAAACTGATCTCTGAGTTGAGGCTGTTTGCACCAGGACCTTGTTGGTGACTTATTACTTTGGGTTTTTG
Organism: Chamaecyparis obtusa; assembly: GCA_027943335.1. Classification (NCBI taxonomy): domain Eukaryota; kingdom Viridiplantae; phylum Streptophyta; class Pinopsida; order Cupressales; family Cupressaceae; genus Chamaecyparis; species Chamaecyparis obtusa. The sequence continues at coordinate 101,620 of BSBK01000493.1, read as the reverse complement.
AAAATCTTGAAGGATGCCTCCGAGAAGATTGGACCCTAGAGCGCGATTGCAGATCTTTGTGATGGTGTGGAATCAAAGATTACAGAGAAAGTTAAAGTTGATTTCAGATTTGAGATGGAATTGATGACGAATGACATGATTACTGAGGTCATGAGAGCTATTGCTGGTATGCCAAGGAATCTTGGTACTGATGATAGTTATGAGGAAGCTTCTGAAGACTTTGAAGCTGCTATATCTAGTGGGGATGACTGGAGAGACAGATCTGGTGAAGACAAAATTGGTCAGTTACATAGATCCGGAGCTCGGTTAAGTACTAGTTATCGAATGGAAGTTTCTACTTTCTCTAGTACTTTGAGACCTAAGGACTTGATTAATTGGATTGGTGAATTAGAAGACTTATTTGAGCTTGAAGAAATTGAAGATCCTCTTAGAGTAAGATTGGCACAGACTAAGTTGAAAGGACATGCTGCTCTTTGGTGGAAAGAATTACAAAGAGATAGAGAAGATGAAGGTGAAATGAAGATCAATCGGTGGAGGTTGATGATGACTATATTGAAAGCTAAGCTCATACCTGTCGACTATGAGCTTGAATTGTTTAAGAAGTTGCAGAATTTGAAGCAAAAAGATTGAGAATTAGAAGACTTATTTGAGCTTGAAGAAATTGAAGATCCTCTTAGAGTAAGATTGACACAGATTAAGTTGAAAGGACATGCTGCTCTTTGGTGGAAAGAATTACAAAGAGATAGAGAAGATGAAGGTGAAATGAAGATCAATCGGTGGAGGTTGATGGTGACTAAATTGAAAGCTAAGTTCATACCTGCCGACTATGAGCTTGAATTGTTTAAGAAGTTGCAGAATCTGAAGCAAAAAAATTTGACTGTGGAGGACTATACTGAGGAGTTCTATAAGTTGACTACTTGGTTTGGACACAGAGAACTTGGTAAAGAAAAGGTAGCTCAGTATGTGAATGGTTTGAGATTTAATATTCAGGATGAGCTTGGTATGCTGAAGATTGATTCAATTGAAGATGCTTATCAGTATGCTCTGAAGGTAGAAGATAAGTTAAAAAGGAGACAACATAGTAATCCCCGAGGGAAGGAAAATATTGATCACTCGGCGAAGGATAAACCGACTGTTGAAGATGAACCGAAACCTATGGAATTGAAAAAGAAGACATGTAGAGTTATCTTTAAGGGTACTTGTTATAATTGTGGTGAAGAAGGACATTGTTCTTTTCAGTGTACACAGAAGAAGTTTGGTGACTGAAGGAATGCTGTGGTAAATGAGAACATTCAGAATCAACCTGAATCTGAGAACTTTCTGGTTCGCAGAACATTGTTCGGTGCAAAGGAGGAACCTTGTCAGAGGAGTAATTTGTTCAGAACTTGGTGCAAGTCTGGAGGTAAACTTTGTGATGTAATTGTTGATAGTGGTAGTACTGATAACCTTGTTGCTAAGGACATGGTTCGAAAACTTGGTTTGAAGAGAATGAAGCATCCTTATCCTTATAGGATTGGTTGGTTACAAGATGTTCATGCTCTGGAAGTGAGGGAGCAGTGCTTTGTTGATTTTCAGATTGGCCAGTATATTGTGGAGATGAATAGTTGTCATATATTGCTTGGTAGACCTTGGCAATATGATTGTAGAGCTATGTATGATTGTGTTAAGAATGTGTTTACTATTGAGAAGAATGACATGAAGCTTTCCCTGATGCCTTTGCTGGATAGAACACTTGGTAGGAGAAATTTGAGCTTTGGTAGCCGAGATGAGTTGAGAAATTTTGAAAGGACAGATTAGTATGGAGAACAAGCATGTGTGTTATCAAGGAAAGATTTAAAAAGACAAAGGAAATTGAAGTGGAAGAGTATGCAAGGTGAAGAGTTGAAGGACTTGTATGTGAAAAACCAGTTCGAGGTTTATGTGCTAAATCTTGGAAGATGTTCTTCCAGCCTATGAGAACATCTTTTCGAACCTGGGGTGTCTGATGCAAGGGCATTATAGGGTACTCGGTGAATATGCATGGTGATGTGTTGTTTTGGTTCTGTGTTACTTGGTTGCAGCTTTAACCGACGGTCTCAATTATTGAAGGAAGCTCAGTCACTAAAGGAACTCGGTGAAACCACTTGCGCTCGGTGGAACTTGTACTTGACGATGTCTGTGGTGCTCGGTCAACATGCTTGCTCAGCGATGCTTGTGTTGCTCAGTGTTGCTTGGTGTGGTCGGTTGTTTCATTGGTGCTCGGTTGTTTCTTTGGTGCTCGGTTGTTCTAGTTTACCGATTGGAGTTATTGGAGATTTGCTTGGCCGACTTGGTGCATTTATTGTTAGTATCTTTTTTTATATTCTCCTATGTAGATCTTGAGGCCGACATGGAGAATTAAATATTTGTAAGGCTATTTATGAGCCGACTATTGTTGCATTTAATATTTATTTGTAATAGGAGCCGACTTGGCTTAGGAGTTAATCATTTCTTCCAGCCGACTTGTGGTTGAAAATTAGTATTTAAAGAGTGTTTGGGTAGTTGTTTAAGAGGTAGATTATAAAATTTGGGAGAAGATAGAAGATTAGATATGGATCCTGCGAGATCTTGAAGATTAGATTGTTATGTGATAGTTTGTAATGGCAGAGCTAGTGGTTTTCATGCTTGGAGACAAGGAGATTGCTTGGAGGCTTGCAAGTTCAAGTTCAGATATGCCTTAGTGTTTTCCATCAGTTGCTAATTTGTTTCAGAGTTGGACTAGCTGAGAGATTTCATAAATACTTTTGATTGTATTTGGCCCTAACCCGGAAGGCCTTACAACTGGGCATGTTAATGAAAATTCAGTTGAAAAAATTGTCTTGTGTTATTTCGCATTGTGGTGTTTGGCTGCTTGTTTGGACTGTCCTTAATTGGATCCTCCTTACCTGTCTTGCATCGACAACCCTAATCCACTCGTTCTTGAAGTTTCTCGGAAAGTATAGGGCATTCACCAGTCCTTTTACTTCCAGTTGCTCATGATCGGATTTCAATTTTCCATCTTCTCCACACAACTTGTGATACGCTGCATGCATTTCAAAACCACCAATTTCCCCTATCTTGCAATGGATGTATGAGTGCACGTCCTCAACCAATAAAACCCTAGGTGGTATGCTTGAGAAAGCTCTCGTTTGGTCAATTTGGGATGCAACTTTAGGATGAAGTTTGTATTTGGGCTCATTACATGTTGCAGAAACTATAAGATTAACTTCTTCCTCCTCTACAAACTTAGATTTGTTTATCTTTGATGCGGATGCCATAGTTTCTTGTTTTAGGGTTTTGGTAAGTAACATATGAACATCTCAGTGATAACAATACTTACTCGGAAATGTTGATGAAATTACTCAGAAGACTTTGAAACTACACTCAAATGATCTATAAATCATTTGCTTGAAATCGATCTAGAAACTCTTTGCTCTTCGTAAATGCTGGTGAAAAATGAACTAAGTATCACATATTTATAGCTTTTTCAAATTCCCGCTCAAACCTTTTTGTAATAAATGCTCGACCTAATCACAGCTTGATGACAACTGTCAAACTCAGTGTGTATCGCAAAATACCAATAGCTCGGTTAACATGTAACTTTTCACTCGGTTAATACTGATACTCGGTTAACCTTGCATAGTAGTCACTGACTGGTAACTTCTCACTCGGTCTAACATATACCGACTGTAAACTCTTTAAAGTTCAAAACTTGTAAAACCATAATGCATCTCAATTTATGTGGATTTGGTATATGCACATCTAACATAAGGAACTGTATGAAAAATGTGATCATCTTGAATTATAAGTTCCATACATACCTTTTTTAGCTTAGGTGGAGGTGTCGATGTCACCCAATCCAATGGATGAGGTTTCACCGACTGCATTGTTTGACTTAGAATTATCATTTGATGCTTTTCTCCACACAGTATTTCTTATTCTCATGATATCTTCAATTGTATTGCCATTTTCAAAAACTTGTGTTTTTGGTGCTTGGTCTCTGCAATCTTTACTTAGGTGACCGACTTTGTGACAATGTAAACATGTCATACCAGTTCTTGTCCAACTTCAAGATTTTCCTACCCATCTCTTCCTCATGCAATTAGCTGCAATATGTCCATACCTTCCACATGCTATGCATTTAACCCATGTGTTATAATCCCAAGTGCAAGCATTACCTTGTGTTGGAGCTCTAAATTTTGGGCAAAATTTGGATTCCTATATAGTGATAAAACTCTACAAAATGACCTCTTAAACTCCATGCCCAATAATTAATGTTGGAGTACATGAAATGGGATAAAAAAATATATTAATTTTCAATTAAAATTTGAGGGATTAAGAAATGAAGCTCTGTGACAGGAACAATCAAAATTTTGTGATCAAAGCCTTCAAAAAATGCTAGAATTTCGACCTGCTGCAATGATGATGCCGAGAGAGGCAGAAGATGGTCGAATTTTAAAAATCTAAAAACGACCCAGTGCAGGAAATCAAATTTCCTATCTCTAGTGTAAATTTTAGCTTTCCACGAGTTGTTTTGATTTTTCGACCAGACCCAAATCTGGAAGTTAGGTAGTTATTTTTTAGTTAGTTTATTATTTTTCAAAATAATTTGTAATAAGGGTTGTGTCTTTTCACCCTAGAGAGGTGTGAACGCCACTCAAAAACATATATTTACATAATGTAAAATATAAAAGACAATACAATTCAGATTTTCATAGGATAGAATTTGATCACAACTACAATATGAACTCTAATGTACTATTTTTTCAATATTAATAAAGATAAGTGCTCTTCTTTTTAATTGTGGTTATAAGTTATATGTTTTCAATTAGTCTTTCGGATATTCTATTTAATGGAGTGTTTCATTGTGTTAAATTCCCTAAGTGTTATAATTCAAAACCACTATACAATTAGAATATCAGTAGAAAGGTCTGTGTAAGTTTTTCTTCTGTTTCTATTGGTCTCTTGAATAGAGTTAAATTTAATAGAACTAGTTGTATAATCTGATTTGAATTATACTTTAAGTGGAAGCCTCTGAAATGATGGTCTTGTCTTATTAAAGCAAGTTTCTTTTAAAACCGTCTCTGATCGTACATAGGATTGAAATTTTTTGACTTTATAGCCCAAGTATTTAGAAGGCACTGATCTAACTATTATTTGAAAATTATCATTTGGTTCATACTTTGTGGTTTGTAGATTATATAATCATTATTTCAAAAGCATTACTTTTCAAGTCCTTAGTTTAATCTACTTTAGTCAAGATTTATAGATTAGAAATTATCGGGAGATTTATTATTTTCCTCCAGGGATTATTCACCACCTTGGGAGGAACTTTTTTTTTTTTATGTACGCAGTTGTGCGACATAGAAAATTTGATATTTCAAAGTGAAATTAGGCCTACCATCCTTGGCTTGATTAAAGCCAAAATTGCAGAGGTATAAGTGGTATATAACCATTATACCTGTCAGTTGGCCAAAAGCAAATCTGAACCATCATTTTTGGGTACCAACAAATTGGCGACTCTACTGGGGAGAGTTTCTCACAATATATTTTGTGAAGTTACCTAGAATTTCAGATTTTGCAGATCAAAATCAGAAAGTAGTTATATTAGTTTATTTGGAAGCACACTCTACTAGAAGAAAGAACCCAGAAGCAAGACATTCCTCAAATGAGGTGGCACCTCTATTCAATAAAACATTTAAATCAGTGACTCTACTGAGGAAAAAGACCTAGAAGGAGATAAGTAATGTTTTCCTCTTTGAAAGAGGTGACGACTCTATTGACAAGAACCTAATGTATAAAGAAACAAGTTATTACCAATTTACATATTTAGAATGTATCGGAATAAACAACCATTTCAAAGAAAACTATTTATTCTAGATGGTATCAGGTCATTGGATTTGAGGGGATTCCATTGTATTCCTTTTAAGTTGCTCCCTAAGTTTTCACATCTTGTACCAAAGTTCCATTGAGAATGGGATGAATCAACAGTTGAACATTTGGATGCATTTTATGCATTTATAGAGAACTATGAGATTTGTGCAGAAGATCAGGAAATGAAACTATTTGTTAGGACATTAGAAGATAATGCAAGAGAGGCATATGAATCATTACCTACACAAATTATTTCATCTTGGAAAGAATTTGAACAATGGTTTCTATATGAATTTCATGATGCAAGCGATGAAGATAACATGTGTTATGAGCAGTGTGAAGACCAAAGTTGCATCATAGAGGAGGATCGTAGTATGTATCTACTTGATGCATTTTCCAGTTTGGAGAGATTTGAAGGGGAGTCTTCTGCACACTTATTCTTGAGTATGGCAGATATGTATCAGAGGATACATGTAACAATTATGCCTTCACAAAAAAAATTAATGAGAAAGGTCAAAAACTTGGGAATCTCTCCAGATGACCCTGATCTGAAGCTACATTTTAAGATATTAGAAGAAGACAGTGAAGACAAAGAAGAGGAGGCTTATGATCAAATTGAACAAGGCCTTGTGTTTGATGGAAATCTGAGTGATGATGAAGAAGATCCAAATTACATATCCCCTTTGGACGCATTTTTGAACTTAGAGAAACAAGAAGAAGAATCTGCAGTATAATTCTTCATAAGGATGTTTAATATCTGTCAAGAAATACCTTCAGAGTGTAGACCTACATCTGATCTTTTCAATAAAATGCAAGAACTAGGTCTTTTATATAATCGTCAGTTTATTACCTTTCTCAAACTTATGAATAATGAACTGGTTGCAGAGGAGAATGAGTGCAGAACTGAAATAACATATGAGTCAAGTGAGGTTTCAAATTTGAATGGAGAAGATTCTTTTGGATAGTCTGAGGAAATTTTTTTCCATGATGATACTTGTATGATATCAAACATTAGTGAATATGAAAATGAGGAAGAGCTTAGAGGATCTTCTCCGTGTGGAAGAGATTTCAACCTTATTAGACATAGAATACCGAAGAAACACAAAGAAGAATGGTCCAAATTTTTTCTCAATCCACCATGGTAAGGAGGTTGACGGATCAACCCATATTCAAGATAAATCATATTGTGGAGATGAAATAGAATTGCATGAACAAGAGGAAGTTTCAGGAGATAATGTCAATGAAGATGTTAGTCTTGTTGATGAAAAACTTGATGATCCAAATGAAAATTATCATGAATGTATGCCTGAATTCTCTATGTTCTTAAATCCATTGTTTGAAGAGGATCCTTTATGCAATAGAATCCATCAACATCATAATGAAGATAACAATCCCAATTCTAAAGTTGATGAAATTCATGAAGTTCATTCAGAGGATGAGATATCTTTTAGTTCATCCTTTGAGCTAGAGGTACACCAAATATGTGAAGATGAGATGGAATCAACCAATCATGATGGGGGAAATAGATTAAAGGATAGTCTTGAATATTTCTCAAATATCACACCTGACCATAGTTCTGGTATATGTGAAGAAGTGTCTCCTTGACATGAACCATCTTTAAAACCATTATATGAACAAGTGTTGCACCATAAGCCTAAAGAAAACATTGGATTAGACAAACATAATCTGCATTCTAAATATGGAGACATAGAAAATTGTATACAAAAGGAAAATCACGCAAAAAATATTTATTCTAATGTTTATGACTGGTCACATGCATGACCATAGGGATCTTCCGTTCGGAAAGGACCAAAGTGTATCTGATAATTTCTCAAAGGAAAAACAAAAAGAAAATACCAAAAACTACATTGATAAAGAAACAAGTATTGTTCACAAAAATTATGGCATCATATTCAAGAGATCCAAAGTGTTACATGATCAAAATCAAGTGTTTGATAGAGGAAATGATCAATGTTCAATTTTGGGGGCCTTGGGCCACCCAATTTTACTTTGCATCAGATTAGTATGGATACTTGGTTTGCTTCTCCAGAGATAGCTGAAATCTTGCTATGCTCACATGGAGCATACGTCCCCAGAAAGAGCCTGTTGGAGCTCTAAATTTTGGGCAAAATTTGGATTCCTATATAGTGATAAAACCTTACAAAATGGCCTCTTAAACTCCATTCCTAATAATTAATGTTGCAGTACATGAAATGGGATAAAAAGTTATATTAATTTTCAATTAAAATTTGAGGGATTAAGAAAGAAAGCTTTGTGACAGGAACAATCAAAATTCTGTGATTAAAGGCTTCAGAAAATGTTGGAATTTCGACCTGTCTCAAAGATGATTCCGCTAGAGGCAGAAGATGGTCGAATTTTAAAAATATAAAAATGAACCAGTTCAGAAAATCAAATTTCCTATCTCTAGTAAAAATCTTAGCTTTCCACGAGGTGTTTTGGTTTTTCGACCAGACCCAAATCCGAAAGTTAGGTAGTTATTTTTTAGTTAGTTTATTATTTTTCAAAATAATTTGCAATAAGGGTTGTGTCTTTTCACCCTAAAGAGGTGTGAAAGCCACTCAAACATACACACACACACACACACACACACACACACATAATGTAAAATATACAAGACAATACAATTCAAATTTTCATAGGATATAATTTGATCACAACTACAATATGAACTCTAATGTACTATTTTCTCAACATTAATAAAGATAAGCGCTTTTCTTTTTAATTATGGTTATAAGTTATATGTTTTCAATTAGTCTTTCGGATATTCTATTTAATAGAGTGTTTCATTGTGTTAAATTCCCTAAGTGTTATAATTCAAAACCACTATACAATTCGAATATCAGTAGAAAGGTCTGTGTATGTTTTTCTTCTGTTTCTGTTGGTCTCTTGAATAGAGTTAAATTCAATAGAATTAGTTGTATAGTCTGATTTGAATTATACTTTAAGTGGAAGCCTTTGAAATGATGGTCTTGTCTTATTAAAGCAAGTTTCTTTTAAAACCGTCTCTGATCGTACATCGGATTGAAAGTTTTCTGACTCTATAGCCCAAGTATTTAGAAGGTACTGATCTAACTATTATTTGGAAATTGTCATTTGGTTCATACTTTGTGGTTTGTAGATTATATAATTATTATTTCAAAAGCATTACTTTTCAAGTCCTTAGTTTAATCTACTTTAGTCAATATTTATAGATTATAAATTATCGGGAGATTTATTTTTTTCCTCCAGGAATTATTCACCACCTTGGGAGGAACTTTGTCTTTTTATGTACGCAGTTGTGCGACAGAAAATTTGATAGTTCAAAGTGAAATTAGGTCTACCAACCTTGGCTTGATTAAAGCCAAAATTGCAGAGGTATAAGTGGTACATAACCATTATACCTATCAGTTGGCCAAAAACAAATCCGAACCATCATTTTTGCGCACCAAAAAATTGGCGACTCTACTGGGGAGAGTTGCTCACAATATATATTGTGAAGTTACCTAGAACTTCAGATTTTGCAAATCAGAATTAGAAAGTAGCTATATTAGTTTATTTGGAAGCACACTCTACTAGAAGAAAGAACCTAGAAGCAAGACATTCCTCAAATGAGGCGGCGACTCTATTCAATAAAGCATTTAAATCAGTGACTCTACTGAGGAAGAAGACCCATAAGGAGATAAGTAATGTTTTCCTCTTTGAAAGAGGTGATGACTCTATTGACAAGAACCTAATGTATAAAGAAACAAGTTATTACCGATTTAGATATTCAGAATGTATCAGAATAAACAACCATTTCAAAGAAAACCATTTATTCTAGATGGTATTAGGCCATTGGATCTGAGGGGATTCCATTGTATTCCTTTTAAGTTGCTCCCTAAGTTTTCACATCTTGTACCAAAGTTCCATGGAGAATGGGATGAATAAGCAGTTGAACATTTGGATGCATTTTATGCATTTATAGAGAACTATGTGATTTGTGCAGAAGATCAGGCAATGAAACTATTTGTCAGGACATTAGAAGATAATGCAAGAGAGGCATATGAATGATTACCTACACAAAGTATTTCATCTTGGAAAGAATTTGAACAATGGTTTCTATATGAATTCCTGATGAACTACAACTAATTGAGAACCTGATTGATGAACTACAAGTGATTAGAGATCACCGAGTATTGAATTGTTATGTAGGATAATTGAATCAATCATTATGTTGTCATTGATGTCAACTAGTTTTGACAATACTTATCATGGTAGTTGTAAGTATCTAGACATTTGTAAAGAGGAGAGAAAAGATGAAGAACTGAGATATCTACATGGAGGAAGATGAATATGACAAATGAGGATAAGGAATACTCTTGGTAACTTATTGATGAGTCTATGACTTCATATTGTTGACTTGATTATGTTGCATTAATATGTTATGAAGTTAGAAGCAAAATGTTACAAAGTAGTGTGGTCGGTTAATGGAGCATTCTAGTATACACCGAGCCAGTGTAGTGTATACCGAGCGACAGTATCAATCGAGCCTGTATTCACTGACATATTTCTTTGTTAACTGAGTATGGACAAAAAAATTAAATGTTTAGTTTAGTCAACAGAAATTGATGAGTTGTAAAGTGTATGATTACGAGGTGGAAAGATAAAGTTTATTACGAGATCAATGACTAACAAAATTTGAAGAAGATATAAATGATGGAATTGAAATGAGTCATTGACACATCTGTCGAGGAAGGTTTAAGCGGCAAAATCAATAAAGGAGATTAAGCAAAAAAATTTGATGGATGAAAAGAAAACGGTTTACTCGTCTATATAAGAGACTAGGGTTTCATTGTGAAAAGAATTTTGGAAGGAGACTGTAGAGATATTGCGTGAACAGAGCTTCATGCATGCCTGATTAGACTGATTGAAGAAGAACCAAACTGCAGAGTTAACTGAGCATCAGAGAGCTATTACTGAGTGACAATAAGTTATTGAATATTGAAGAACTGAATTGAAATATTGATCAGAGGATTTTATTGGCTTAGAATAGATCTGAACATCTGCAAAATCAAGTTGTATTGTAATCAGATCACCTACTGTTTTAGTTTAACCATTGTAAACAGATAAAATCTCTTAACCGAGTGGATTTGAAATTTTTATGTCATTCATAGAATGTACATTGTTATCCTGTCAACCCCATAGCGAATGCTAGTTGGACAATAAATGTTAATGTTAAATCCTCTAACAAGGTCACACCTTACAATGTGTTTTGTAACCTTTAATAGGGTTGGCTCTTCACTGAGCTCACTTCAGAAGAGTGAAAATATTTTGGGTTACCGGTCCCAGGTGGTTTTTCCCTTAACAGGGTTTCCACGTTAAATATTTGTGTTATGTGTTTGTGTGGTGATTATTTGGTTATCATACTTTACATGTATATTTTATTTGGTCGATAATCACTATGAGCAATTAAGTGGTAATCAGTAATTACAAAGACAGTTTAGTATTTTATGTTTACCGAGCTGCAGACTTAGCTGAATTTGTTTTAAGTGATACATTTTATATTTGGGACTGTGGATAACTGATTCACCCCCCTCTTAGTTATTCTAAAAATAAATATTAGAGCATATTGGTCGCTTGGAATAGATTTTTAAGGACTTCAGTAGAAAGATCACAAAATGTATAAGAGGGAAGTGCCAAATCTGAATAAGGACAACTTTACAATATGGCAAAGCCGAATGAGACTTCATATATCTAGGATTGGGAATTCTGCCCTCACCCTATTGGATAATAGCTACTTAGCACTGCCTACTGGACCTTTGACTCTTGATCAATTGAGAGATAGACATGAGCATAATGTTACTATGATGGAGATTGTTTCTGCTCTATCAGATGCCGAATTTGAATATGTCAAGGATGTGGGATAAACTTAATCAAGTTTATAGCGGTGATGCAAATGTCAAGAGAGCTAGAGCTGAAAGTTTAAGTGGAAGATTCGATGATATGAAAATGAAAGAAGGAGAAATATAGTGCAATATATAAACTGAATAAAGGAGGTAGTTAATCCTATCAGAGGATCTGGTGGTGTCATTGATGAAGATATAGTGGTAAGCAAAATTATAAGGAATTTATTGCCTGTTTATGCAATCAGAATATCTGCAATACATGAAATGAGGTCAGCACCTAACAGTACTCTCAATCTTGATAATTTGATTGGTAAGCTAACAAATTTTGAACTGAACAAATTTGATAATAGTGTTGTACCGTCTGTTGAGTCTTCTTTCATGACTTCTCTGAAGATCTGTAAGTCTAGCAGTAGAAGTAATAATGATGATAATGACAGTAATACTGATGATGAGCTTGATGATCTTGAAGCTCTAATGGACAAGAGATTACCTAAAGGTAAAGGTAGATATAGGGGTAAATTACCTTTAGCATGTTTTAACTGCAAAGAAGTTGGTCATATTGCTGTTAGATGCCCAAACATGAAAGAAGATGATAGAAACAAAGATTGATCTAGTGAAGGAAGCTATGGGAGGAGAAACAATAGAAGTTGCCGACACTACAATAGGGATATCCGAGACAACAATGATAAAAGAAAAAAGGTATGTTACATTATTGAAAAGAATGATACCGAGACTGACATAGATGATGATGTTGAAGTAGTATTTTTTGCGATGAAGGATGATTCTAAGAAGAAAGGTATGTAGAGACAACACTCATTTCTAAGGTTAATAAAAATGATACATGGATCATTGATAGTGGTTGTACACATCACATGACTGGTGATGAAGAAAAATTTGATCATCTTGAGCAATATAATGGAGGATCTGTAAAAATGGGTAATGATACACCATGTATGGTTAGAGGAAAAGGATATTTACTAATAAATGATAAAATAAAATGTGATAATGCTTATTGGGTAGAAGGACTAAATTACAATTTGCTAAGTGTGGCACAACTTAATAACTCAGGTCATCGAGTAGCTTTTGAGAGCAAGAAGGTAAAGATATTTGATGATGGAGGAAAACTTGTTGGAACAGGAGCACAAACCAAAGGTAACTTATTTTATCTTGATAATGATAAGTCTTCCTATTTAATGATGAAAAATGAGGATGCATGGTTATGGAATAAAAAGTTGTCATGTAAACTTTGATAACATAATTAAAATCAATAGAAAGAAAAAGGTTAGAGGTTTTCCTAGCCTAACAAAGCCGGATCATATTATGTGTCATGAATGTCAAAAGGGTAAAATGACAAAATCTAGTTTTAAGAGTAAAGATTATTCAACAAAGAGAATTTTGGAGTTAGTTCACACCGACCTATGTGGTCCCATAAGAACACAGAGCTACTATGGAGATAGATACTTCATTCTATTTGTTGATGATTACCCTAGATTAATGACTGTTATGTTTTTAAAAGAGAAATATGAGGCATTTAAGATGTTTAAATGGTACAAAGAAAAAGTAGAGAAAGAAATCGAAAATGAACTAAAATGCTTGAGATCTGACAGAGGTGGTGAATTTATTTCTGATGAATTTACTAACTATTGTAATGAGCACGGTATAAAAAGACCAGTGTCTACACCAAGAACACCACAACAAAATGGTATTGCTGAAAGGAGGAATAGGTCAATTGTTGATTGCGCAAGGACACTAATAATAGAAAAGAATGTGGCTTAGACATACTGGAGAGAAGCAGTCAGCACAACTGTATATGTTCTTAACAAAGTACAATTGAAGGACACAAACAAAACACCCTACGAGTTATGGTTTGGTCACAAACTGACTGTAAGTTACTTTAGAATTTTTGGTAGAAAATGTTTTATTATGAAAGATGAAAGAAATGGAAAGTTTGACTCTAAAGGGGATGAAGGGATATTTCTTGGATATTCTACTAAAAGAAAAACTTACAAGTGTCTGAATAAAGTTACTAATAAAATGATTGAAAATACCAATGTCAGGGTTGATGAATTTGATACTAAGAATGGTGAAGAAAGCACTAGGGAACCAGAAGACTACGGTAGATTCACTTACATTGAACATCTAGAGTACCTACCAAAGCCGCAGACTGTGTCAATCGAGTATCAAGAAAATAACACTGAGGAACAACAAAGGGAAACCGACGATCAGGAAGGAGCTGCCGAGCAAGCAAATGAACCAAAATAGGATGGACAACAAAGAAGAGATCAAGTACCGACAAGATTTGTCAGAAGACATCATCCTAAGAACCAAATCATTGGCGATAAGCAAGTTGGCATGCTGACAAGAAGTAAGTTAAGATAACGTACATGCTTAGTTTGTGAGTTTGAACCGAAAAATGTTAAGGTTGCATTGGAGAATGATGAATGGATAAATGCAATGAATGAAGAGATAGAACAGATAGAGAAAAATAAGACATGGACTTTAGTACCTAGGCCTAAAGATAAGAATGTTATCGGTACTAAATGGATTTTCAGGAATAAGCTGAATGAGAATGGAGAGGTTACAAGGAACAAAGCTAGACTTGTATGCAAGGGATATGCACAAGAGGAAGGTATAGATTATGGTGAAACTTTTGCACCTGTTGCTAGACTAGAAAGAGTCCGTATGTTACTTGCATATGCAACACATAAGAAGTTTAAAGTCTATCAAATGGATGTTAATTCTGCTTTTCTAAATGGGTACTAGAAGAGGAGGTCTACATAGAACAACCAGAAGGGTTTGTTGATTTAAATAAAAGAGACATGGTATGTAGACTACACAAAGCTTTATATGGTTTAAAGCAAGCACCTAGAGCCTGGTATGAAAGGCTGCATACTTATTTGTTAAATATTGTTTTTGTTAGAACTAGTGAAAACAACAATTTGTATATGAAAGGAGAGTCTGATGACACTATTTTGATTGCTGAAATATTTGTGGATGATATTATTTTTGGAGGACAAGATCATATATGTAAATCATTTGCTGATGAGATGAGAAAAAAATTTGAAATGTCTATGTTTGGAGAGATTAAGTTCTTTCTAGGCTTGCAAGTTATTCAACAGAATGATGGAATTTTCATCACACAATCCAAGTATATAAAGGAAGTACTGAGAACATTTGGCATGGAAGATGCTAAACCAGTTGGAATACCGATGGTAATAGGTTGCAAAATGACTAAAGATGTGGAATCCATAGAGGTAAACCAGACATTGTACCGATTTATGATTGGTAAGTTGATGTATGTAGTACATAGTAGACCATACATTGCACATGCTGTGGGGATTGTAGCTAGACTTTCTGCAAATCCTAAGGAGTCACACATGGTTGCTACAAAAATAATCTTGAGATACCTAAAGAAAACAAAGGACTATGGATTATGGTATCCTAAGGAAGGGAAGTTTGAACTAAGAGTCTACACCGACGCAGATTGGGCTAGAAATATAGATGACAGAAAGAGTACCACCAGAGGAGCATTTTTCTTTGGTGAAAGACTTGTTACTTGGACAAGTAAGAAACAACATTGTATTTATCAGTCTACTGCTGAAGCAGAGTATGTTGTTGCTGCTACAAATTGTTCAAACATTTCTTACATCAAATAAGTGTTGGAAGCTGGTGATTATATATTGTGACAACACAAGTGCAATAAATATCTCTAAGAATCCTGTAATGCACTCAAAGACCAAGCATATTTCTATTAAGTATCACTACTTAAGAGAACAAGTACAGGAGAAGCAAGTCAAACTAGAATACGTTACATCAAAAGAGAAACTTGCTGATATATTTACCAAGCCTCTACCAAAGGAAACATTTGAATACTTAAGGACTAGACTTGGGGTCCGTCCCCTGTCTACCGGTCACTAATGTGATTTGGAGGTTGCATCAACCTAATCTTATCAGAAGATCATTCATGTTGATGCAACATAGTTCACACTTTGGATTCCGTCTAAGGCTATGAAAGATTTGAGGAACTCGAACAGATATTTTCATATCAGTATATCGAGACACATTGTATGCACTGGACAACAGAGAGTCACATGGCTATTGCAGAGCTGTATGCTTTATTTTATTTTCTTTGGCATTGTTGTCAAAGGGAGAGATAAACAATATGATAACCCAGGAGATCACTGGAACATCTATCTAAGGGAGAGATAATCTGAGAGCTGCTAAGATCAAATCTGCAGAAGAAAGTCTGCACTTGCAAAGCTGTCATGTAATGTAGTGATTAAACATATTAGCTAGGGAGAGCTTATCGAGCTACAACATATGCTTACAGAGTTGTAGAATACATGTTTGGTATGTGTATGGTATATTTCATATTGCTTGAGTTACCATCAATGCGAAAGGGAGAGATTGATGAACTACAACTGATTGAGAACTTGATTGATGAACTACAAGTGATTAGAGATCACTGAGCACTGAATTGTTATGTAGGATAATTGAATCAGTCATTATGTTTTCATTGATGTCAAATAGTTTTGATAGTACTTATCATGGTAGTTGCAAATATCTAGACATCTGTAAAGAGGAGAGAAAAGATGAAGAACCGAGATATCTACATGGAGGAAGATGAATATGACAGATGAGGAAAATGAATACTCTTGGTAACTTATTGATGAGTCTATGACTTGATATTGTTGACTTGATTATGTTGCATTAATCTATTATGAAGTTAGAAGAAAAATGTTACAAAGCAGTGTGGTCGATTAATGAAGCATTCCAGTATACATTGAGCCAGTGTAGTGTATACTGAACGACAGTATCAACCGAGCTTGTATTCACTGACACATTTCTTTGTTAACTGAGTATGGACAAAAGAACTAAATGTTTAGTTTAGCCGACATAAATTGATGAGCTGTAAAGTGTATGGTTACAAGGTGGAAAGATAAAGTTTGTTACGAGATCAATTGCTAACAAAATTCAAAGATCTAAAGGATGGATTTGAAATGAGTCATTGACACATTTGTCGAGGAAGGTTTAAGCGGCAAAATCAACGAAGGAGATTAAGCGGCAAAATTTGATGGATGAAAAGAAAATGGTTTACTTGTCTATATAAGAGACTAGCGTTTCATTGTGAAAAGAATGCTGAAAGAAGGAGAATGCAGAGATATCGTGTGAACAGAGCTTCATGCATGCCTGATCAGATTGGTTGAAGAGGAACCGAACTGCAGAGTTAACCGAGCGTTAGAGAGCTATTATCGAGTGACAGTAAGTTATTGAATATTGAAGAACTGAATTAGAATATTGATTAGAGGATTTTATGGGCTTAGAATAGATCTGAACATATACAAAATCAAGTTGTATTGTAATTAGATCACCTACTATTTTAGTTTAACCATTGTAAACAGATAAAATCTCTTAACTGAGTGGACTTGAAAGTCTTAGATGTCATTCATAGAATGTACATTGTTATCCTATCAACCTCATAGTGAATGCTGGTTGGACAATAACTGTTAGTGTTAAATCCTCTAACAAGGTCACACCTTATAGTGTGTTTTGTAACCTTTAATAGGGTTGGCTCTTCACTGAGCTCACTTCAGAAGAGTGAAAATATTTTTGGTTACCGGTCCCAAGTGGTTTTTCCCTTAACATGGTTTCCACATTAAACTTTTGTGTTATGTGTTTATGTGGTGATTGTTTGGTTATCATACTTTAGATTTTGCATATTTTATTTGGTTGGTAATCACTATGAGCAATTAACTGGTAATCGGTAATTACACAAACAATTTAGTATTTTATGTTTACTAAGCTGCAGAATTAGTTGAATTTGTTTTAAGTGATACATTTTGTATTTGGGAATATGGATAACTGATTCACCCCCCTCTCAGTTATTCTAACAATTCCATGGTGCAAGTGATGAAGATAACATGTGTTATGAACACTATGAAGACCAAAGTTGCATCATGGAGGAGGATCGTAGTATGTATCTACTTGATGCATTTTTTAGTTTGGAGATATTTGAAGGGGAGTCTTCTACACACTTATTCTTGAAGATGGTAGATATGTATCATAGGATACCTATAACAATTATGCCTTCATGAAAAAAATTAATGAGAAAGGTCAAAAACTTGGGAATCTCGCCAGATGACCCTAATCTGAAGCTAAATTTTAAGATATTAGAAGAAGATAGTGAAGACAGAGAAGAGGAGGCTTATGATCAAATTGAACAAGGCCTTGTGTTTGATGGAAATCTCAGTGATGATGAAGAAGATCCAAATTACATATCCCCTTTGGACGCATTTTTGAACTTAGAGAAACAAGAAGAAGAATTTGCAGTAAAATTATTCATAAGGATGTTTAATATCTGTCAAGAAATACCTTCAGAGTGCAGATCTACATCCTCTGATCTTTTCAATAGAATGCGAGAACTAGGTCTTTTATATGATCATCGGTTTATTTCTTTTCTCAAACTTATGAATAATGAACTAGTTACAAAGGAGAATGAGTGCAGAACGGAAATAAGATATGAGTCAAGTGAGGTTTCAGATTTGAATGGAGAAGATTCTTTTCGACAGTCTGAGGAAAATTTTTTCCATGATGATACTTGTATGATATCAAACATCAGTGAATATGAAAATGAGGAAGAGGATCTACTCTATATGGAAGATATTTCAGCCTTATTAGACATAGAATACCGAAGACACATAGAGAAGAGTGGTCCAAATTTTTTCTCAATCCACCATGGTAAGGAGGTTGACAGATCAACCCATAATCAAGAGAAATCAAATTGTGGAGATGAAATAGAACTGCATGAACAAGAGGAAGTTTCAGGAGATAATGTCAATGAAGATGTTAGTTTTGTTGATGAAAAACTTGATGATCCAAATGAAAATTCTCATGAATGTATGCCTGGATTCTCTATGTTCTTGAATCTATTGTTTGAAGAGGATCCTTTATGCAATGGAATCCATCAACATCATAATGAAGATAACAGTCCTAATTTTAAAGTTGATGAAATTCATGAAGTGCATTTAGAGGATGCAATATCTTTTAGTTCATCCATTGAGCCGGAGGTACACCAAATATGTGAAGATGAGATGGAATCAACCAATCATGATGGGGGAAATAGATTAAAGGATAGTCTTGAATATTTCTCAAATATCACACCTAACCATAGTCCTGGTATATGTGAAGAAGTATCTCCTTGACATGAACCATCTTTAAAACCATTATATGAACAAGTGTTGCAGCATAGGCCTGATGAAAAGATTGGATTAGACAAACATAATCTACATTCTAAATATGGAGACATAGAAAATTGTATACAAAAGGACAATCACACAAAGAAGATTTATTCTAATGTTTATATGACTAGTCACATGCATGACCATAGGGAGCTTCTGTTCGGCAAGGACCAAAGTGCATCCAATGATTTCTCAAAGGAAAAACAAAAAGAAAATACCAAAAAATACATTGATAAAGAAACAAGTATTGTTCACAAAAATTATGGCATCATATTCAAGAGATCCAAAGTGTTACGTGATGAAAATCAAGTGTTTGATAGAGGAAAGGATCAATGTTCAATTTTTGGGGGCCTTGGGCCACCGAATTTTACTTCGCATCAGATTAGTATGGATACTTGGTCTGCTTCTGCAGAGATAGCTGGAATCTCGCTATGGTCACATGGAGCATACATCCCTAGAAAGATCTTGTTGGAGCTCTAAATTTTGGTCAAAATTTGGATTCCTATATAGTGATAAAACCTTAGAAAATGGCCTCTTAAACTCCATGCCCAATAATTAATGTTGGAGTACATGAAATGGGAATAAAAATTATATTAATTTTCAATTAAAATTTGAGGGATTAAGAAAGGAATCTCTGTGATAGGAACAATCAAAATTATGTGATCAAAGCCTCAAGAAAATGTTTGAATTTTGACCTACTGCAAAGATGATGTCGACAGAGGCAAAAGATGGTCGAATTTTAAAAATCTAAAAACTACCCAGTTTGGGAAGGAGAGACACTTGTCAAATGTTTCTCCATGACTCTTTGAGAGGATGGAGAAAAATAAAAGTGAGGATGGAGAAAATAAAGTTTCCAAAGTAGGACTCTGTGTAAAGGGTTTCCAAAGTAGGAAACTTTGTACAAGTGTTTCCAAAGTGAGCAAGCCACTACTTTGTAGGAAAGGTGACATAAACTTAGTCCTAATGCTTCATAACTTTTCTCTTGTTAAGAATAAGGGCTCAACTTTAAGTTTTCTCTCCTTAAAAATAGGGAATCATAGTTGAGGAGCATGTGATTAGGGACTCATAGTTGAGGAGAATGTGATTAGGGGGTAATTAGACAATTTTTGTAATTTGTTCAATAATAAAATTATATTAGAAAAAAGATTCTAAATTAATGAATTTATTTAATAATAGTTGGGAATGAAGACTTATTTTTCTTCTCATAATTACTTATTTAGAATTAAAGAAGGGACACATCTCCCCCCCCCCCAAAAAAATAATAGTCATCGATAATTACACCTCAATAGACACAAATATAGATAGTTAAAAAATCTTGTTTTCCTTTATTTCCTTATTATCCTCTATCACACCCTAACCTCCTTATTTTCCTCCTTATATCACACCCTATCACTCATCTATTTATCTTGCTTATTTTCCTTTCTGTCAATCACCTCTATCATCCTATCAACAAACATATCACCTACTCATTCCTTATTTTCCTTTCTTAAAACTTGTTTTCCCATCCACTTATCACCTGCTTATTTATTTGGACGTCGGTTAAAGCTTGAGACAAAATGCACCAGACAAAAAAAAAGTCAATTTTTTTTTTAAGATTTACAAAAACACATTGATTTTCCTTTTATTTTCCTTTTCGTCAATCACCCCTATCATCCTATCAACAAACATATCACCTAGTCATAATGAGGGATAACTTTGCCGGAAAGGTGAGTGTGAGCGGAGGCAGCGAAGAGGAGGGAAATTTTTTGAATGGGAAAACAAGCGGGAAACATGCAGAGAAGGGACAGGTTGATCAGGATGCGGGTCTGAACCAAGGTAAGGAAAATGGTAAGGAGGATGCGACTAATGATGGGGACCCATGGGCTTTGCAGCTGGATCCAGGCAAAAAAATGGGTAATGCTCCAAAACAAAGTTCTTCTGGAGAAGCCCGAGGCTCATTGGGATGTTGGACCACCCTGTTTGGAGTCAAACCCTCAGGTAAGTCATCCTTCCCCAAGATCAAAAACATATCTAATAAAGAGAAAGGAAATTTTTCTTTAGAAGTGTCGTCTGAGCTCATAGATCACAACATTCTGAGTATGGCTTCTACTCTTGTTGGCAAGTTCATAGGCCCTAGGCCGAATATAGATTTGGGCAAAATCTTTGCTAAGAAAAAATGAGACTTAAAAGGACAGGTTGAGGTTACGGCTATGGCCAAAGGCTTTATGTCTTTCGAGTTCTCCTGCTCTGAAGATTACTTTAAGATTCTCTGTGCGGGAAACTGGTCGATGGGGAGATCCACTCTCATCCTCCAAAACTGGAGCTCCAACCTGGATCTAAATAATGATTTCTTGACCCAAGCCCCAGTCTGGATCAGGTTTCCAGAGCTTCCTCTGGAATACTGGCATGAAGATGTTTTTGTCAGCATCGCCAGTTCATTTGGAGAGCTACTATCTATTGATCCTATCACAGCAGCCAAGAAAAGACTTACTTATGCTAGAATATGCGTGGGGGTTGTTGAAGGACAGGATATGCCTGAAGTGATAGAGTTCCAATGTAGATTGGGAAGGCATGTGCAACAGATAGATTATGAAAATGTGCCTTTCGCCTATTTTCACTACAAAAAGGCAGGACACAAGACCAAAATGTGCCCAATCTTCATAGAAAAGGAAAGAGTTCGTAAGGCCCAAATCAAGCAAGGAAAGAAAAAAGAGACCTAGAAGCAGAAAAAAGGCCTGAATCAAGTTGATGGACCCAAGAAGGTGTGGAAGGAGAAAACCCCTGATGGCCATATCCCTGAGGGGGCTCCTCAAGGGGAGAGGCCTAGGGACATATCTGGGACCCCTCCTAAACACCGGTGTCTGGATGGGGAGAAAAGCCTTGAGAATAGGAAGTAGCTTGAATCCCAGAATGATAGTGGTAATGGAGAAAAGGAAGTTGGTGAAATATGCCCTGTTTTGCAAGAATCTACTATCAAGGAGGGGGACAAAGAAAGCAGGACCCTCCTGGAGGATGGGGAGTTCATTTTGGAGGAAATCAAAGGGGATTCCTTTGTGCTTGATACCCAAGAGAATGAGGGTACTATGGAGGTCCGGGGCCCCTCTCTTCCCTCTTTTTCACAGGAATCAAACTTAAGCAGAAGCTCTCTTTTATCCCCAAGAAAGGTCAACAGAATCATCGAACTGGTCACTACCTCTTCCCTAGGATAAATCTCTAGAATGGAGGCTCTGTTTGAGAGCTGCAAAGATGAAAATGCGGGTCCTTGGATATCTGTTAAGAAAAAGAAGAATAGTAGGGACCCATCTTCGGTGTCTCCGGTTGTGACGATAAGTAGGGCTAAAGCTGACACAGGAAGTAAATCAAGCACCCCTGGCAGGTGGAGCAAGCATCAAATCAGAAAGGAAGAAACAAGAAGAAACATAGCGGATGAGACCCAAAAAACCATCCAGGAAACATACCCCCAAAAGAAAATATGAAGGTCATATCTTGGAATATTCGTGGACTCAATGGAATCCACAAATAGGAGGTTGTTAGGAATATGATTAGGGATCATAGGCCGGAAATTTTTTTGATTCAGGAAATGAAAATGAAGAAGGAGAAGACTAAGAGCATTTTTTTCAACAAAGGAATGAATTCAACGGCTTCTGACTCTTCAGGAGCTTATGGAGGGATGTTAGTGATATGGAAGGACAACTTAACAACAAATATCATCTAGGATGAAGGTAACATTTTGCTTGTTCTTTTCAAGAATTCAAAGGATCAGGAAAGCTAGTTTTTTATGAATATCTACACCCCTAACACTAAGATCGGAAGAAAGCACTTCTAGAATAAAATAAATAACCTGATGCCCTTGTTGGGTGGGTCTAAGGGCATTAAGATGGGAGATTTCAATACCCCCTTTTAGTCACTGAGAAGTTAGGTGGGCTCCCCTTGGACTTGGAAAGTAGACAACATCTGGCATATCTTATTAATGATTTGGCTCTCCTCGATGTTGAGTTAGAGGGTGGAAATTTCACTTGGTCTAATAGAAGAGTTGGAATGGATTGCATTTAGGTCAAGCTGGATAGAGCTCTGATCACTATGGATTGGATGAACTCTTATCATGGAAAACTTTCTCTGTTGGTTAGACTTGGCTCTAGCCACTCCCCTATTGCTCTCACTATTGAGCTTTACAATAGGAAAAAGGCTTTCCCTTTCAGATTTGAAAATATGTGGTCTGCTCATCCTGGTCTTTTTGACAAAATTAGAGACTGGTGGAGCATTGATGTGGAAGGCACAACTATGTACAAAGTGGCTAAGAAACTCAAAAACATCAAAATGGAGATCAGAAAGTGGAACAAAAAGGATTTTGGGGATATTTTTATGGCAAAAGAAAGGATTATGGAGGACCTAGTTGGGGTGCAGGAGGAGATCTAGAACATGGGCTATGATGAGGATAGGCTGAATGTGGAACAGATTATTCTGGTTGATCTTCACAACATTGTGGGCAAAGAGGAAATGTTCTGGAGGTAGAGATCTAGATCGGTGTGGCTAAAGGAAGGGGACAAAAACTCTAGATTCTTCCACCTCTCAACTATGAAGCACAGGGCTGCCAACAAAATTAGTGTTATAAAAAAGGAGGATGTTTCCCTTAAGGAAGATAAGGAGATCACCTAGGAAGCTATCAGGTATTTCTCTGCCATTCTCACTAAAGAGACCAACCTGGGTGAAGAGGATCAGGTGGATATTCTCAAAACCATCCCCAGTGTGATCAATGCTAGTCAGAACAGGGCCCTTGTGGCTATCCCCGATATGGAGGAAATCAAGGAGGCTATTTTCTCCTTGCCTGCTGAGAAAGCCCCTGGCCCTGATGGGTTCCCTACTTTTTTCTTCCAGTTGTATTGGGAAGTTTTAAAAGATGATCTGGTGAAAGCGGTTCAAGAATTCTTTGGTGCTAAGAGCTTGCTTAAAGAAATCAATGCCACCTTCTTGGTTTTGATCCCCAAAGTCTCAGGTGTAGACTCTTTTGATTCTTTCAGGCCTATTAGCCTTTGCAACTCTCTTTACAAGATATTTTCTAAAGTTTTAACCATTAGAATAATTAAAATCCTTCCGCGGATTATTGCTCCGCAACAAACGAGATTTGTCCCGGGTAGACAAATCCTAGATTATATTATAGCTGCTCATGAGGTTATTTATTCTTTAGAGGAAGGCAAAAAGGATGGCTTTCTACTCAAGCTTGATCTATCTAAGGACTACGACAGGGTGGACTAGATGTTCCTGGATCGAGTTCTTGAAGAATTGGCTTTAATGATAAAACTAGGAAGATTATATCTCAATTGATCTCCACCCCCACCTTTACGGTGATGGTTAATGGTTCTCCTACGAACTTTTTCAAATCCTCTAGAGGGCTAAGGCAAGGGGACCCCCTCTCTCCCATCCTCTTTATTATCCTGGTAGAGTGCTTGGGTAGACTTATTCATGATAAAAGGAGTAGAGGAGTTTTTGCCGGGTTAAAACCTTCTTCTAGTCCCTTGATCTTCACCCATCAGCAATTTGTGGATGACACCATCCTTGGGGGAAAAGCTTTGGTGAAGGAAGCTAGACATGTGAAGGCCATCCTCAATACTTATTCCAATGCCATGGGTCAACTCATTAATTGGAGCAAGAGCTCGGTCTTTTTTGTCAATACCCCCAAAGGCAGACAAAGGAAAATTGCTGGTATCTTGGGCTATGGCATTGGGACCCTCCCCTCTACCTATTTGGGGCTCCCTATGGGGACTAGACCTCCTGACCTCTTTTGGGACAATCTCATTGATAGGTTCAATAGAAAGTTGGCTAGCTAAAAGGGTATCATTCTGAGTCAGGATGGTAAAGTTCTTTTGATCAAATCTACTTTACAGAATTTGCCTACTTATGCCCTTAGCCTGTTCTCTATCCCTTCCAAAGTGGCTGATACATTGGAGTCTATTTAGAAGAAGTTTCTATGGGCCGGTATGGATGGAAATAAGAAGTACCCACTTGTGGCTTGGGACAATATCTGCAGACCCAAAAAGTAGGGGAGTTTGGGGATTAGGAATCTGAAGTAGTTCAACAGGGCTTTGCAAGCTAAACAAATATGGAGGATTTTCAACTCGAAGGGAGAATGGAGGGATATTTTGAAAGATAAGTATACGGCTAATATCAATTTCAAGTAGTTCATCAGTAGGGATGATGACCCTAAGGGATCCAATATTTGGAATGGTATTATAAAGACTAAAGGGTTAGCCATTGAGAAGGTGAAATGGAAACTCGACAACGGTGAAGATATCAATTTTTGGCTTGATGAATGGCTTAGTGTGGGGCCCTTATGGAACATTGAATAGTATAATAGATGGGCGATGCCTTGCATGGAAAGATTTGGATGCAGGGTGAGAGACTACAGGGTTAATGAGGAGTGGGTGAACTTGACTGAGATATCCCAGGAGTTCAAGTCGTTGATGGACATGGATCATGCTCACTCCTTTGTCCCTCAGCAAGGATGCTATTGTTTGGGGGATGACTAAGGATGGTAACTACACTGTGGCCTCGGGCTATGAAACCATGTAGAGTAGTGCTCCTATCCCTGTCTGGGCCAAAGCTTGGTTTCTTGGCCTCACCCCCAAAATCAACATTTTTTCTGGATAATGCTCCAAAACCATATATTGATGGTGGAAAACCTTATCAAGAGAGGCCATCATATACCTAATCGATGTATCCTTTGTAAAAAGAAAATGGAAAGTGTTGATCACCTTTTCATCCATTGCCATTTCACCAGAAACATATGGTCTTCTTTCCTGGCTTTCTTCAAATAGACTTGGGTTTTTCCCAATAACATTATTGAGCTCTTTCAACAGTGGCAAAATGGGGTGACTGGGGATGTGAGCCAGGGCTTATGGACTTGGTCTCTACCTCATCTCTACTGGGGGGTGTGGAAAGAGCGGAACAACCAAATTTTTAGGGAAAAAGAAGCCAATTCTACGGTGGTTTTTCACAAAAGCTTTAATGCTCTGGTAAAAAAGTATTCTATTATCAAAGGCTACAACCCTCTTGTCAATGCAAAGGAGATTGATCATAGTAGGAGGGAGGACTCCAGATGGAATCTTTCACCTAAGGGCTGGTGTAAAGCCAACTTTGATGGGGCTGCGAAAGGCAACCCAAGCCAAGTAGGGATTGGGGGCATTATCAGAAATAATCATGGGAAAGGCATTGCCGCCATTTTAGCTCCTTTGGGGGTGCAAACTAACCATTTTGTGGAGGTGATTGCGACCCATCAAACTATTAAGCTTGCTAAGGATATAGGAGTCAGAAATCTATGGCTAGAAGGAGACTCAAAGAACATAATCGACTACCTCAATGAGAAAAACTTGCCAGCCTAGACAATTGCAAATATTATAAATGAGAGCATCCAGTATCTCAAGTCCTTTGAAAGAGGCTACATGGCTCATGAGTATAGGGAGGCTAATCAAGTGGCTGACAGGCTGGCCAATTTGGCTGTCAGGAAAGATGAGGTGAAAAGATGGATGGACGGATATATGATTCCGTTTGAAATCAAGGAATTAATTGAAAGCGAGAGAATCCTGAGCAGATTGGGAAACATTAAAGTTTAATTATGATAGTTTATGTGTTAGGGGAAATGTGCCAATATATGATGTGTGAGTACGTGAGCCAAAGTATGAATTACTGGGGAAATTGTCATCATTGCACTTTGAGGCCCATTTTTGGGTTTATTTTTCATAATTTCAAAGGAAGGATCGAGAATACTTCTCTTTCTATCTCCTGGCCCCAAATTTTGAAAAGCATTGTGGTCAGAAGAATTGTTTGTAGAGAGAGAGGAAAAATGGTGGGAGAAAGACATAGGAGGGAACTAGAGGATGAAGCTGAGAAGTGGCAGAGGCATTCGAAGGTGTGGGGCATTTTGAGTAAAGGAGAGGTGACTTCTTTCATTGAAAGACTGCATGGATGGAAACCCTTTGTTACGAAAACCATGGTGAAGAAATGGAATGAGGGGAGTGTCAAAATTGATGGGGTTGAGTTCACGGTGATGGAGGAGGTTATTTCTGTGGTTACGAGCATACCCATTGTTGGGAAGAAGTTCTACAGAGACAGGCGCATTTTAGGTCAGGTGATGATGGAATTTACCAAAGGGAAGGAGGAAAAGAAGGCTCTAGTGAAGAAGGGCACTTACTACTTGCCGAGGTCCATTAAACTATTATGGAGGTTTGTGCTGAGGTCGATTATCAAATACATTTCCCTAGACACGAGATTCGACCGCATCTACTCCTACCACTTCGTGCTTCTTAACCACTTCAGGTCGGGGGCTAAAATTTCTATCCCTTTTTACCTTTATTCGTCTATCAATGAGAATATCAATGATTACAAGGAGAAGCCTATCGGCAACCCTGCTTTCCATGAGGGGCTTTTGTTGTTGATTTATGAATTTTTTAAGGCTAGAATTATAGGTAAAGAAATTAAGTAGGGGAAAGGGGGGAAGGAGGGCTCTGATGAGGAACTTGACTTGGGTGAAGAAGAATACATCCCTTCTGATACTAAGGAGAGCCAAGATATGCATTCGAACACGGATGCAGAAGCCTCCCCTCACACTAAAAAGGGAAAAAAGAAGATTAAGAAAGAAAAATTGGAGAAAAAGGAGAAACCAGAACCTAAGAAAAGCATTGAGATATCTTCTGATAGAGATTATGATGAGGAGGCGGAGGGCATGGAAACAGAGGGAGAAAGTGCTAACGAGGAGGAAAAAACAATCAGGGAGGAGGAGGAAACTAAGGAGAATAAGAAGAGAAAGAGAAAAATCACAATTAAAATGCCTGCAGATAGAGAAGAGGATACTGATGTCAATTCTAGTAGGAAGCAGAGGAAAATGAAGAAATTTGAAGAAGATAAAAAGGAGGAAGGACAAGAGGAGGGGAAAGATAGTGAAGAGGATGAGGAGAGTTAGGGGAGATAGGATGATCACGTGCAGGATTGTGAGGATCAAGGGACTGACCAGTACACCTGTAAGATCTCATATAAAGAGAAGAGTGTGGTTTGGAGAGATTTCCACAATTTTTCTGTCAGGATGGGCATAAAGAGGGAAATGATGAAAACTTTGGTTAATGAGAACAAGGAGGGAAAAATTCAAATGGAGGACCTTATTGACCCTGCCCTAGTTATTCTGAGCGACATCACAAAAGAAAACCCTCAGATGTATGTGCTCAACAATGCCAAAAATAATGCCCTAGTTATTCTGAGCGACATACCAAATGGACCTACCACGAAATCCAGGAGTTAAAATTTAGGGTGGATAGATTGGAGAGGGAGGATAACAGAAGCAAGATCAGGCTTACTGAGGAGAAGAACGAAATGGAAAATAAAATGGAGGATGTGAAGAAAAGAATTCAGAGTGTGGAGGGAAATTTGCAAAAAATTGTTGAACAGAGCTACAATATCCTCAAAGCTTCAAACGACAACATTAAGGTTCTGATCAGTAAAATTGAGGACCATAGAGGTAGCAAGGAGGAGTTTCCCAATTGTAGCAAAGATAAATCTCTGGAGGAAGGCCCAAGGAAGAGAACTAGATCCAGCACTTTGAAGAAGGATACCTAGGAACCTGATAAGGATCTAGCTGACCTAAAGGAGGCGGTGGAAAAGGCATCTGAGCTTGAGATTCGTGTGACAGAGATCCTCAGAGAGTTTGCTTGAGTGGCTCTCCTGGCTTTGTGTTTGGCTTGGTTTTTTGTTTCTGTCCCTGGCTCTGTTTTCTAGACTTTTTGTTTTGATCTGCTGATGGACTATGTCTGGCTTTCCCTTTATGCTATGGCTATCTTGTTTATGTAAACTTTCAATGCTTAATCTTTGGTATTCTTTAACACTGTAAGGGTTTCAGGGCCCCATTAAAACTTATTTTCCTTAATAAAAAACATATCACCTACTCATTCCTTATTCTCCTTTTCTTAACACTTGTTTGGCCATCAACCACTCACCTGATTATTTAGGCAAAATGTTGGTCAAGCTCGAAACATAATACACCAAAACCTAAATAATCACCCCTATCATCCTATCAACAAACTTATCACCCACTCATTCCTTATTTTCCTTTTCTTAACACTTGTTTGGCCATCAACCACTTATCACCTATCACTTGATTATTTAGGAAAAATGTTGGTCAAGCTTGAAATAGAATACACCAAAACCTAATTATTTAGGCAAAACATCGGTCAAGCTTGAAACATAATACACCAAAGACCAAAAAACAAAAGTCAACCTTTTTTGGGCAGATTATGAAGAACAAAATGTATAGATTATGAAGAACAAAGAACAAAGAACAAATAACAAAATGCTGAAAATTTATATATTTTGTTTTCAGATGCTGAAAATTTATATATTTAGTTTTTACTTTTTTTAAATTCCATTTTTACTTTTTAAATTTTTTTTGTCTTCTATTTGCATTCTATCTCTATTTGGAACTTAGCCTTCTGTTTGGAAGTTAGACAAGAACCTACTTATTTGGTAAGAGATATAATTACTATATGACAAAGATTTATTTCAATTGACATTAAATTTGTAGACACCTAAAATGTCTTTACCAAAATAAAAATATTTTATTTTGGAGAAACCCCTGATGACATCATCATTAATTAATTAATTAATTAATTATTATGCCATTAATTCTCCTATCTTAATTAAAAACATTTAATTAATAAATCCCTTCCAAAAATGTTTAAATCCAATTTGAACACCATTCACTCCAAAATTTATTAACTATTTAATAAATAATGTCACAATCCTTAAATAAATTAAATATTTATTTAAACCCTAAAACCCTAGAATATTATAGAAAACCCTAAACCTATCTAACCTTTCCTAAACCCATCCTAAACCTACTTAGAGGGTGATTCCTAACTCTCTTAGTCTAAACTACCTTCCTTTGACTTTTGGTCAAACCCCATCATTAATTAGCCTTACAAACTCATTAATGGCTCCTTACACCCTCATTAAGGCTCTTACAACCTCATAATGAAGCCCATGTCTCCTCTTCCACATTGGCTCCCTAGGAACACTTCCCTAGTGTTTCCCACACATGTGTGAGCAACCCTTAACCCTCATCTCTTTTGACCATACCCCTAACCATACCCCAGACTCTACCCTAAACCATGACTCTGACCCTAACTCCCCTTCCTAACCCAATCCTATAAATACTCCTCCTTCCAAGAGAAAATTATTATATTAGTTTTTATCATTCATGCATTGTTATCATGCTAAATTACATCTAGACCAATCATAGCTTAAATCCTACTTGTTGGATTTAGTTCATTTCTAAGCTTTCTAGCTCACATATTAGCTTAGCATTAATGGATTAACCTAGTTTATTTAATTTTTTTCATATCATCTTCATCACATCATTATTCATATTTGGATAAAATCAATCTTTGCATAAGCATTCTTAGCTTAATCTGCATTTTAGCTTCATTAGGCACCTTGGGGATCTAGGGGAAAATCAAGTGTTTCATACCTGATTTTGTGCCACTATGGGGTTCTAATGGTCTCTATTTGATCCTAAACCTTCCTAATCTGCATGAGGGACATGCTCTAGGTGTTTTGAGAGCACACCCACATCCCTAAATTGATAGCAAATCAAACGGTGACAGGGTGCTCCCGTTTAAGCTCTTGTATCGTCTTAAAATGGAAGCACTTCCAGGTTAAGAGCATTTAGCCCTCTAAGTAAGTGGTTTGGGGTCATGTCAAATGCCTTGAATTGATCTTTGCTTGGATCTGGCTTTCTCCCTACTTTCCACTTCTTTTCTGCATTTGATTCCTTCATTCTAGGTGAAATTAGGGTTAGGATCCTAAGGATTCTCCTTAATTTCCCTCTTCTATGGATCGATTTTCTAGGTAGGACTTAAAAATAGGTCCTCTTGGACTTCATGATGTTCATCATAGGATTTTTTGCCTCTCCCTGGCACTCTACCCTGTTTTGGCATCATTTCTAGGTCTCCGGGCACCCCCGGGACCTCCTATTTCTCACTCTGACTGAGACCCTGAAATCTATGCCCTTAAGGTCAAAGTCAACCTAAAGGGGTCAAATTCAACCTCGACCCTGACTAGGTCAGGATCGAGCTCGTCTTTGACCTTGGGTTCAAATTTCAAGGTCCCGGGATCTCCGATTGTCGGGTTTTAGAAATAATTGTTTTCCCGCTTCCGGGTCCGCAATTTTGGTCTCCGAAATGGTAAACCCTTAAATTATATTTAATTTAGGTCGATTCCTAAAGGGTTGAGGCCTCATTGGAATTTAATTCCCCAAGGTGGCCCGTCTAGAGGATTGTGCCCTAAATCACTATAAAAGGAAGCCTTCCTCTCTCATTTTCTCCATCAAGTTTCCAAGCAATTTCATGATCAAGACATCAAGTTTTCATGCTCAAGCACTCTCAAGCAAGGAGATCAAGAAATCATTTCATCAAGCAAGCATCCATTCAAGCATTCAAGTCCTCTTCTCCATCCAAGTTCTCCATTGAAGATCAAGGATTCAAGCATTCAAGCCATTGAAGGGATTTGGTTCAAGCATTCAAGATTCATCATTCAAACCTTAGATCTAGCCATCATGATGGTGTGATCTTCCTTCAAGTTCCTTTTGTTCATCTTCAAGATCCATTCATTCTTCCCTCAAGGTGTATTCCAAGCATACAATCATGGAGGTTTGATTTACATTTGTTGATGTTATGTTCAAGCTTTCATATTAACATACTTGATTACATTTCAAATACAATTTGCATATCTATTGAATATCATAGCTTTGTTGTTAGATCTACTTCTACTACTTGCTAGCATTCTCCATTTCAATTTCAATATTAAGGTTAATTCCAAACCGGGGTTTGACCAAGGCAAACCCCTCAAACAAACAACAAAAATCCTCTTTTTCTTGTAGGTACAAGTGTGGAATTTTGGATTTGAGAGTAGATTTGGATACCCTTTTCGGTGAACTTTCGAGATCTATGAACAAGGTCAAAGTCGACCTTCAAACAAAAAATGTAGCCTTTGACCTTTTATGAGGGTCAAAGACTACCTGTTGTCAAAAAGATAAACGATTTATGGGTTTTCTTCATCTTGACATTTCTAGTCTGAAACAGGTTGCAAAATTGCCTGAAAGTACACACAGACACCAGAAAATAGGTATTTCCAAATTAATTTCATCATGAGGTATGTATCTTATTTTATCTAATTTCAAGTATTTTCCCTTACAATTCAAATGTATGTGTAAAATATTTGGCTTTGGGGTCTCTTTTATGTGCAAACCATTGTTCTAGGACCCCATCCATATTTTATCCTTTACAGCTCTATCTGAGTGTCTTTGCAAATAGATTTTACTATATGATAGGAATATGTTGTTAGGCTAATGTTTGAATCTCTACGCTTGTTCTGAATAGGTTAGGTTTTCACTGATCACATTTTGGCACGACTAGTGGGACTCCACAAGCCTTCAAAACTACTTTTTTTAGGGTTTTTGAGCCAAATCTCACCTTTAGCGAAATATCATCCTGTTCTAGGTGGATTCTCATATGAGTAAACTCCTTGGAATTTATTTCTCTTATGAGTACATATGTATTCTCATACCAGAGGTTCCCATTACTTGTATGAGACCTTTGCATATAATTTAGGCCTATTTTAAGCCCTCTAGCCCTGTTTACTCATACCAGGAGTCAAGGTGACTCGTATGAGCCCTCTTCTTGACTTGTATGAGTAAAATCCACAAAATAACCTTCCTTTTTTACTCATATGGGAAATAGGGGGCATGTGTAAGGCCTTAAACATGGGTCTAGTTGTTTTTAGGGTTTATTGGGCCCTTCTAGCGCCTTTGGACTGCAAATTTTTAGTTTCTAACCCCATGTTTTGCAAGAACCCATTGGAAGCAAGAAGATCACTAAAAAATAAAATCCATAAGGCTCATTGACTATATTGCATGTTTAGGAACCAAAAACACTTCATTCTTGGTCTTAAAATGAACTCTAATTCACTCTCGAATGCCTAGAAATTTAGAAATTTGTGCATCTTTCCTAAATGAATGAAAGATAATCCTAATCAATTCTAAATCAACCAAACTAACTTATGATGTTTCATTTTTTATAAAAAGAACTTCATTCATTCAAAATCTAAGTGATTTAGGGTTTTCATGCAAGCTAGGAACACTTCAAATTTTGAGTACTTAAAAAGGATTAAAAATATGCATCTCATTCCTAATTGGTTCCTAATCAATCCTAATCCATCCTAAATGTTCATAAATCAATCCTAATGCATTCATCTTAGCTAAAGTGAACTTCATTTGCAATATCTTAAGTGTTTTCAAAGTTTTGTGCAATCTATGAGCAAATCTGCATCTCATTCCTAAGCAATTCCTAATCAATCCTAATCCATCCTAAATATTCCTAAATAAATAATAATGCATTTTTATTGGTTAAAAAAAAATTCTTATGCAAAATCTTGATTTTTTTCAAAAGTTTAATGCATTCATAAAGCAATTTAGGAACACCTCTTTTGGGCCTAACACTGAATTCTAGAGCACAAAATCTTGAATGAATCTAAAGAAATGAAACAAAGCCCAAATCAAAAGAGTCATTTTCTTGGAGTCCTAAAACAAACACAATCTTGAATGCCCTAATTTAAAGAAAATAATTTCCATTTCATTTCAAAATTTCAAATTGGGATCCTAAAAGACAAACACAAATATTGAATGAAAGAGGTAAAAAACTTGCAACATCCCTTTCAAAAGTTTTCTTCTCTTCAGAGAATGAACAAATAAAAATCTTAAACACATGTGTTTGGAAAAATCTTGATTTCAATTCACTTAATCAATTTGGAAAAAGAACCCTATCTTGGTGTACTTTCTAAGAGTTTTCAATTCTGCAAAATCCTTGTTAGCATAAGTGAGGTAAAACAAATTGAACTTGGACAAGTTCATTTGTTCTACTTCTAGAGAGGCATGTCCAAAGATAAAAATGATTCCTCTTTAGAGAATGACCAAACCGGTACTTCCTCGGTCGATATAGAAATAAAGCGCTGAGAAAACTCTCGCTTCATCCCCTCAAGCTTGGGCAATGCGTGTTGATGGTAGCTCGAGGTAGGTGAATATCCCTACTATTTCGGTATGGTCATCTAGGATCTTAAGTGAATCATGCACATACAAACTGATTGGGAGGACACCACAGATCAAATCAGATACATATTAATCAGAGGCTTCCTGATCTACTCCCGGAGGTATCAAAATCTTTGTGCAAGGACCAATCCAAGTGGTTTCCTGAATCACCTGAAGATTACTCACCATCTGTATTCCTTTTTGGGATATCAAGCTGTGGGCAAATATTTTGATACTAGCCTGACTTTAGGTAGTTTGTTCTTGGTGTGTCTTCGAAGTTTCAGACTCGGTACAAAACATCTATTGAACATACACAAACAAAGAGTTCTACACACAAATCCTTTTGCCATGACAGTCAAAATCCTCCAAAATCCAGAAGTCATCCAAACTTGCAGAATCCTATGATCCAAGTCTCCTAATCATGGTCTTTTGTTCATTCTGTATCTTTTCCATCCACTCCTGTCCTCCATTCCTACCCATATCCTAGGTTAGTTGAGTCAACTTGGCCATCCCCCATCCCCTTCCCATCTTCCTCTGGAGTCAGTCTTTCCTCCTATCCTAAGTCTAATGCAATCCTAGTTTAAGCTTCTTGGTCATCCTAATCCAAAGCCTTAGTCTTCTCATCCATCTTCATCCTTCATCCCTATCCGGCTCATCCACAATTCAACATGTCACAAAACTATTATGATGAGTTTGGTTATTATGTCTCTTCTCTTATTCCATCCTATCTCGATGATGATGAAGGTCTTATTGATCATGATGAGCACTTTGAAAACCTTAGAAGGCTTGCTCCAAACATCCTCTAGAATCCAATAATTCCTCCATCCTATCCCGATGATGATAAAAGTCTTGTTGATCATGATGAGTATTTTGAAAACCTTAGCAATATTTCTCCAAACATCCCCCATGATCCAATCATTCCTCTGAACTATCCTATCATGCCTTCATGCATATCCACTAGTTCTCCTTATCCTACCTTTGACAAGGGAAATCCATTATCCTATTCATTCACACCTTCTTCCTATCTTGAGCCTACATATCCTCTATATGCATCCTTCATACCTCCATCTCCTTCTATGGTCGTATCCAAAATGCCATCCTTTCAAAACAACCCTACTAGCTACATCCCTTATCCAAATCCTCCATCTCCTTATCCTCCAACCCATTTTCAAATCCAAGATCCTTGTCTTCCAATCCATCACCCTGATCCTCCATCCTATCTTGATTCATCATCCACTATATTCTACCTAAATCTAGCATCTTCCATTCTTACCTACATTGACACAAGTCCCCTTTCACAAGAAGAATGCATCCCTCAACCCACTTCATGTCCCATATCTCAATCCATCACCCCTATCCCATCAGTTATCCAATCACATTCACAAGCTTCCTCCATACCTACCTATGTGAACTATCTAGTCATGCCATCTCCCAGGTCCTCTTCTACATCATCATCCCCTCGAGAAAGTTCACAATCTTCCACACCACCTTCATGTGAGGCCTATCCTAGTTCCCCATCTTCTACACATTCTAATCCATCATCTCAATCTCCATCACGAAAGTCTCCAAGGAGTTTCACAAGGAAGCCAACAAAAAGTACCTCTCCCAAAGTTGATGAGCCATGCCATCTCAATCCTTTGTGTGAAGCTATCAGTGATGATTTTCGTCTGCATCCTTCATCCATCATTCCTCCTCCATCACCCCCATCCATTATCCTTCTTCCATATATCCCATCTATTGATCCTCTTCCATCTCCTAGCACCATTGAGTCCTTTCCGTCTGGTGACTCCATCCAATCCCCATCTGCATCTCGTGCTCCTAGCATTATCCAAAGCACTTCCAATGAGTCTCATGAGTCGACCCTTCTTCCTGCCACCACAATTGTAGAATCTCCCATCCTTCCATCCACTCAATTTGAAGAGTCCATCCATACACCCCCCATCTCTCTATCCACACCAATACAATCCAGTCAAGATCTTGTCCAAAAGAAGTTTGAAACATCCATTGAACTAAATCAAGATCCTATCCCTTCACTTCCTCTATTGCATGATCCATTTTTTCCATCACCCCCAATCCAAGATCCTACCATCCCAATTCCTCCATCTCAAGATCCGTTACTATTCTCCAATCCCAATCAAGATCCCATCATCCCATCCTCTCCACTTTATGATCCTCCAATCCAAACTATCCCACCACCATCACTTTATCCTCTTGGTCCACATACATTTATCAATGGCAGCCCACTTAAAACAGAAGCAATAAGTTCCATGTCTTCCACCATGGCACCTGATACTGGATGTTTATCTTATTCCCCAAGTCAGAAATATCCTTTCTTGGATAAAATGCTCACGAAATGGAATTATCAAGGGAAAGGCTTAGGTTCCCATGAACAAGGAAATCTAGAGCCCTTCTAGGACAAGAAACATCCAAAATCATGTGGTATTGGTCACACATTTGAAGACACTTCCTCTAGAAATGTTGGTACAACTAAAGCTAGATTCAAGCATCCTTCCAAAAAAACCATTGCATCTTCCCATCATCCCTCCAAAGAATACAATGACATTCCTCCTCCTCCATCACTGCAACCCCAAACAACCTATCACATTCCTCCTTCATCCTCCAAATCCATTTTGGGTCCCTATGTCCCAAAATCTACCATTGCATATCCTTCACATGCTGAATCCATTTTGGGCCCCTACATCCTAAAATATCACCCCCCATCTTATCCTACTCAATCCTTCATCCACCATAAAAATCCCATTCCATACACTCCTAGTCAGGATCAACAAAGGCACATTCCCACATCTCCTATCTGCCAATCTCCTTCCATCTCTCCATCCATATTTCCTCCATCCTGCACAAATCCTCATATTCCTTCCAATGCTCCTCACAATTTTGATTCCATGTCAAAGATGCATAAAGAGAAATATTCACAAGGATCCAAAGATTGTCATGTCCACTCTAAAAGACATGCTTAAGAAAATAAAAATCCAATAAAGAAATCCAATGCATCCCAATGGCCACAAAGACTCATCAAAGAAAAATAAAAATCCAATGCATCCAAATGGCTGCAAAGACCCACCAAAGCAAAAGCAAAAACTATGTGGGTCCCAAAGAAAAAAGATGTAATGCATCTAAATATATCCACAATGGCATCCAAAGTTGCTAATCCACCCACTACTCAGTCTTCTCCTCCATCTCCTAAATCCATTTTTGGTCCCTATGACCCAAGATCTCCTAGCACAATTCCTCCATCATATCCACCTCTACCTCCCACATCCCATCCACTTCATCCACCGACCATGCAACATGTGCCAATGTTGGTCTTGACAATGTCTAACTATCATGATCACTTTCCATCATTCCATCCAAACAATTTCTACAACCATATCTCCCATCTACCCCATTCCATCCATGCCTTTGCATAATTCCCCCATCCTAATAAGGTTGTACCAACATCCA
Source organism: Chamaecyparis obtusa (assembly GCA_027943335.1). NCBI lineage: Eukaryota > Viridiplantae > Streptophyta > Pinopsida > Cupressales > Cupressaceae > Chamaecyparis > Chamaecyparis obtusa. Next base: position 64,067 of record BSBK01000493.1, on the reverse strand, counting down.
GACAAATCAAAAAGTAAAAAAAAGTTAGCAGCAAATTAGAAAATCCATAAAAATTGGAAAATCAAGAAAAATATCAAAAAAGAAACAAAAAGAGAAAAGCATTCGTTCAATGGTGAAAACTTGGCAATCTAGGCACCTTGGACAAGTACCATGATGAGAACCTGACAAATAGGAGTCATGCGTAATCCCTCCCCCCAGTTTCTTTCTACAATTGGGGGCAATTCTCTTCTATCACATCTTTCTAGCATTTCCTCCATCCCATTTGTCTCTCACCTCCGTCATCCTCCTTCGGGTCTTGATAAAGAAAAAGAGACCACCAATTATACATGCTTTTGGGCACCTTTCTACATCCATCTCCAATCCTCATCCATTATACAAGCTTCCATCAACCTTTGTCAGCTTCTTGTTATCTTATCTTCCATCCTATCATACCCCCTCCTAAATGGCTCTGAATGCATGAACTATCCTACACAGGGGCATCTTGTTCCTTGGTGACATCTTCGTTGGAGATGTATCCAAATCCTTCTCTTCCATTTCCCAATCTGTATCTTCCATCCAACCATACCCCTGCCTAATGCCTTTGAATGCATGGCCTATCCTACACACGGGCATCTTGTTCCTTAGTGACATCTTCCCTTGGGACCTATCCAAATCTATATCTTCCTCCATCCAAATCTATATCTTCCTCCAAAGCAATCCCTCAACATTCCTCTATCCCAATCCCTCAGCAATCCTCTATCCAAAGAAATCCCTCAGTATTCCTCTATCCCAAACCTTAGCAATCCTAAAGCTCCTCAACATCCCTTAGCATTCCTCCATCCAAATCCTAATAAAATCCTCTATTAGCAATCCAACATTCCTCTATCCACAAACTCCCAGTGATTCCTCCAACAACAATCTAAAGCATCTTCCTCTACCCAAATCCTAAGCGTTTCCTCTATCCAAATCCTCAACAATCCTCTATCCACATCTCCCAGCATTCCTCTATCCACAATCCTAAGCAAATCCTCCATCCAAATACCTCAATATTTCCTCCATCCAAATCCCTCAGCATTTCCTCCATCCTTCCATCACCCAGTATCTTCCCTTTTCATTGGTATCTAGCTATAGGCTATCCCCATGCAATCCAATGCCATTCATCCATCTCTTAAATATCCCAGTAATCTTCCAACATCTTCCAATCCTATCCACATCCTCTAGTTATCTAAAAAGCCAAGCCATCCAAATAACATCCATAGTCTTGTAGAAAGCCTTGATCTCAATCCAATCATCATCATTGGGATGCATCCTTCCCAAATCCGTGTCATTTCAGGACACATCATCCATCATGAGCCTATCTACCATTAGTCCATCTTGGCATTCCAGCCCAACTAGGGCATCATCTTGCATATCTTTGTAGCTTCGGCTTCATCCCTAGATCCCCTATATATCCCATCCTGAGCCCTAATGTCAGTCATGTCTCCACCTAAGCTCATTTGTACATATGTGTCTTTAGGTCTCATCCTCTACATCAGTTAGCCCTTGGGTCGTCGTGACCTATCCAGCTCAGCGATTCAAAAATCATCCCTTGGTCCTTTTGAGGTTCGAGTGTCTTACCTATCTCTTTTCATAGGAATCCTTATCTCGTTACCCACCATCTGCTTCATGTCATGTCCTTTGAGTTTCTCAATCCTTATCCTAAATCAAAATCAATCCAGCACCACCCTTTGACTAAGAATTGTCTAGGGCATCTTGTACTTGTCTTTGTAGGCCTCATCATCTCGAGTAAGAGATTGGCATACAATGGCAAGAATCCCGTCTTGTGAAGATCAACAATATATCTTAGGTCGACAAATCCAATCCTATCTGATCCTACATTAGGAAGAAACAACTCATTCCTGACACTTAGTAATCATCCACCATCCTCCACAAGTCAATCCTTAGCAAATCAATCATCCTCCATCATCCTACCTATGGCAAAAGGTTTTGTGAGATACTTGTTAGTTCATTTGTTCCTTTGGATCTTTGCTTATATTTTGAGCTCCCTTGAACATATCTTCATGGCGGTGTACATATCATCATGTCTTATTGTACATATCCTCGTCAGTCCTACAACGACATTTGATCAGATAGCTTGTCCCACCTAGCCTTGTACTTCAGCAACATCTATTGTCGACTATCCTTGATCTACTGACTATCTTTGAACCACATCATTTGCCAATCAGCAACATAGCATTCTCCCCATCAACATGGATCCGCAGAAATGTATCCTTCTGTACGTCCGACCTAAGAAATCAAACCGGGTCCATGATGATGTATCTTTTGCCATGTTCAAACCTAAATTCCCCCCATCAATCAATCCATCAATCTCTCTCCTTGGAAAATGATGTCTTTTGGAGGGTAAAAGTACAAACCTATGTCACACTTTTATAAAGGAAAAGGACGACAACATGCAAATTTTTCAACTTTAATGACATAAAAGTGGCATTTGTGTTTAGAATTTGAAGATGATGTAAACTAATGAAATGTGTAAAATTTGATGAAGTTTACGCTTATAATATGTTTTTAAAAATTGAACAAAAATTGACATAGTTTTTTAATTTTTGAAGTCCATTTTTTTATTGTTGAAATATGCTGAAAATCTAGGGTCTAGCTTACGTCAAAAAACTATATGCAAATAATTTTTTTTCCTCTGATTTCATAATATGTTTTAGATGACATGTATAACTAGTGCATAAAAAAAGAAAGATTGGATTTTGGTATATATTTTGTTTGTTTTAACTATCCAAAGTCGATGTTACCCGAAATCAACAGTTTTTTGTTTATGTCAAATTTTCCCTATCAAATCTACACCATTAAAAAAAAAAATTATATATTATTGAAGAGGAATCTCTCCTCTAGTGTTAAATATAAAGTTTAAATTTTTCTAACATGATTTGTTATTTTTAATTTTTTTTCGAACGAGCGTGTTCTTAAATGTTAAAATACCTACTTGAAGTATTTTCAACTTATAATATATTATATGAAATCAAAATATGATAAAAATTACATGACCATAATCTTGACTCTAAGCGCTATAAAACGGTATTTTTAGATTTTACAAAAAGGTAAATTTTGATAGAGAATTCAGGTCCAGAAGTGAGAACTTTTGAGAGCCACTTTTTTTGCTTATTTGGCTACCACATAGGATTCCTTATAGGTCTGGTTGAACCCGTTCCAGTCGAAACTGGTTCGGCCGAACCTATGGGCGACCAAACACGGTCCCGTGCATGACCAAGCCCCTTAAATCCGAATTTAAAAAATGCGGCCAATTTTTTAAATAAAATCAGTTTTTTTAATAGATTTTTAATATTTTTTGAAATTTATTAATTATTTTAATTTTATTTGTAAGAGTTAAGTGATTTTTATCTTGAGTTAAGTGATTTTTAATAGTTTTTTTAAATTTATTAATGATTTTTATTTTATATTTGGGTATTGCATGTCAAGTCTTGATTTAGTATTTTCAAGTTAAGTGATTCTTTTCTATTTTTCACAAGCCAGTTTACCTGTTTATGGTGTTGCATGCATTGAAACCCTTATTCGATTTTCTTTATTAAGAGGATTTTGGCTAGTATTCGATATACAGGTTTATAGATTTTGGCTCTGAGATTGAATTGGGGGATTGTGAAAGCTTTGGAAAATTTCAGGGTTTTTGGATTGTTCTTTGCACGGTTTCTATCGAGTGGTGGTTTAAGGTAGGGTTTGAAAACCTTTTTTGCAATTATTGTTTGGAAAATATTGTCTTCATTGTGTTTCCAAGATAGGTTGATGATTTTGGAGTGATTGTATTTTTTTTCATTGTCCTTGAGAAAATTTGCAAGATTAGATTGTTGCAATTTTGTGAATGATAAATATGTATATATTTTGGTTGCTTATGAGCACAAGCTTTTATAGAAATGTGTGAGTTTTTCCAGTTAAGTGATTCTTTTATATTTTTCAATCTAAACAATTTTTGCAATGGGGAATAAAAGGAATAGGGTAAGAAAATATGATCAAATAAGGGATGACAAAAAAGGTCATACAAAACATAATCAAGATCAACCTGTTGAAGTTCAGGAAGAACCTATTGATATTCAAGAAGACACAATTTAAGAAGGGGAACAAATTGGTAGTTCTGGAGGTGGAAATACATCTTTTGGTATGGGCAATTTGATGGAGATGAATGAGGATTCACTTTTCAGTCAAATTTTATTTGAAGAAATGTTATTTGAAAGTACAATTAAAACTCATTGCAAAAAACTTTGGGATGAATATTTTGAAAATAAAAGTATGATTGGAAGAGCTCAATTATTTGTACTTAGGTTATTTAGGAAAAAAGAAATGACTCCTATTTTGGAGTTGTTGGGTGTTGACAACAAGAAAAACTTAGGAGACAATGTAAATCGAACAATAGTTCAAAATTTGCAAGATGCATTGAACAACATTAATAATTTAAGTCTAGGAGCTAATTTAAGTGCTACATGTAGAGCAATTATGACTACTTTATCTAGTAGGAGGTTGACATAGAGAAAACAAGTGCATGCAATTTCTGATTTATTGAATGTATCTAGAAGAACTATTCAAAGATATATCAGGAAGAGAAATATGTTAGATGAAAACATTGAAAAAAATTGGGTAAATATTTGTAGGCTTCCTCGAAAAGACAAAATTTCTGAAGATGCAAAAAAATTGGTCATTGAATATTGGACCGCTCACTCTCGTGTTTCTTCTAATAGAAGGGATACAATATAGATGAAAGATGAAGAGACTGGTATGAAAACTGCACATCCAAAACATTTTATAGATACAACACAAAGTGAATTATTTGAAGCATTCAAGAAAGAATTTTCAGATGCGAAAATATGTCAAAGACTATTTGAGAGGTTGCGCCCTTGCTTTGTACACATAAATAAGGTTCGTGAAACATTTTGTTGTCGAAATCATATTGAGTTTCATCTATACTTGCAATCATATAAAAAAGTTATGGCAATTCTTGATTCAAATATGGTCATCCCTAAAAGTACGACACAATTTGTGAAGTCTATTTTATGTGATAAATTAGAAGATTCAGATGAGTTCAAAGTACAGTGTATAAAGAATGCACGTAGTTATTGTGGAGATTTGCATAAATTTCCATTGCAAATTGAGAATATTAATGTTTCAACACCAGTTTTGTGGAAAAGATTTGAATTTGAGACATATTTAACAAAGAGCGGAGATGAATCCAAAAAAATTGTATTGAAGGAGAGTGAATTGCCCTACCTTGAGTTTATGACCAGATTTTGTACTCTAATTTATCCACATATCTAGTATTGTCATGGTGCATGATGGCAAGCTAAACAATTTCGTGATTCCAAAGATTGTTTTCCACCTAGTTGTATTATTTCAATTGTAGATTTCTCTGAGAACTATACATTTTCCCCTCAAACAGAGCTTCAAGCTCAATATTATCATTCTGATCAGGTTGCAATATTTGTGCAAGTGACCTATAGACATGCACAATATGATTTGGATGAGGTAGAAAGTCCCGATCCAAATGAACGCATTATCATCAAGGAGGTTCATTTCTATATTAGTGATGATAAGGTTCATGATAGAAGCTATGTGGCTCATTGTTTTGCAATGTTTTTTGAAGATATTGCGAATCGTGGGATAAAGGCTTCACAACACTGGATTTGGTTTGATGGTTGTGCAGGTATGTGTATAGATACTTCAATTTATTTTCATTGTCATTTAATTATTTGTTAATTTATTAAAGGATGATATGTATGTATGCATGTACAACTTAATTTTGCAGGACAATTTAAATATGCAAAAGCCTTTAATTGGCTAGCCATGCAACATGCTAGACACAATGTTAAGTTTTTGTGGAACTTCTTTGAAAGTGGACATGGAAAAGGAGAGCACGATGGAGCATGAGCATGTGTGAAGCATGCACTTCACCAACATGAACTTGCAGGTACAAATGGTGTTCAATAGTTATATATATATATATATATATATATATATATATATATATATATATAATTTTAGCTTAGATCTATTTTCTTTAAACTAAAAAATTCAGAAATGTACAAGTAACATGATAGAGAATTCAAAGAAAATTGTTGAATGGTGTCAAAGTCATTTTGCTCCTCGAGACACCAAATACAACAAACGTTATTTTTGGGAAGTGAAAGGTAATTTATATTTTGTTGTAAAATTTTAAATTAAATTTTGATTTTGTGTTCATGTCTATCTTTCCATAATTGTTGATCTAAAAATGTGCAACTTTCATTTCATATTTGTAATAGATGTAGACCGATCTAATCCTAAAAATTGTCAAAGAATTGTTGGTATTAGAAGTTTAGATCAACTGATCACTACAGGACAACACAAGCCTCTTTTGATTCAAATAAGAGAAAAATCATGTTTTTGTGCTCACTGCATTGAGGACAATCCATTGAGTCAATGTGAGAATATTTCAAATGGATATGTTTCATGATGGGATATGAAGGAGTTAATCAGAATGCCTCCTTATGAAGATGATGACATTGACATAAACATTCATGATCCTATATATTCAGCTGATTATGAGCGTGTTTCCGATTTAGTTGTTATAGGTACGTGCGCATACATGTTCTTTTATTTAATTTTAATTTATTGTATAAGTGATGTTTAATTTTAATAGAATCCATTTGTATAGGTGATATTTTTGCTGTAGTTGTGAATCCTGACAATGCAGAAAGTGTAGATTATTATGTACTAAGATGCACGAAAGAAAAATACAAGTTGACAGATCAAACTGTAGATGGTGATGGACAGACATATCCAACTGGTTCAGTTGTTATTGAAGGAACCTATTATCAGCAAATAAAGGTCGACAAAAATGGTGTTCAATTTATTGAATACATGTGTGGCCAAAAAGTTCTACATTACAGTCACTTGGTTATAGCAACAAAGTTGCAATTCAAGGCATTGCAAAAAAGAGGACGTGGAAATCAGAAGTGGAGGTTCTCTATTGAAGAACATGAAATTTTTTTGGAGATAATAAAAGATAGAGAGGATCTAGACAATATGTATCAGGAGCTTTAGAATAAATTTCTTTTTGTAGCTCTTGTACTTTCATATTTGAACTCTATAGTTTGAACTTTCATGTTTGAACTCATATATATTGTATGTTTTTATGTATGTTAGTTAATTAATTGAATGCTTTGATTAATTAGTTAATTATGATTTAGTTAATTATGTTACTTAATTAATTGGTAATTGTTAGTTAATTAGTTACTTAATTAATGTATGCTTTGATTAATTACCTCCCCTTAAGACCTCCCCTTAAGACATTAGTTAGTTACTTATTTAAAATTATTTTTTACTTACATGACATTAGTTAGATTACTTAATTATGTTAGTTACCTAATTATGTTAGTTAGATTACCTAATTATGTTAGTTAATTATGTTAGTTAGATTACTTAATTATGTTAGTTAATTATGTTAGTTACCTACTTACTTAATTGTCCTAATTGTTAGTTCGTTAATTATGTTACTTTATTTATGCTTTTGGTAATTTTGTAACTAGTTAATTACGTTAATTAATTGGTAATTGTTAGTTAATTAGTTACTTAATTAATGTATGCTTTGATTAATTACCTCCCCTTAAGACATTAGTTAGTTACTTATTTAATTGTTTTTTACTTACATGACATTAGTTAGATTACTTAATTATGTTAGTTACCTAATTATGTTAGTTAGATTACCTAATTATGTTAGTTAGATTACTTAATTATGTTAGTTTTTTATTTTATTTTAAGTAAGCTCTACCTAGGGGGCAGTACCCTTTATATTGCTTAAGAAAAGAAATTACATACTATGTGTAGGAATATTTCCTTTTACAGAACATAACAGAAAAACACGTAGGCTATGCAACCTAAATTAGTTATATAAATACCATATGCCATTGCCAATAGCTATTAGCCTTGCTACAAGTTCCACCGGAAATAGAGAGTCATTGGTTCTGCAAAAATCCTCAAATTTGGTCATGTCGTAGTCCTTCACAACGCATGATTTAAATAAGGCCCAAGCCTTCTTCATCAGTGACTTCTTACCCTTGACTTTTAAGCAGAAATAGTTCATCAGTCCACCAATGGACCCACTAACATTTAACAAATCCAGCGCAGAAGAGACTTTAGAATACATCTCCTCCTTGAGCATTCTACGAACCATGCCATTGGCATGTACCGCATGCCCCAACACTTGAATGATAGGCAGAAACAGGTCATCTATTAGCTTTCCATTGTGCACATGACCACCTGACCAGTAATCTCTAACCAGCAGAACCACCATCGTCACATGTTCTTGCTCATTCACCTTGGTGAAGATGCGGCTGATTTGCATCTCTGGCAAATCCTCCAGCGGCTCAACCTGACTGCATCTATAGGTGATGCCCAAGAAAGCCATCTTTGCATTATAATTGGATGCATACCCCAATTTATAATATGCTTGAGTGAGGTTAGGACCAGTCTCCATTCTCAATGAAATCTTAGAGTGAAATACGAAGGACTGTGGTGAGAAGATTTCTGTCAAACTCTTGTACTCCATCTGTCTTTTGCCACACCGCCAAAAAACCCCAGCACTATCCTATGCCAGCTCTCGGAATAGTAGCTTGATCTATTGATATGACATCTTGCAACTCCTTTGGGATTCGATCCTGCTGGTCAAACATCCTATCTGACTTTGAATTGATCCCCATGTTAGCCAAGACATCTGTTGCTTTGTTACCTTCCTTGAAAACATGTAATCAAAAATCTGCTAGCGAATTCAGGGCCTCCTTTATCTTGGGAAGCCAAGTGGATAACTCCCAATTGTTGAAGCCAGCTTTGGTTACCCCATTTAGGATGACCTATGAATCCCCTTCAATAATCAACTTGACAATACCTTGATTTTTGCACCACTGAAGCCCTGTCTCCAAGGCTGAGATCTCCGCCACGTTATTGGATCCAATCCCCACATATCTTGCAATGCCTTGTGACACTATACCTTTCTCATCCTTGATGATTGCTCCAACTCCACTTTCCCTAGGATTCCCTCTGCTTGCGTTGTTGAAGTTCAATTTATACCATCCTGACGACGGGGCTTTCCAAATCGTGTCCCTCCTTATTCCTTTCTGCTTTTTAATCCTGCAATCTCCATCCTGTTTGAGATTCCACCTGATCTCCATGTCTGAATCCCATCTCAATTGGAATCTAAATAGAAGGCCCATCGTCCTTGAAGTAATCACCTCCTTAATGGCTGCTTCTATCATAAATATAATCTAATCCACCTCCCTAAATTCTTCACAGAAAATTCACCTATTCCGCTCTTTCCAAATGTGCCATACCAACAATGATGGACAGATAATCCACAACAAACCCCATTTAGATTTAGATCCATCGGTCGGCCATGCCGAGAGGAAGTCCAGAAATGAATGATTTCTTACTAATGATATTTGCAACTTATCAAAAAGCCATTCCCAACACATGCTAGTGAATGGACACCATAGTAATAGATGATCGACCGATTCATCAGATTGTTTACATAGGATACACCAGTGTGGGCCAGCAAAGCCAATGATCTTTAACCTATTACTTGTGAGGATCCTCTCATGAAGGGCTACCCAAAGAAAGGCTCCTACCTTGGGTAGAGGCCGTTTACCCCAGCAGAGTTTCGAGGGCCATTGAGAATCTGTTTGTCTCTTCCTTTGCAGTTCAAAACCCAGATTCACCTTGTAACTTCCTGACTTGGAGGCAGACCAAATAATCAAATCTTTTGCCGAGGAGTGAAGAACTATTCTATTTGATAATATCTCCTGTAAAGCAGCATGATTTTCCAATGAGGCTGAATCAAAACTTTTCCATTTTACCTGCGATGAACAACTATTCTCATTATCCATGTAATCCAAAACCCACATACCCACCATAGCTTCCATATGATGGACCCATTCTTTATCTATAAAGAGAGATTCTATCGGCGGCTCCCCACTCCAAGAATCCCTCCAAAATTTTGCTTTGCACCCATCGCCAATCATCCAAGTGATGTGCTCTGTAATAAGCTTCCTACTTGCCCAAATATGTTGCCAAAAGTGAGAGCCGCTAGGAGAGTTTGCAATCGTTAAGATTCTATCCAGTTCCCATGAATCTAAATACTTAGCCACCATAATTCGACACCACGGATTCTCTAGAAATTTATAGATTTTCCAAGCCAATTTAGCACCCAAGGCCTTATCCTGTAAACTCATTTCACGCAAACCAGCCACCTCGTCTTCTTTCGCTAAACATGTTGTGTCCCAGCTGATGAGAGGAATCTTTTTCTCATCTTTCGACCCTTCCCAAAGAAATTTTTTGAATATGCTATCCAAGACATTCAATGCTCTGTTCGGCAGCTTGTATACTGATAGATAGTAGATTGGAATAGCAGATAATACTGATTTTACCATAAGGATTCTCCCTGCTTGTGAAAGCCATTTGTTTTTCCATAAGCTAGCCTTACTTCTACATTTATTAATGATCTCCTCCCATAAGCTTTGATTTAGATGACCTGCGTAGAGAGGAATCCCTAAATATGTGATAGGGAATGAGCCTTGCTCGAATCCCAAAATATTTGATATGTGCGCTCTATTTCTACAAGAGGTGTTCAAGAAGTAGACCCTCGATTTGAATTTTTTCATACTTTGACCCGACTCTCTTTCATATATATCCAGCACTTCCGTAATGGTTTCCACCTCCTAGATGGTGACCTCCCCAAATAGTATAGCATCATCCACGAACTGATAGTGTATAAAGGGGTCCAATCTACTATGAACAGTGATCCCCTTCCAATTTCCAAGAGAGGATTGTTTCTTGATGAATCTACCCAACACTTTTCCCATCATTACAAATAAGAATGGAGACAGGGGATCACCTTGTCTTATCCCATTAGTAGCTTGAAAGAAACCACATACAACTCCATTTACAAATATAGAGAAGTGAATAGAGGACACACAAAAGGAAATACATTTCATCCAATTCTAATTGAATCCGAGTCTAGTAAGAACCGCCCAAAGAAATGGCCATCTAACTCTATCATAAGCTTTACTTACATCAAGTTTGACAACCATACCTTTTTGTTTTGTTCAATGAAGGCTATGAATCAACTCACCTGCTAAAAGAATGTTGTCCACAATCTCATGACCTGGCACAAATCCATGTTGCTCAATCAAGATTACCCTGTCCAGAATAGGCTTGAGTTTGTTCATCATTGCTTTAGAATTTTTTTTGTAAATGGCATTGCAAAGGGAAATGGGATGAAAATCATCCATAGTTGAGCAGTCTTGCTTTTAAGGAATTAAAGCTATAACTGTGTTGTTCATTTCCTTAACAAACTGCTCCTTCTTCCTAAAAGATTCCACCACATTAAGAATGTCCAGTCCCATAAATTCCCAGCATTTTTGAAAAAATTCAAAAGGAAAACCATCGAGGCCTGCCACTTTGAAAGGGGGATTATCAAAAGTGGCCTTCCTGATTTCTTGCAAAGAGAATGGTTGCATAAGCATGAGAATATCTTCCTCCGAAATGACTCTGTCTAATGCTTCTAAAGTCAATGATGAAGAATGAAGTTCTGGAGAAATAGCTGTACCTAGAAGGCCTTGGAAATGTCTGACCACTATTTGTTCAATCTTTGAGGAAGAGTCATAACATCTCCCCTATGCATCATGTATATGATTGATACTATTATACACTCTTCTGGATTTAACTGAAGCGTGAAAAAATTTAGTGTTCGAATCTCCATCTTGAATCCATAGTTCCCTTGATCTATCTTTCCAGTAGATTTCTTCCCTAAGTAATAGTTCTACCAGTTCATTCTTGAGAGATTTTTCCTTTTCAAACTTTGCATTAGATATGCCTACATTAATTACAATTCGGTTCAGATCCTCCAATTCAGATTCAACCCTCGTCTTTTCTTGAAAAATGTTTTTGAATGAGTTGATATTCTACTCTTTAATTTTGGCTTTGATCAATTTGAGTCTCCTAATGAACATGAAGCTCAAAGTACCCTTGAAAATGTTTCTTTCCTTCCACTAGCCTTCTAATTTTGGCAAAAAATCCTTATCTCTCCACCACATGTTCTGAAATCTGAAGCTACCTCTAAAGCTCTTAGGATCAATCTTGAAACACAACTGCATCGGGAAATGATTTGATAAGGAAATGGGAAGAATACCAGAATCCAAGTTTGTATCCGAATGAAGCTAGGAAGGAGACACCAAAAATATGTCTGGTCTCTTTGAAATTCTAGAAAAATTGGATCGCCTATTAGTCCAAGTGAATGTGCCATTCGAAGGAACCACATGAAAGAGTTGATGACAGGATACAAACTCCTTAAAGTCTTCCATCACTTGGTTCGACATTCTAAGACCTCCAAATTTATCATCTACATCCAGTAGAGCATTAAAATATCTTGCTATCACCAATTTATCATCCAATAAACTATTAATTTTACTCGACACATTTGCCCAAACCGGATATTTGGCCTCTGATTTGATCGGGCCGTAGATATTGAAAAGATAGAACTGAAAGTTGTCAACTAAACTGATGGCTCTGCCAAAAATCCAATTATCTTGTCTATCTAGATCTTGCATCTTGACCTTGCAGGGGTTCCACATAATACCCAGACCACCTGTCGAGCCTCTGGCCGGTTGAAAAAAACTTTCAAAAGAATTGCAAGAATGAAGAAAACTAAAAGCTTTATCAAGATTCAATTTTGTCTCTTGAAGCAAAAAAATGTCCCCTTCTATTTTGAAAAACGCTTGTTTTATCAAGCATTTTTTGTCAGGGGCAGATAGTCCCCTGACATTCCATGTAATGATCCTCATGGCTTACCAAGGGAGACCCCTCCCATGGCCTTCTTCATGAAGTCTACTACGCTAATGATCCCTTTCTCCTTAGCCTTGTCTTCTTGCAATTGTTTGTTGGAACGCCTTCCCCTACCCCCTTTAGCTTTTCCCAGAAGCACATTGGCAGATTGGCTAATGACTCTCGGCTCAATTGTGTCCAAAGAATCTCCCGAAAGAAAGTCCTCCAATGAGACTTTGTCATATTCCATATCTGAATCCGATTGTGCCTGTCCCCACTTGGGTAAAATCTCCAAAGAAAATACTTCTTGATTTTTAGGAGTAGAGCACTTTCCTTCTTCTATCGACACCGAAGGGATCTGCTTAGCAAGTTTACTCTTAGGCATAACGGTTTCCATAACCGTTTTCTGGGTATTTTCTTTTGGAACCCATTTTTTGGCACGTTGGAGAAAAACCTTGCAATTTGCTGCCAAGTGAGATTTGAAGCCACATCGTGCACAAACCAGAGTAGAAGTTTCAACCTCTATTTGTTGCCGCCAAGAGAAATTTCCTCTTTTTAAAATGATGTAATTAGGAATTGTTTGGACCGCCACTATCCTCATTCTGGCATAAAGATATGAATCATTCTCCACAATTGATTCATCCACTTCTAGAAGAGTGCCCAATGATCTACCAATGCATTCCAAACTTGCGTCTCCCCAGTACTCTAATGGTAAATTATACATTCTGATCCAAACAGGTGATTGATATACTGCTAATGGAGAAGGATCGAAATTCTGTTGCCAAGGTTGGAGATACATATGAAGTGCTCCCTTGGACCAATTTTGTTTATTTAGAATCTTGTCCCGTTCCTCTACTACAAAGATGACAATGAAGAAACCTTTGGGTATAAACTTAATAACAATTTCTGTACTCCAATTATCTATTAGCCAGTCTCTAATTTCATCCCTCCGCAATCGACCTCCCACAAATTTGGCAATAACTATTGTTTTTTCCCAAATCGCAGCATCCTCTGCAATCTCTTCCGGAATGTCAATCTCCATAGTTTTGTCATTATCCTTCGAATCCTTCCTGAATCGATCTGCAATATTCCCCCAATTATTAGGCCTTCATGAGTTGCGTCTCCTGCCAAATCCCTAAGAGGGAAATCTCTCTTCCCGCCTGAACCAATCTCTCCTCTGCTCACCTTTCCTCTCTCCCCTCCACTCCGCCATCTTCTTCCTACTTAATTATGTTAGTTACCTACTTAATTAATTGACCTAATTGTTAGTCCATTAATTATGTTAGTTACCTAATTATGTTAGTTAGATTATTTAATTATGTTAGTTACTTAATTGGTAATTGTTAGTTAATTAGTTACTTAATTAATGTATGCTTTGATTAATTACCTCCCCTTAAGACATTAGTTAGTTACTTATTTAATTTTTTTTACTTACATGACATTATTTAGATTACTTAATTGTTAGAAATATTTAAAATAACATTAGTACATGGTGTAACATAATGTATATATAACATGTATAAAAATAAGTCTAAAAGATGAAATAACACATGAACATATAACATTTAACATGTATAAAATATGTAACATGTAATGTCTGAAATATGTAATGTAATGTATAAAATATGAAATAACACACAACCATATACCATGTACATATATGAAATGACTAAAATATCTACATGTATATATGAAATATCTATGAAATGTTATAGCATGTATATATGAAATGTCACATGAAATATCTAAAATAACATGGTCGCTCAACTAGGGCCATGTCCTGATTCGTGACCTAATGGCGGTGCACCTCCTCCTGATGTCTGTGTACAATAAACAAAATATGTCACGCAGACATACATGTATAATAAATTTTAAATACTTATAATGATAGAAAAATTAATTTTTTGAACAAACATCTCAATGTACCTGTGTATCATGATGGATAGGATCCTGTGGAGTTTGTAAATCTCCATATGGTGTAGCATCCTCGTTGATAACCTCCTGGAGTACACATATCTATAACATATATTAATCAAAATTCAAATATATGTGTAAGCTTTTTAAATAAATAAAAATTTAATTTAATTATATATACCATAGCAGCCTCTAATGCTCCCTCGAAAGTGCTCAAATATAACGAATGTAATGACATCTCCGCAAGATCAATCTGGTCATTTGTAAGCAATGTAGTAAAAATTTGACGACCTAGACGTGATGAAGTGTCCTACGTGGTCTGATGTTGAGCTGTAGGTGGTGCAGTTTGTGGAGGAGCTATAGGTGGTGGTGTAGTTTGTTGAGGACTTGTCAATGGTGTAGTCTACTGAGGACTTGTTAGTGGTGGTGTAGTCTGTTGAGGACCTGTCGGTGGTGTAGTCTGCTAAGAACCTGATCCAGTAGGTCTAGTAAGAAAGGTCCTAACAACTGATGGAACCTCCTTGAGCGGAATCCCAACGAGCATCTGTATGGTCTGATATGCACAAAGTAGATCACTGGATAATAATGCGCTCGTACATCGCAAATGGTCCATATCTGATATAGTTTTAACCTCTAAGGGAGATGGTATGTTGACTATATCATATGGATCACCACTAGAGGATGCATCATGTAAAGGTGGAGGAATGCTGGAATGAGACTGTAACATGTATCTCCCCACATGATCAGATGACATCTCCTAAACCTGTGTGGTGATACTCACTATACTAGAATAAACCTCCCTTCTCATCCTATCATCTGGCACACTCTCCTGCAGCTGCCATTTCCAAACCTTTTGGTATGACCAAAAGGTTTGGACCCACCCTTGCTCGCTTATTAGAGGGTACAGGGGAATTAGGCGCTCTGAACCTGTCAGATAATCTCCCTCTCCCCTGCCCAACACAATCAGGATAATCTATATAATCAACATCAAGATGCAAATGAAATTCTGCAAACAATTGTTTGTAGAAATATAGTGGCAGCTCATCCTTCTAGGGCCACCTGTGATGAGCAGCCAACCATCGAGAATATATAAATAGTTCCACAAGGTCATCCTCACATCTCATGACCATGTACCCTCTCACCTTACTCATGTTTCGATAATGAGGAAACATACTCTTCACCATAGGGGTGGAAACATCTGTATCGATCTACCTATACTTCACAGTGCCAGTAACACTGCAAGACAAAGAAGTATAGAATCTATCAATGCTAATAGTATCATACAAGTTGTATGATTGAACTGTGTCAATCATACACAACAAATCATCTCTAATAATGTTCACCCTATCCTTATTGGGAATTGTGGTGGATGAAGCTAAGGTCTAATCCAAAACATCTATTGCTCGTCTCAATCTATCAATAGTAGAAGCAAATAGCTTCTCTTTGGCCTCTGCAGTATCGGTCAATCTATGTGAGGAGAAGCCACTACCACTACCACCCCCCCCCTCCCCCATGTACACTAAGCTCTCCTGAATCCACTGACCCTCTACCCGATGCCATGCAATAGATAAACAAGAATATATATAGATCTCCGCACATGTACATTATAATCATCTAGTTTAAATGAAATAAATAAA
The DNA here is from genome assembly GCA_027943335.1 of Chamaecyparis obtusa. NCBI lineage: Eukaryota > Viridiplantae > Streptophyta > Pinopsida > Cupressales > Cupressaceae > Chamaecyparis > Chamaecyparis obtusa. The sequence continues at coordinate 47,676 of BSBK01000493.1, read as the reverse complement.
TATATATATATATATGTGTGTGTAAGAAACATACATGTTACAAATTTAAGACCATCTAGTTTGAAAATGAAATATATATATACATGTACATACAAATTTAAGAAACATACATGTTACAAATTTAAGATCATCTAGTTTAAAAATGAAATGTATATATACATGTACATACAAATTTAATAAACATATTAACCCTATTAAGTCTTAAGGGGTCGTATTAATCGTGTTACCTATCTTAATTGGTCATATTAGTCACATGTTAAAAGTCTTAATTAATCTCAATTGGTCAATTAATAGGTCCTAATTGGTCAAGTATTAGTCACATGTTAGGTCTTAATTGGTAGGACTATTAGGTCTTAGTAGGTCATATTGGACCTAATTGGTCAAGTATAGGTCCTATTAGTTCTTAAGGGTGGACTATTAGGTCTTATTAGTAGGTATTAGGTCTTATTAGGTTGAATTAATCAATTTAGGTGTTATTAGTCATATTAGTCACATGTTAAGTCTTAATTGGTCAATTAATAGGTCATAATTGGTCAAATATTAGTCACTTGTTAGGTCTTAATTGGTGTTATTAGGTCTTAATAGGTCATATTGGACCTAATTACTCTTAATAGGTCCTATTAGTTCTTAAGGGTCCTATTAGGTCTTATTAGTAGGTATTAGGTATTATTATGTCTTATTACTCATGCTAGGTCTTAAGGGGTCCTATTATGTCTTATTAATCATGTTAGGTCTTAATGAAAATAGGCTTTGGGTTATGGTTCAATGTAGATGCAGATGTTGATTGAAAGTAAGGGGTCCTATTAGGTCTTAAGTGGTATTAGGTCAAGTATTAAGTCATATTAATCCTATTGAGTCTTAAGGGGTCGTATTAATCGTGTTACCTATCTTAATTGGTCATATTAGTCACATGTTAAGTCTTAATTAGTCTTAATTGGTCAATTAATACGTCCTAATTGGTCAAGTATTAGTCACATGTTAGGTCTTAATTGGTAGGACTATTAGGTCTTAATAGGTCATATTAGACCTGATTCGTCAAGTATATGTCCTATTAGTTCTTAAGGGTGGACTATTAAGTCTTATTAGTAGGTATTAGGTCTTATTAGGTAGTATTAATCAATTTAAGTGTTATTAGTCATATTAGTCACATGTTAAAAGTCTTAATTGCTCAATTAATAGGTCCTAATTGGTCAAATATTAGTTACTTGTTAGGTCTTAATTGGTTAGGTATTAGGTCTTAATAGATCCTATTAGTTCTTAAGGGTCCTATTAGGTCTTATTAGTAGGTATTAGGTCTTATTAAGTCTTATTACTCATGCTAGGACTTAAAGGGTCCTATTATGTGTCTTATTAACATGTTAAGTCTTAATTAGTCTTAATCAGTCAATTAATAGGTCCTAACTAGTTTTGACTATAGTCACATGTTAGGTCTTATTAGATCGTATTAATCAATTTAAGAGTCATATTAGGTCTTATTAATCATGTTAGGTCTTAATAGAAAATATATTACATGTCTTATTATTCATGTTAGCTCTTAAGGGGTCCTATTACATCTTGTTAATCATGTTAGGTCTTAATTGGTCAGAGAGAAAGAGAGAAAGTTCATGTTGGTTTCTAGAATTTTTGTTTATGTTAGTTTCTAGTGTTAGAGTTTAATAGGAAATATTAATCATGTTAGCAGTCAAGTATTAGATGTTAGGTTTTATTAGCTCTTAAAAGGTCCTATTACATCTTGTTAATTTCATGTTAGATCTTAATTGGTCAGAGAGAGAAAGTTTATGTTAGTTTCTACTGTTAGAGTTTATGTTGCTTCATGTTGGTTTAATGTTAAGGTTCATGTACGTTTCATATCAAGATTTATTTTTTAATTATGTTAAGGGATCTTTTTTTAAAGTAGGTTTCTGGTTAGGGTTCATGTTTATTTAATATTAAGGTTTATGTTGGTTTGAATGTTTTAATATCATGTTTCTAATAATTTATATATGTTTTCCTAATGTTTTGTAATATTTTAAAATATATCTAATAAAAATAAATTAATTAATTAACACATTTTATTAACTGAAAAAAATATTATATTAATTAAATAACTAAATCTACATAAAATCATATTATTTAATTTCTACAATTAAAAATAATAAAATTACATAAATAAAAACAACTATTAAATTAATATTTTTATTTAAATTACAATTATTTAATATTAAATAAACAAAAACAACTATTAAATTAACATTTTTATTTAAATTACAATTATCTAATATTAAATAAACAAAAACAACTATTAAATAAATATTTTTATTTAAATTACAATTATTTAATATTAAATAAACAAAAAAAAATTTAAAAACTTAAAAAATATATTAAAAAATATTAAAATAAAAAAATAAAAAAATGGCCTACCTCTTTCGGCAAAAATACTCCCTAAACTCTCCTCAAAATCCGAAAGCCGCTCAATACAAATGAACCTTCCCATTGATTTTTTTGTTTATATAGTTTTTTAGGGTTTCAGCCAGAACCCTTGTGCCACATAGACGCCACATGGCACTTAGTGGGTGCCACATAGTTCCGGCTGAACCCGTTCCGACCGAAACCGTTTCAGTCAGAACCACTAAATTTGTCCTCTAGTGCGACAGAGTACTGTACTTTTACCCTAGAGTTATCATTTTGATCTTGGATTTTGTCCTTTGGATCTTGTTAATTTTTTTACGGCTTCTTGTTGTTCCTCTCCTCAAAGTTTCCATGATCATTTATATCATGGTGTGCTGCAAATGAGAACAATCTGAGGCAAGGTCTTTTGATCTTTTGCTTTTGCCTACACATCAGTCGTGTGTTTGTGGTTTCTCCAACATCATTTCCACCATGCCTCCCTCAGGTTTCATGTGTGATACTAGGGCAACCCTTTGCGTGCTTATTTTTTGTGTCAATCCTATGCAATGCTGGTGACAAGGCCTTGAGATTTCTTCATAACTTTGGCAGGTCTCTAGCATTGCTACATCAAAATAGGTTGTGCTCTCAAAATAATCCAACAGAAGGAGCTCCCAAAATCCCCCTCATCCTACACCATATAGCTTAAATCTTGCATCTTGCATCCTTCATATAGATTCATCCTGCATCCTGCATTTCACCATCATATTGCATTCATCCATCTTTGCTCTTGAAAGGTCGTATGTTTATCCCCCTTTATGTCTTTCTTCATTCTTTCCTTTCCCTTACGTGATCTTTTCAAAAAAATTCCACAACGTTTCCTCTTTGCGTCATTTTTTTGAGGGGGCACAACCCCTTATCTTCTAAACTCTAACTTGGGGCATCTTATTTTCTTGTCTTTGATGCTACGCCACTTGCGGCATCGCATCAAAGATGAGCAAATCAAAGATGGGCAAAATGTAGACACCTAAAATGCCTTTGCTAAAATAAAAATATTTTATTTGCAGAAACCCCTAATGACATCATCATAAATTAATTAATTAATTATTATGCCATTAATTTCTCTTATCTCAATTAAAAATATTTAATTAAGAAATCCCTTCTAAAAATGTTTAAATCTAATTTGAACATCATTCCCTCCAAAATTTATTAACTATTTAATAAATAATGTCACAATCCTTAAATAAATTAAATATTTATTTAAACCATAAAATCTTAGAATCTTCTAGAAAACCCTAAACCTATCTAACCTTCCCTAAATCCATCCTAAAGCTACTTAGAGGGTGATTCCTAACCCTCTTAGTCTAAACCACCCTCCTTTGACTTTTGGTCAAACCCCCTCATTAATGAGCCTTACAGACTCATTAATGGCTCCTTGCACCATCTTAATGAAACCTATGTCTCATCTTCCACTTTGGTTCCCTAGGCACACTTCCCTAGTGTTGCTCACACGTGTGATAAACCTTTAACCCTCATCCCTTTTGACCATACCCATAACCATACCTCAGACTCTACCCCAAACTTTGACCTTAACTCCCCTTCCTAACCTTGGCCCTTAGTAAAATCCTATAAATACTCCTCCTTCCAAGAGCAAATTATTAGCTTAGTTTTTATCATTCATGCATTGTTATCATGCAAAATTACATCTAGACCAATTAGCTTAAATCCTAATTATTAGATTTAGTTCATTTGTAAGATTTCTAACTCACATCTTAGCTTATAGCATTAATGGATTAACCTAATTTATTTCATTGTTTTTCATATCATCTTCATCACATCATTATTCATATTTGGATAAAATTAATCTTAGCATAAGCATTCTTAGCTTAATCTGATTGTTAGCTTCATTAGGCACCTTGGGGGTCTAGGGGCAAATCAGATGTTCCATATCTGATTCTATGTCATTATGAGGTTCTCATGGTCCCGATCCTAAACCTTCCTAATTTTAATCTACATTTTAGCTTCATTAGACACCTTGGGGCTCAAGGGGCAAATCAGGTGTTTCATACTTGATTTTGTGCCACTATGAGGTTCTCATGGTCCCTATTTGATCCTAAACCTTCCTAATATGCATTAGAGACATGCTTCAAGTGTTTTGAGAGCACAACCACATCCCTAAATTGAAAGAGAATCAAACGGTAACAAGGCACTCTCATTTTAGCTTCATTAGAAGCCTTGGGGCTCTAGGGGCAAATCACGTGTTTCATACTTGATGGTGTTTCATAGTTGATTTTGTGCCACTATGAGGTTCTCATGGTCCTAAACCCTTCCTAATCTGCATTAGGGACATGCTTCAAGTGTTTTGAGAGCACAACCACATCCCTAAATTGAAAGCAAATCAAATGGTGACAAGGTGCTCTCCTTTAAGCTTAAGCTCTATCTGAATGTGTTTGCAAATAGATTTTACTATATGGTAGAAATATGTTGTTAAGCTCTATCTGAATGTCTTTGCAAATAGATTTTACTATATGCTAAGAATATGTTATGTTGTTAGCTAATGTTTAAATGTCTATTCCGAATAGGTTAGGTTTATAGGTTAGGTTTGGACTGATCACAATATTACTCGTGAAATTATACAAAGGTATACAAAGGACACAACCAAAAAAATTAATAGTCGTTGACAATTACACCTCAATAACACCTCAATAGGCACACCGCCAAAAAAAATTAATAGTCGCCGACAATTACACCTCAATAGGCATGAATACGGAGTCACCTCAATTACACCTCAATAGACACGAATATGGAGAGTTAAAAAAAAAAAAATCAATAGTGACCGACAACTACACTTCGATACATTGAGTAATTTGAATAGTCTAACAATCACTAGCAATTACACCTCGGTCCTCATACTAGTGGATAATTTGAATAGAGACAAACTAAATACACAGGCCACGCATTCTAAAGGAATATCAAAAGATTCAATGTCAAAAGTCGACAAACAATTTCTACAACTCGAGACTCACGAGGCATTTTATTCTTCAACGCCTTAAAAAAAGAGAGATGCGGTTCCTTACTTGTGCCCTTCTCTAAACACAAGGACCTTTCATCAAAAGGAATTGATCACCAAAAAGTTTAGGATTTGTTTCTAAATCAGATTAACTATTTAACTTAATTAAATTAAAAATCTCCATGACAGAAGTTCCAAGCCAAGATATCTCATTCATATCATTATAAATCTCTAAAAGTCGATATATCCATTCTTATATAACGCCATGACAGCTTCTCCAATATTATTCATTTCAATTGACACAAGAAATCCACACTACTACGACTCTGCTCTACAGTTGTATACCCATCGAAGTATAAACCAGTACTTGAAGCAAAAATCATGTACAACACAAGTTATTACCCAAATTTATATTTCTAATCTCAAACAACCTATGCCACTGAATCGAAACACTCCTCTGTAAGAAAACAAATAAACAAGGCACAAATTGAAGTCACAAGGCATTCTGATCATGATCAGAGCTCCTCAGGGCCCAAATTCTGCTTAATTTTCTCCCCTGTATATGCTGCTGAATCTTTCCCTTTCTCATAAGTCTTAGACACTGAATCCGTCACAACTTCTCCTGTTTTCTTCCTGTAAAAAAACCCAAATATATTAACAGCACAATCAAATACAAAAACATGTAGAGTTTCAAAGATTTCCTAAGACTGTAATCAAATATAAATACACACAAAAGTATGAAAAATCTAATCTTACACAGATGGTATTCTTTGAAAGGCCGAATTGGTGAAAGATTTGAGCTTATCCCAGTTGCATGCGACAGTGCCCTTCATGCACTCCAGGCTCTGTTTCCCATCTTCCTCTTTCTTTTCCACAGTCTGTTCAACAGTTTCCTTTACATTCTGCTCTTGACACATCACAGCCAAGATTATAACTGACATGAAAACAATGATTGACATTTTTGCCTGCCATCCCAAATACACCATTTTTACAGAGTTTAGCTTCTGAACGTTTTCTCTTCTCTTGGCTTACCCTGAAAGAAAAGTACCAGCTCTTATGTATATTTGTTCTGCCCCTTATTCTTTCGACGCGTATGCTAACACCTGTCAAACAAGTCGGTTTGCATGATGTGGTTTGTGTAATGCCACGTACCTTGACTGAAAGCTTTTGTTGAAAAAAAAAATTTGAGAGGAAAATATCAATTGTACGATAAAGGTGTTTGGTATTTGTGGATGTCTATTCTTAATTATTCTTTTTGTCAAAAGAAGATAAGTGTTTACTAATATGTTGATTATTTGATTATTGAAATAAAATATCTCAATCATTTTGGTAAAATTAATATATTAAAATAAAATAGTTGTATATATTGTTAGTCATCAATAAAATATTTTTTCAATATTTAGACTTTTTGAAAGAAAGAGTAAATATTGAATAACTTTTATGTTTATTTTTTAATTTAAAATTTATGTTGATTGTCATGTTTTTAATGCAATGATTAGTATATAAATGATATGTTTCTTCATAAAAATTATTGATTAATCTAAACCTAACTTGATCATATCTTGAACATACAATTTTAGAAATTGATTTTGTTTTTTAACTTTTGTTTTATTTTTTTCCTATAAGTTAAAAGTAGATAATTATTTCCTATTATGTTGATTATTTGACCATTGAAGTAAAATATCTCAATCATTATAGAAGATTGATAAATTAAAATAAGAAAGTTCTATATGTTGTTAGTCATCTATTACTATTATGTTCATTATTTAACCATTGAAATAAAATATCTCAATCTTTTTTATAGGATTAAAAAGCTATTATGTTGATTATTTGACCATTGTAAAAAAATATCATTTTGATAGGATTAATAAACTAAAATAAGATAGTTCTATATGTTGTTAGTCATCCATAAAATATCTTTCAATATCTAGATTTAGGTGAAAGAAAATTATATATCATGGGGATAAAAATTGGATAGCTTTCATATTTTTATCCTAATTTTGGATTGATGTTGTCTTTAATGCAATGATTAGTATATAAGTGGTATGTTTATTCATAAAAATGGGGATCAACTTAAACCTAACTTGATCATATCCTCAACATGCATCTTTCTAGATTGGTTTTGATTTTTACTTTTTCTTTTTCCTTTTTTCTTTTTCCTCGTAGGTCAAAAGTAGATAATTATTTACTAATATGTTAATTATTTGACTATTGAAATAAAATATGTTAATCATTTTGATAGGACTAATAATTAAAATAAAATAGTTCTATATGTTGTTATCATTAATAAATTTGATCAAGTGGATATATGTTAATGTTAAAGTTTAAGTGCAAGAAAATTATATATCATGGGATTAAAAATTTATAGCTTTCATATTTTTCTTGATTTTGGACTTATGTTTATTGTTGTGTCTTTAATGCAATGATTAGCATATAAGGGTTATGTTTCTTCATAAAAAATGGTGATTAACTTAAACCTACCTTGATAATATCTTGAAAAAACATCTTTGATGATTGGTTCTGGTTTTTACTTCTTTTTTTAATTTTTCCTCTAGTTCAAATTCACCATCATAGAAATGACTTCAAAACTTTCAAATTTAAATATGGACCCAAATTGATTCCTTCTCTACTAACTATTTCTTGTCAACTTGATTAAACAATGTGTTAATTGTTTTATAGGATTTGTTATATAATTGGAGAGTGTAACATCCTAAATTGTAAGCACCTATAATTAGATGCTCAATTAGGCCTCATTTTTGCAAATTATTTAGATTTCATGTTCGTTATGCTTGATCCAACTACCTATCATTTTCATTTATGGCTTCTTTTCTTCCTTCTCAATTTCAATTTGGGCTTCTTCTGGTGGGAAGAGGATACCTTGGGTATCCTTTTCCTTGATGTTTGGCCCCAAATTGGACCTAGGGGCTTGTCTTGTGGTTTAAGCATTTCTTCTTCTATCTATGTCAGCCTCCTCTGAGCTTTGAATTCTAAAATGTTGTGAGAGGTATAAAAGAAACTTATCTCTCCTCAATTGGATATCTACAAGCAATATTTAAAGAGCATTTTCAAGATTTGAAGGCAAGCATTAAACATCAAGACTCCATTCGAAGAATCTTTGAAGGAAATCTTCTCCATTGTAGAAAACTTCTCTCCCATGATGACTAAGTAGAGGAGGCCTCAATTAAGAAAGAAGATCCTTTGTCCATCTACATGCATTCTTCCATCCATTCTTCAAGGCAAGAGTTTATCAAGCATAACAACATTGAAGATCTTTGAGGATCATTTAGGGATCTATGAATTTGCAAAAGAGATCCTTGATTCCAAGATTAAAAGTCAACATACAAATACATACAGACATCTTCATAAACATCACAATCTCAATATTAGTTTATGGAGATATATACATTTATAGGGTAGATCTAATATTTACCTTACATTTACATGCTTTCCTTTCAAACAATTTCATTTCTATTTTAAGGTTGATTCCTCAACTAGGGTTTAACCAAGGAAAACCCCTTCAAACCAACACTTTCCCCTTTTTTTCTCTATGTGTATGAATAAGTGGCAAATGCTTTGGGACTAAATCCAAAAAGTATAGGATTTAATAGACATACTGCAATTGAATTTAGTTAAAAGTGTTGGAACAAGGCACCTTTTCACCCTCTTCCCGAGAGTAGCATGCCTTGGGAAACCTCTTCTCTGCAGATCAACTTAAAACCAAAATCACAAGTTAGTGTTGCTATATGGTTGTTGTTTTAGGTACATGTAGTTTAATATCTATTTTCTTTCAGTTTTTGTATTCCAAAACTTGTCAATTTTTTGCATATTTTGTCTTCTATATTAAACATTAGTCAATCATTATCCCTCTAATAAACTCATATATTAGATAAAATAATGAAGAATCATTACACTTTATTAGCACTAAAGTGCGTCATCTTTCTTTTGATTGTGCAATAGCAAAGAATTGGTTTGGTGTTGCACCAGGGAACCACTCTAGAACCCCTTGTTATTTTCCTAACCTAGTATCTTTTCTTATTACACATTTTGGTAAGCCTTAGTTTTATAAAAATACCACTCTAATTTTGGTGTTAGATTTACACTTTTTATTTGATGGAAATATGTTTTTTTAATTAGGTTTCATGTGAAATAATGCTTAATTCAATTTATGTTGCGTAAACTTGATGATTTTTTACATATTTATCTCTCTTTTTTTCCTTGTGCATGATTTTTATAACATTGAGTCCTACTGGTTTGGCAATGACTCTCCAGTCAACCTTTTGAAAGACCATGGCATAGCCCCCGTGGTGGTGAATTTGCATTTCAATCCATTGTGGAGTGGGTTGTAGAGGCAGGTTAGTTTTGGATCTCCAAAAGTCCTTAGATGATAGTTATAGCTTTAGATTATTCAGGTCATTCGTGTAGGGTGGAGAATGTATGTCGATTGTGGTGCTTAGAAAGGGTTATGTTTACACTTTATGGAGCTTTCCTAAGGAACTAATAGGCATTGATGATCAATCAGAATATATTATGGGTGATTGGATCCCACCTCTTACATACATGATATGACTTCATACCCACCTAGATATATGAGTTGTTGGTTGGTATTCAATGACCCACCTTTCTTTGTACCCACCTGTCAAGCACATCTGAACTATACTCCCCTAGCTATAGCATTATTATTAGAGAAGTCTTAGACTTATGGGTTCTTTTGATCTTGAGTCCTCTGTGTTTCCTAGGAATTTTTATGAAACAAACATGCCTACCAATGGCATTCCCACTATTTTTGAGCATCCTTATTCCCTCTCTTCTCATGATAAAAATGAAATCTTAAGAGTGTCTCATACCCAAGTGAAAAATATTTTTGATGATTTTGAAAGATTTGAGCAATGGTTAGGTCAAGAACACTCTAATGCAAAAGCCATCTCATTAGTAGAAATAATGAGGAATATGATTCATAATGATCTATAGCAATGTTAAACCCATTAAAGATAGTGCTCAAGATCTTGGTTTAACTCAACCTAGCATTAGTGTTGAACCTTCTATTCATATTCCTACTTCATTACCTAATGTTACTACTTATGGTCCACCTCTCATGACTACATCTATCTCAAACACTAATCCCATGTAATGCCCCCACTAGGGAATCCAAGAGATCTAATCTAAAACATGTTACTAAGTTTGCAAAATAATTTTTTTCTTTAATGTTTACAAATAATGATGAATAAAAAAGTGGAAGTAAAACATAAAGTCCATAAGAACATAAACATAAACATATATATAATCTCCAAAGGTAGATTACACATCTCAAGGGTTTCTTGACATAGAAACTATGAAATACAATTACAACCATGAATTACATATCACATCATAATTACATCTAAATAATAAAATACACATACTCCTCAAACATCCACTACACATGTCTCAAGGTATCTGATTGCAATAAATTAAAAAGTACAAAGAGAAGTATAAGATCAAGAATAGAACTCCAAGAAGATAGGAAAGGAAGTAACTACAACCAGGATCATCCAACACTAGAACAAGGATATTAGAGTCTCAAATGGTAAAAGAATCACTACCACCTGACCTTGTGGAAACTTGTGGTTCCACTCCCACTGTGTTGAGGAGATAACATCAAATCCCATATAGATAACAATACCATACAACCAGGTAGACTAAGAAAGGATCCTAGAAGCTCCTATCTAAAAGGTATAACTCATAAGACAAAGGTACACAAAATATCCCAGAGGCAACCAACACATGTAGGAAACCTAGAATGAAATCAAGGAAGTGTTGTCACACGAGTCAACTCTAAGGTCACCTAGTAGCCTCTCTGGACTCCGGTCCGTAGTGAATCTATGTGGATCAATAGTCCTCTCATGTAGACAAGGAAAGCTAACTATGCCAGACTCGCCATCACTACTGGACGGGCAAGCATCATCTCCCACTCCCATCCTTAGCCTATACTAGCACTCAAAGCATTGACGAGTAATCAATATCTTATTAATTCATTTTAATCTTCATTTAATTTAATATTGTCACTTGATTAAGTAACCTACTAAGATACCTAGGTAGCCACTTCTAGGCTCTGACGCCTCCAAAGTAATCCACTTCCCTTCTAACACCTAGATAACCTACCCTAGGTTTAACAATCTCAAATCATGACTCTAAGTCAACATAGTCTCATAATACTCAAAACTGGTTCCAATAAGTAATAGGAACACATAATATAAATTCCATCATAAAATAAATTTCATAAAGATTGGGTCTCATTTGATCAAGTTCATTCAAGTATGCAAAGCAAACAAACATAATCAATAATTCCTAATCCCACCTTTGGTAACAGTCCAAATGGGATGAGATACTAATTCCCTTTACACCCCAAACACATAAGACAAATAAAAAATACAATATAGAATTTAATATAATAAACCAATTTATAAATTTAATCATGAAATTAATTTATCCAATAATTACTAATAGACTATAATTACATTAAAATAATTAAATTCTAACCCTACAAATCAATTTATAACATCCACGAAATAAATTGATTCTAGGAATTAAAATTACTAACCCAATATAATTTCATAGTCTAAAAATACACCAATTGATTAAATTGATAAATAGCAACCCAATACTAAATTAATAAAATCCAGCCAATAGAATTAAATGAGCAATAAATAAATTGCATAAAATGCCCAAATAAAAAACATCCATATATAACATAACAAATTTTCCCATTTAAAAATGTATATACAACTAATGTAAAAATTGATTGTTATTTTCTAACAATAGAGAAACTCTCAATTTAATAACTGATTATTCAATATATATATATATACATATATATATATATATATACATATATATATATATATATATACATATATATATATATATATATATACATATATATATATATATATATATATACATATATATATATATATATATACATATATATATACATATATACATACATATATACATATATATATACATATATATACATATATATATATATATATGTATATATATATAATATATATATATATATGTATATATATATTCTAATATACAATACTTTTTAATCATTTAATAATAGAAAATAAAAAACAAAATTAACATTTAATTATTTTTTTTATTTTTATAAAAAAATTAAAAATAAATATTAAGTATTGTGGGGGTACCAACTGTCCCACCCACCTACTGTGTGACCGTACCCAGGGTACTGCACATGGCAATCCCAAGGGGGTTGCCCACAATAGTCCCAAAGGAGTTGTGTACGGCAGTCCCTTGGGCTGCCCACAATAGTCCCAAAGGGGTTGTGTGCAACGGTCCTTGGGCTATGCACAACAACCTTTGGGCTGCCGAAGATAAGCAGGGGGCTGGATTAAGTTAAGTTTTTTCTTTAACATATCAAAAATAATATTTTTAAATATATATATATATATATATATATATATATATATATATATATATATATATATATATATATATATATATATATATATATATATATATATATATTAATCAAAACACTAGTAATTTCATGTTGTTCTAAAACAACAAGCTATTTTTTTATCTTTATTTCTTTTCTAAAACTTGAGAACACAAAGAAGAGAAATGAAATAATATAGGAGATTATAATTTATTTTCAGAGGTAATTCTTTTTCTAACTGGGTAAGAAATAATTCAACTTGCATCTATTTTGAGACGGACAATTGAAATCCCTTATTCCATAAACAATCCGGGTGTTTTCTAAATCATTCTCTAGGGTTTAATTAAGATTTCACTTTCAATTTCGAATAATAGATCTAAATTTTCTCAAATGAATCTATAATTAATCTGAACCTAGGGTTTTCAAATAATTAACCTTTCACAGAATTAATAATCATTAATTTCTACTAATACTCATTAATTCAAAACCTTAATAAAAAATCAAGCAAGAATCAAAACAAGGATTGCATGTAAACTAAAATTTCCCTACAACCAAATTTAAAAAATTTCAAAAGAAGAGGAAACACATGAAACAATCCCAAACTTCCAGATCTGACAAGGATGAAGAATACACTCCTTTCAAAATTACATAAATACAATCACAAAGGTTATCAAACCCTTCCTTAAACACCAAAAATATAAATCCGACAATGACCGGAAACAAAGACAAATCCAAGCTTTCAAAAAATAGCACCAAATTGAAATCCTTCACCCAAAAATTCTCCAAACATGTGTGTTGAGAATAGTGGCCAAACCCTCACAATATAGGAAATTCAATTCCACATGCAAGGGTTGGAGCTCAACTCCACAGAGAGCCTTGTTTACATCAATTCCAAATTTCTCTTAATTTCAGTTCTGAACTGAAGCCTAATTTTCTAATTGCTCTTGTTGATTTTCAATTTTGATTGTGCAACTTAGTGCATTCTAATTAGTTTAAATAATAACATTTAGTCTACTTTAATTTTCCACATGCTATTTTAATTTCTCAATTAATAAATACCTTTTATTTGAAAAAGTTAAATTTACAACAAAATAAATCTAAAGTGGATGTATTTAATTAATTCTCATTAATTAAATAATTCTATTTTCACAATAAGCCTTTTAATTAAAAAATCATTTAATTCAATAATTATATTTAATTAATTAAATACTCTCACAATTAAATAGCTAAAAATAGCAAAAATCTAACAATACAACTGAGAGGGGGGGTGAATCAGTTGTATGAAAGAATATTAAACTTTAAACTTGAAGCTTATCAATATCAGATCCAATGAACACCAACACAACAAAACAATATTTTGGTTACGGGGAAACCCTTTTAAAGGTAAAAACCCGGGTGGGAATTAGCACCCACTAATGATGTACTGAGAGTATAGTAATCCTTGTTAGAAGATATAGCCTTGTTAGAAGCTTGTTACAACATTACAGTACACAGTCCTTGTTACAGGATAGACCTTGTTAGGAGTCAAGAACAAAAGGGGGCTCACTGCCCAAAGAAGATTAAGTCCACCTTCTGAACTCACTAGTTCGCAACAAGTGTATATGAAGAAATACACAATCTTTTGAACTGTTTGCCAACAACTGTCTTTGCTTGATTAGTTCCAATGAAGTCCACCAACAATCCTCTACTCTACATATAGCAGACACAAGCTCGCAACCTTCTTCTATCACATATATCCATCCATGTCTTTTCCAAACAAAAGACCTTACATTTATACCTTATTACTTTTTACCAAGATCAGGTCGGCCCATAAGGCTTTCCTAATTACAAATAATTACATAAGCCCTTGCTAAGATACACACGATATATAAAACAAGTTTACAATGATTATATTACAACAATTTAGGACCGACATCCTTGAATTATACTTGTCAAACAAAACACACACTTCATTTACTAAGTCGGCTTCATAATAAGCCATCGCCAAAGCACACATCATAGATGACATCACCAATCAATCTGTACCTTGCGATGACCAATGAACATCCATCAGTACCTCTTCTATCAGCCTTCAAGATCGCATACCTTGAATCCAATCCCTCTGATATCTATATCAAAAACTCAGAGACTAACTCTGTCAATTCTCACTGTCATAGTCCAGTGACCAGTATTTACCAAAACAACTATATCTTCCTTAATATGCATCCATTAATGATGCAATCTTAGATATAAAATCACAACATCCATTTGAACTCTCATCTGACTTCGCAGCATCTAAAACATCTGTACACCCTCCGTACACTGTGATTACTAGTCTGGTTTCTTCATACAAGCATATGTTGACATCAGTGACAAAACACAAATGACAATAGTATGAGTGCCCATTCAGTAACGTAGTGATTAAACATATTAAATGTCTTAATCATCGCCCATGCATTAGCAATATCCAACAATCTCCCCCTTTGGCATTGACGTCAACATATGGAAAAATCTTGTCCCAAAGTTGTATCAACCCAAAATTCCTTCAACTGAACAACCTCCCCAAACAGTGAGGATTTTCTCATAACATTACTCCCCCTTTGACAACAATGGAAAAGGGTGCCAACTACATTCACAGATAAAATTTCTTCCATGATCACTCCTCCTGAGGAGTAGATCCCTACATCCAGTCCAGAAAATGATGAGGCTCTGAGCACTTCTCGACTGATGCATCTCTGCATCATTTAGTTCTGACTAGGAGGGGCCTGAACCCCTAACATACCTCTAAGATATTCAAAGGTGTCTTTCGGTAGTGGCTTTGTAAATATGTCTGCAATTTGCTCTTTTGTACTGATATATTCAAGCTTGATTTCTTTTTCTGCCACCTTGTCTCTTAAGAAGTGATACTTGATAGAAATGTGTTTAGTTTTAGAGTGCATTACCAGATTCTTTGACATGTTTACTGTATCGGTGTTATCACAATGGATAACCATAGGCTCATTAAAAGTTATTCTAATGTTCATCAACATTTTTTTCATCCAAACAATTTGAGTGCAATTTATAGGAGTAGCAACATATTCTGATTCAATAGTAGATTGTGCTATACAATCTTGTTTCTTACTTAGCTAAGAAACCAACTTTTTCCCAAGGAAAAATGCACCACCACTTGTACTTTTTTGTCATCAATATTTCCTTCCCAATCAACATCAGTATAAGCATGAAGTTCAAAGCTATCACTTCTGTCATACCATAAACCATAGTCTATGGTTCCTCTAAGATACCTCAGTATCCTTTTCATAGCAGCTAGATGAGTCTCTTTGGGTTCTGCCTGATATCTAGCAACAATTCCAATAGCATTAGCAATATTTGTTCTGGTGTGAGTCAGATATTGTAGCCCTCCAACCATTGATCTATACAGAGTCTGAAAAACACATTTTGATTCATCATCAATTGTTAGCTTGTTTCCAGTCACCATAGGTGTTGCTACCAGTTTATTATCTTCCATACCAAATTTCTTAAGTAATTCTTTGAGATACTTGGTCCAAGAAATGAAAATACCATTCTCATTCTGAGTTATTTGCAGTCCAAGGAAGAATTTCATTTCACCTATCATGGACATTTCAAATTCACTTTCCATTTCTTTTGCAAATTTCTTACATAGATCATCATTACCTCCAAAGATAATGTCATCCAAAAATACTTCTACTATTAGAATTCCATCTTCAATAGTTCTCAAATACAAATTATTGTCTGCATTACCTTTTCTGAATCCAAGTCCAAGTAGATACTTGTCCAACCTTGCATACTAAGCCCTAGGAGCTTGCTTCAACCCATACAGGGATTTCTTCAATTTGCACACCATGTCTTTGTCTTCGCATAGAGGAAATCCATCTAGTTGTCCCATGTATACTTCTTCTTCAAGATCTCCATTCAAAAATGCAGATTTAACATACATCCGATATACTTTGAAGTTTTTATGTGCAGCATAAGATAGGAATAATCTTACTGCCTCTATTTTAGCAACATGAGCAAATTTTTCTTCAAAGTCTATGCCTTCTTGCTGTGAGTAACCTTTACACACTAGCCTTGCTTTGTTCCTTACAACTGTTCCTTCTTCATCCATTTTGTTTCTAACGACCCATTTAGTTCCTATAACATTTTTGTTTTTAGGTCTTGGAACCAATTCCCAAGTATTATTTTTCTTTATCTGATCCAATTCTTCTTGCATGGCTTTTATCCAAGATTTATCTTTAAAGGCTTCATCTGTATTCTTTGGCTTAATTTGAGAAATTAAACAAATTTCCTCTCTAACTTTAGATCTAGTTAGTACTCCCTAACTGGTATTGCCAATGATTTGATTTTCAGGATGGTTATTTTTTACATACCTTGGAGTTTTAGGAGTAGACTTGCTTGTTTCATCACTTTCTTCCTCAACAAGTTCTTCTTCTTTGATAGTAGTAGAGGTTTCTTTCACTTCTGATATCTGACTGCTATCATACATTCTTTCCTATATCTGAAATTTTTCATCTATTCTTACATTGTTACTTTCAACTATCTTCCTTAATCTCATATTGAAACATTTGTATGCCTTGCTTTTAACAGAGTAACCAAGGAAGATACCTTCATCACTTCTAGCATCACATTTCCCTATCTCATCATCCCTCTTGATATAACATTTTCTACCAAAAATTCTAAAATATTTTACAGTAGGAGTGTGATCAAACCATAGTTCATAGGGAGTCTTACTTGTGCCATCTCTGATCTGAATTTGGTTTAATGTGTACACTGTTGTTCCAATAGCCTCTCTGCAATGTACATGAGATATATTTCCTTCAATCAACATTGTCTTGGCAGCATCAAGTATAGTTCTGTTTGTTCACTCTGCTATCCCATTTTGTTGTGGAGTCCTAGGAGCAGATGTTTGTCTTTTTATTCCATGCTCTTCACAATATGAATTGAATAAATCTAATGTAAACTCTCCACCTCTGTCTGATCTTAAACACTTTATTTTCAGTCCTTATTCATTCTCTACTTTTGCTTTAAACAACTTGAATTTGTCAATGCTTTTGATTTCTCTCTCAAATAAGTAACCCACATCATTCTAGAAAAGTCATCAACAAAGAGTATGAAATACCTTTCACCGTAGTATGAATTTGTTCTTGTGGGCCCACATAGATCTATATGTACCAGATCCAACTTCCCTTTTGATGTAAATGTTTTGCTTTTATGACTATTTTTGGTTTGCTTTCCCATAACACATTCTCTACATATAGTGTTAGAAGGTTTCACAATCTTCAGCAGATTTCTTACTGCATTGGCCATGCTTGCTTTCACAATATTATCAAAGTTAACATGACAAAATCTTCTATTCCATAACCAACTATCATCTACCTTCACAACAAAACAAGAGGCTCCAAATGTGTTTAGTTCAAATACATTACCTCTAGATCTTGATCTGGTAGCAACCATTTTTCCTTCCTTGCTTCTGATAAAGCACTTACCATCAACAAAACTTAACTAAAAGTTTTTATCCATTAACTGCCCAACACTCAACAAGTTGTGTTTCAGTCCTTCAACAAGTAGTACATTGTCTGTATTGATCTTTCCATCTAGAGTGATGGATCCTACTCCTATGATGGATGTTGGGAGATTATCCCCAAACCTTACAACACCTCCATCATAATTTACTAATTTAACAAATTTATTCTTATCACCAGTCATGTGATGAGAACATCCACTATCAATTATCCATTCAATTTTCTTGTCAACATGAGATACTAAGGCTTTTTCCTCATGAACAGGTTCATCTTTAATAGCAACAAATCCAATCTCTTCATTTTCTAAATCATCATCTTCATCAGAGATTCCTTCACTGGCATAATAACATTCTTTATCTCTTCTAATCTTTGCATAGTCAGGCTTATATTTAGGAATTCTTGTAGGACATCTAGATGCAAAATGACTTATCTTATTGCATGAAAAACATTTCAAAGGTAATTTGCCTTCAAATTTTCCCTTCCCTCTTTTCTCTCTTTTGGCAATTAGTGCAACAAGTTCTCCCATCTTCTTTTCTTCTTCCATTATCTTTTCCCATTCCTCAGCATACTCACCAAGCTCTTCTCTTAGATCTTCTTTGCTTGTGCTTGGAAGTGAAGATTCTTTCTTGTGTGTAGATGCCCTAAAAGTAGATTCAACTTTAGGAGCATCTTCTCCCAATTCCACAGCTTCAAAAGTGGTTAACTTTGTGATGAACATCTCTCTGCTAAAGTTTGGAGTCAGGGGTATAGTTTCTTGAATAGACATTGCCTTGAATTTGTAAGTAGGAGTTAGAGATCTGAGAATCTTTGCAATGAATTCTTCTTCATTATAAGTACCTCCACAATTTATGATTCCAACTACAGCTTCTATAACCCTTCGAACATAGGCTTGAATGTTTTCATCTTCATTCATTTGCAAATTCTCCATCTTTGTCTTCCAATTTTGTAACTTCGCTTGTTTGGTATATTTGTCTCCTTCATAGAGTGCCTCCAAGCTGTTCCAAATATCATGTGCCAAATCCAGATCTTTAATTTTAGTAAACTCACCCTTAGATAGTGTGCTGATCAATGCTTCTCTTGCAACCATATTGCATGAAAATAGTTTCTTTTCATCATCGGTAGCTGACCCTAAGTCATTGTCAGCCTTCAAAGTTTCCTTCTTTTTCACAATCATCCAGTAGTCTATGCCCAAGCATATAAAATGTGTTCGCATCTTGTTTTTCCAACTATCAAAGTTTTCAGGATCAAAATTAGGACTATCCTTCCTATAGAATGCCATTTTCCAAGATCACCTCAAGCTTTTAAGCTTTCTCTTCAAGGACCACAAGCTCTGATACCAGTTGTTAGGATTAACAATCCATAATACAACTAAGAGGAGGGTGAATCAATTGTATGAAAGAATATTAAACTTTAAACTTGAATCTTATGAATATCAGATCCAATGAACACCAACACGACAACACAATATTTTGGTTACGGGGAAACCCTATTAAAGGAAAAAACCTCGGTGGGAATTAGCACCCACTAATGATGTACTAAGAGTATAGTAATCCTTGTTAGAAGATATAGCCCTGTTAGGAGCTTGTTACAACATTACAGTACACAGTCCTTGTTAGAGGACAGACCCTGTTAGGAGTCAAGAACAAAAGGGGGCTCACTGCCCAAAGAAGGTTAAGTCCACCTTCTGAACTCACTAGTTCACAACAAGTGTATATGAAGAAATACACAATCTTTTGAACTATTTTCCAGCAACTTTCTTTGCTTGATCAGTTCCAATGAAGTCCACCAACAATCCTCTGCTCTACATACAACAGACACAAGTTCGCAACCTTCTTCTATCACATATATTCATCCATGTCTTTTCCAAACAAAAGACCTTACATTTATACCTTATTACTTTTTACCAAGATCAGATCGGCCCATAAGGCTTTCCTAATTACAAATAATTACATAAGCCTTTTCTAAGATACACACGGTATCTAAAACAAGTTTACAATGATTATATTACAACAATTTAGGACCGACATCCTTGAATTATGCTTGTCAAACAAAACACACGCTTCATTTCCTGAGTCAGCTTCAGAATAAGGCATCACCAGAGCACACATCACAGATGATGTCACCAATCATTCCATACCTTGCACTGACCAATGAACATCCATTAGTACCTCTTCTATCAGCCTTCAAGATCACATACCTTGAATCCAATCCCTCTGATATCTATATCAAAAACTCAAAGACTAACTCTGTCAATTCTCACTGTCACAGTCCAGTGACCAGTCTTTACCAAAATAGTTGTATCTTCCTTAATATGCATCCATTAATGATGTGATCTCAGATATAAGATCACAACATCCATTTGAACTCTCATCTAACTTCGGAGCATCTGAAACATCCGTACACTATGATTACCAGTCTGGTTTCTTCATACAAGCATATGTTGACATCAGTGACAAAACACAAATGATAATAGTATGAGTGCCCATTCAGTAACGTAGTGATTAAACATATTAAATGTCTTAATCACCGCCCATGCATTAGCAATATCCAACAAGCTAAAAATAGCAAAAATCTAACTTATTTAAATTATGCAATTAATCTAAGTAAATTATCTAATTATAGAAATCATGTCAATAACCAAAATCAACTGACTTAAAGAACCACAACCATGCTCAAGAAAGGGACTATAAACTCATGTCACCTGGACAAGTTTGGAAAGGGTAAAATATAAGAATCTTGTCCACTATTTTAGGACAATATTATGGCTTAGGTTAGGATTTGGATCTGAATATTATCTCCCCTCTTTTACCATTGAGACTATCGATAGGGCACACACATCCTGACAATTTAGGGAAGTCGATGCCCGGTACCTGCAAACCTACATACAAGATATATATATATATATATATATATATATATATATATATATATATATATATATATATATATATATATATATATATATATATATATATATATATATATATATATATATATATATATATATATATATATATATATATATATATATATAGGGAGACTATCGATAGGGCACACACATCCTGACAATTTAGGGAAGTCGATGCCTGGTACCTACAAACCTACATACAAGATATATATATATATATATATATATATATATATATATATATATAATAAGCAATGGTGGGGATCTAGACATCGTGTGGATCCTGCAAGTAGGTAACTATGATTCTTCCCCTCAACCATATCAAACATGTCATACAGGAAAATAAAAGCATACATGATCACCATACACATGCAAGTATGGGGTAAGTATAATCATAATCATATGCATCATTTTAAAACATGTAAATCATCATCATAACTAACATCATCTAACTACATCAATATAACAACCACAATCATCCATTTATTAAAATCACCATGTAGTGCCATACATCCAAAACCATAATATAACTGAAATATTAGCACACACATAAAATTGGCCTAAAAGAGTTTGGGAATATTAAACTAAGAAGAAAACTATGGGTGGGCACTACATCCACCCCCCTAGAATTAGGCTTACTCCTGGAAGCCTACAAAAAAAATAGGGATATAAATCTCGTAATGTCACTATGTCCTCCCAAGTCGCTAATGACTCATCAGTAGGGTCCCATTGGACCCTTGCCTGCTCGATGGTGTGATCCCTGAGGGTCATCTTTTGCCATTGAAGAATGAGAATAGGCTCTAAATCTAGTTTCCCATCCTCTACTTGAAAATCATTCCAATCAAGTACATGTGCAACATCTGGTATTTACTGTCTAAGTAATGAAACATGGAAAACATCATGAATATGAGAGAAGCTGGGCGAAAAAGCAAGATGGTAAGAAACTGGTCCTATCCTCTCAAGAATATCAAAAGGTCCTACAAAAAAAGGTGCCAAATTTGAACCCTTTTCATAACAAATCAAACTCTTCTATGGATGCACTCTCAGGAACACCTTAACACCAACAACAAACTACTTGTCCACTTTGTGAGCATCTACATACTTCTTCTACTTGTCCTGAGTTGTGGTCACATGCTCACGGATGCGATCCATCTGTTACTCCTATCTCAAAGTGTCTCAGGACCTAACAAAATATGATCCTCTAGCTTATCCCAACTCAAAGGTTATGAGAGGGATGACCATACAAATCCTAAAAAGGAAACATACCAATAGAATTGTGATAACTATTATTATAGGAAAACCAAGCCAAATACAAATAGTCCTCCCAATGAGTTTGTCTATCCATTACATACATCCTAATAATATCCTCAAGCACCTAATTAACCCGCTCTGTCTGACCATTTCTCTTAGGGTGATATGTTGAACTGAAATTCAGATATGCTCCAAGATCATGCTGCAAGGAGGTCCAAAATACATATGTGAATATTGGATCCCTATCTGATATAATCCCATGGGGAATACCATGTAATCTCACAATATCCTACATGAAGACCCTAGCTACTAAAGTTGTTGTGTAGGATGCTCTCATAGGAGAGAAGTGTGTCACCTTGGCCAACCGATCAACGGTAACCATAATGGTATCATGTCTATGGGGAGTCACAGAAAAACCCATGATGAAATCCATCGAAATGATATCCCATTTTTATGAAGGAACGATATTCAGTTGTAAAAGACCCACTGGATGTTGGCAATCTTCCTTAACCCTTTGACACTCTAAACATTTGGCCACAAAATCAGCAATGTCACACTTCATACTAGACCAATAGTACAACTAACAAAAGTCTACATACATCTTCTTGACTCCTAGATGTGTCAAGTAAGGTGCATGATAAGCCTCATATAAGATCAAGGTACGAAGATCATTTGATGGGGGTACATATATCTGGCTCATGTATTACAAAATACCATCAAAGTCTAAAACATACTCTGAAAATATTCCCTCTAAAGGTCTCTCTAATTCAATCTCAGTTCTCACTTCCTTGTACCAAGTATCTGAAGGAAGTGCCTAGAGTATATGGCTCCACAAATCTACACCAAGAGTCAAAGTTGATATCTCGTGTCTCCTGCAACTCAAGGTGTCAGCTATCACATTTTCCTTACCTTGGATGTACTTGACCTCAAATTCATATTCACAAAGAAACTCCATCCATCACCTCTTTTTGGCATTTAGATTAGGCCAAGTAAAGATATGATGTAGGTTGTGATGATCAACATGAAGCTCAAACTGTTGTCCCAATATAAAATGTCTCCATTGGACCAATGTATGGACTACCGCTACCAACTCAAGGTCATGCGTAGGATAATTCAATTCATGCTCCTTGAGTTTGTGAGATTCATAAGAAATCACATGTTCTTCCTGCATAAGGATTGCTCCTAGACCTTCCAAAGAAGCATCAACACACACCATAAAATCACTTGTAGGATCCAGAATTGCTAGAATAGGTGCACTAGTCAGACACTTCTTGAGGTTCTGGAAAGCCTCTTCACACTTCTTTTTCCAAACATTCTTCTTTCCTTTCTACTGGAGATAAGTAATCTAATAAGAAACTCTAGAGAAGCTTTTGACAAACCTATGGTAGTATCCTATGAAGACCATGAAATGGAAAACTTCAAATACATTGGTGGGGGTTGGCCAATCAACTATAGCCTAAATCTTGGAAGAATCCACTGAGATACCCGCACCTGAAATTACATGCCCCAAATATTGAACTTCTGACTGAAAGAAGTCATACTTCGCTACATTAGCATATAACTGATTGTCACAAAGACACTACAAAACCACTCGTAGATGTTCCTCATGTTCTTCCATGTTTTTAGAGTATATCAATATGTCATCTAGGAAGACAAGAAAAAAATGGTCAAGATAAGAATAAAATACTCCATTCATTAAGAACATGAATACTAATCGAGCATTTGTCAAACCAAAAGGAATAACTGTGAACTCATAATGTCCATAGAGAGGGTGGAATGTTGTCTTGTGAATATTTGCATCATGAATGTGCAATTGATGGTATCCTAACTTAAGATCAATCTTGGAGAATATCTTAGCTCCTTTTATCTAATCAAAGAGATTGTTGATCCTTGGTAAAGGGTACTTGTTCTTGATTGTTACCTTGTTCAACTATTTGTAGTCAATGCACAAGCGTAAAGATCCATATTTCTTCTTAACAAAGAGTACAGGTTCTCTCCATGGAGAAACACTTGGATGAATGTTTCCCTTTGCCAAAAGATCCTCTAACTAAAGCTTAAGCTTGCTCAACTCCTAAGTGGTCATCTAGTAAGGATCTCTAGATATAGGTTGTGCTCCTGGAACAAGATCAATGCAAAAATCTATGTCACACTTGGGTGGCATACCAGGAATCTCACTAGGAAAGACATCGATGAATTCTTGAAGTATAGGATGATCAAGGTTCTTCTCCTCTATTTCTACTTCATCTAACTCATTCATGGTTACTGCAAATACCTGACATCCCTTTCGCCTGTTTCACTTGAGTTGCATAGTAGAAATCATACAAAGAGATATAGGGCACTGAATTCTCACTATCTCACAATCCTTACCAACATCATCTTTACATCTGATTAACTTTTGCCTACAATCAATGTTGGCTCAATGAGAACTTAACCAATCCATCCCAAGAACAATGTCATATGGTCCCAAAGGAATCACACAAAGTTCAACTATGGCGGTGAATTGACCTAGGTCTAATTCACACTTATGGACTAGAGAGTCTATTAAAATCTTTTCCCTAGAGGCCAACTCTACTTTCCAACCAATGTCTTGCTTTACTACCACTAGCCCATATCTCTCTACTATAAAAGGAGAAATAAAAGAATATGTAGCTCCTGAGTCAAATAAAATAGAAAGAGAAATAACTCTACTGGCTCTAGAAGTCTCTACCATAGTACCCTGATGCTGATGATGGTCCACTACTGCAAATACCCAGTGAGATATGTCGGCATCCCCTATAGTAGGCTTAGAAGTTATGGGTCTCTATCTAGAAAACTATGATGCACGCTGCGGGAAAATCACTACAATGTGACCATGTTGTCCACATGATAAGAAACCACTACCTCTACTATGACCTTTCCCAGCGGAGGGTGCACTTGACTACTAATAGTTGCCTCTACTTGCAACTGAATGAGTGCTTTGTGCAAGCTGGTTGCTCCAATTGTGCCTACTGTGCGAAAAGCTACAAAATTTCTTAGAGCGAGAACCACTATTATGTACTAGAGGATTAGTGCCCTTTTTTTGCTAATTTCAAAAATAGGGAGGGGGTTTCTTGAAGTTTCTTGCACCTTGATTCTGATTTCCTTTAAATCCTGAAGATGAAGGAACTCTTGTTTGAACCCCTATCTATCCACCATGTCTTGAGGCCAAATTTCCCTCAATTAAAGTAGCCTTAATAACTTCTTTCTTGAGGGTCTTGGGTTTGAGAAACAAAGCACCTCTAATAATGCGGCCATTGAGTCCTTTGATGAAATATTGTAACAAGAGTGGTGATTGATCATTGTATCCTACATAGGGCTTGAGCTCAAAGAAATATCGCTCATACTCCTAAATAGTCATGGACATCTACCACAGATTATGGAACTCATCTAGTGCCACTGCTATGATAGAAACCAGTTGCAGAAGTTTTCAAGGAAAAGCTCCCAAGTAATAGTCTCCATAGTAAGTCCAAGTTTTTTCTCCTCTATTTTCCACCATGAAGCTACAAATCCCTCAAGACTCATAGCGACACATCTTTCCTTAACATTAGTTTTAAACTATTGCATGGTGAAACAA
Source organism: Chamaecyparis obtusa (assembly GCA_027943335.1). Classification (NCBI taxonomy): domain Eukaryota; kingdom Viridiplantae; phylum Streptophyta; class Pinopsida; order Cupressales; family Cupressaceae; genus Chamaecyparis; species Chamaecyparis obtusa. Next base: position 21,591 of record BSBK01000493.1, on the reverse strand, counting down.
TGATCCAAAGCAATGAGCCAAGTCTCTACCTCAAACTTGGTGCCAATACCATTAAAAGGGGGTGTTTGTTCTCTTAGATGGTCTCCCATTTTATTAGCCTTTACGACTCCCTGACTGAAGGTAGTGTCCCTATTTTTCAGACTCTGAGATCTCTTTCTCTCCTCATTATCAAAATGATGGGATACTTCTTGATTGGCCTTGGTTTACACATGTAGGTGCTCTAAAATGGTCTTGAGGTTCTGCATGGCATTAAGTTCTCCTGAGTCACCATGTTGTTCTCTACCATCCTCTTCCCTAATCTCCTCAACTCTCTAACTAATAGGAGGGATAGGAAGTCTACTTCTTCCACGTCCCCTACTATGGTCTCCACTTCAACCTCTAGCCATGAATCTAGTCTTAGTGACCATCTTTCCTACAACGTAGAATCAAGAAGGACAAAATAAATCAAACATGATAAGATTGCAAAAAAAAACAATAGTCTAAATAACAAGTGTGTTATATGTCTAAGTTTTGTTTTCAAGTTTTGACCACTAGACAATGAATGGGTGTATAATATTCCCAGAGCTACCAGTGTTTAAAACATGGGCTCTGATACCAAGTGTAATGCCCCTGCCAGGGAACCCAGGATATATAACCTAAAACATGTTACTAAGTTTGTAGAATAATTATTTTTCTTAAATGTTTACAAACATTGATGAATAAACAAGTGGAAGTAAAACATAATGTCCATAAGAATATAAATATAATCTCCAAAGGTAGATTACACATCTCAAGAGTTCCTTGATGTAGAAACTACAAAATACAATTTTATAATAATGAATTATATTTTACATCATAATTACAACTGAATGATCAAATACACATACTCATCAAACATCCATTGCACATGTCTCACAGTATGTGATTAAAATATATTACAAAGTACAAAGAGAAGTATAAGATCAAGAATAGAACTCCAAGAAGATAGGAAAGAAAGTAACTACAACCAGGATCATCCAGGACAGGAACAAGAATATCAGAGTCTCAAATGGTAAAATAATCACTACCACCCGACCTCATGGAAACTTGTGGTTCCACTCCCACCGTGTCGAGGAGATAATATCAAATCCCATACAAATAAAAATACCATACAATCAAGTAGACTAAGAAAGGATCCTAGAAGCTCCTATATCAAAGGTACAACTCATAAGACAAAGGTACACATAATATCCCAAAGGCAACCAAAACATGTAGGAAACCTAGAATGAAATCAGGGAAGTTTCATCATATGAGTCAACTCTAAGGTCACCCGGTAGCCTTTTGGACTCTGGACCCTAGTGACTCTATGTGGATTAGTAGTCCTCTCATGTAGACAAGGAAAACTAACTATGCGAGACTCACCATCACTACTGGATGAGAAAGCATCTTCTCCCACTCCCATCCTTATCCTATACTAGCACTCAAGGCATGGACGAGGAATCATTATCTTATTAATTCATTTTACCTTCCATTTAATTTAATATTATCACTTGATTAAGTAACCTACTAAGGATACCCAGGCAGCCACTTCCAGGCTTTGGCATCTCCAAAGTAAGCCACTTTCCTTCTAACACCTAGATAACCTACCCTAGGTTTAACCATCTCAAATCATGACTCTAAGTCAACATAGTCTCATAATGCTCAAAACTAGTTCCAAGAAGTAATAGGAACACATATTATAAATTCCATCATAAAATCAATTCCATAAAGGTTGGGTCTCATTTGATCAATTTCATTCAAGTATGCAAAGAAAATAAACATAATCAATAATTCCTAATCTCACCTCTGGTAATAGTCCTACTAGGCTAACATACTAATTCCCTTTACACCCCAAACACATAAGACAAATAAAAAGATAAACAATAGAATTTAATTTAATAAACCAATTTACAAATCTCATCACGAAATTAATTTATCCAATAATTACTAATAGACTATAATTACATTAAAACAATTAAGTTCTAACCCTACAAATCAATTTATAACATCCACAAAATAAATTGATTCTAGGAATTAAAATTACTAACCCAATATAATTTCATAGTCTAAAAATACACCAATTGATTAAATTGATAAATAGCAACCCAATACTAAATTAATAAAATTCAGCCAATAAAATTAAATGATCAATAAATAAATTGCATGAAATGCCCAAATAAAAAACATCCATATATAACAGAACAAATTTTCCCATTTAAAAATGTATATACAACTAATGTAAAAATTGATTGTTATTTTCTAACAACAGAAAAACTCTCAATTTAATAATTGATTATTCTATATATATATATATATATATATATATATATATATATATATATATAGACACACACACACACACACACAATACTTTTTAATCATTTAATAATAGAAAATAAAAAATAAAATTAACATTTAATTGTTATTATTATTTAAAAGAAAAAAATTAAAATAAACATTAAGTACTGTAGGGGGACCCACTATCCCACCCACCTATCATGTGGTAGTACCTAGGGAACTGCACACGACAGTCCCTTGGGCTATGCACGATAGTCCCAAATGGGTTGCATGACAGTCCTTGGGTTGCACAAGACAGTCCCAAAGGGCCTGTGTGTAGCAGTCCATGGGTTGTGCACAACAGTACCAATGGGTGTCGTGTGGTAGTCCCTTGGGTTGTGCACGACAGCCTTTGGGGTTGTCGAAGATAAGTGGGGGGCTGGGTTAAGCCTGCCTCCCCAAACAATTTTTTTAAATTAAGGTTTTTTCAACAGATTTTCAAAAACAATATTTTTTTAATTAATTTTTTATATATATATTTTTAATTTTTTAATCAAAACATCAATAATTTCATGTTCTAAAACAATAAGCTTTTTTTTATCTTTATTATTTTTTCTAAAACTTGAGAATACAAAGAAGAGAAATGAAATAATACAAGAGATTATAATTTCTTTTCAGAGGTAATTCTTTTTCTAACTGGGTAATAAATAATTCAACTTGCATATATTTTGAGATGGACAATTGAAAGCCCTTATTGCATAAATAATCTGGGTGTTTTCTAAATCATTCTCTAGGGTTTAATTAAGCTTTCAATTTCAATTTCGAATACTAAATCTAAATTTTCTCAAATGAATCTATCATTAATTTGAATCTAGAGTTTTCAAACAATTAACCTTTCACAGAATTAATAATCATTAATTTCTACCAATACTCATAAATTCAAAACCCTAATAAAAAATCAAGCAAGAATCAAAACAAGGATTGCATGTAAACCAAAAATTCCATACAACCAAATTTCAAAATTTTCACAAGAAGAGGAAACACATGAAACAATCATAAACCTCCAGATCTTATAGGCACAAAGAATACACTTCTTTCAAAATTACATAAATACAATCACAAAGGTTATCAAACCCTACCTCAAACACCAAAAAGATAAATTTGACAATGACCAGAAATGAAGACAAATCTAAGCTTTCAAAAAATAGCACCAAATTGAAATCCTTCACCCAAAAAATCTCCAAACCTATGTGTTAGGAATAATGGCCAAACCTTCACAATATAGGAAATTCAATTCCACATGCAATGGTTGGAACTCAACTCCATAGAGAGCCTTGTTTACATCAATTCCTAATTTCTCCTAATTTCAGTTCTGAACTCAAGTCTGATTTTCTAATTGCTCTTGTTGAAATTACTTAGCTCAAAATTGACTAATTCTTTAAATTTAATTTATTCAATTTTGATTGTGCAACTTAATGCATTCTAATTAGTTTAAATAATAACATTTAGTCTACTTTAATTTTCCACATGCTATTTTAATTTCTCAATTAATAAATACCTTTTATTTGAAAAAAGTTAAATTTACAACTAAATAAATCTAAAGTGAATGTATTTAATTAATTCTCATTAATTAAATAATTCCATTTTCACGATAAGCCTTTTAATTAAAACTCATTTAATTCAATAATTACATTTAATTAATCTTTAATTAATTAAATGGCTAAAAATAGAAAAAATCTAACTTATTTAAATTACCCAATCAATCTAAATAAATTATCTAATTATAGCAATCACATCAATAACCAAAATCAACCGACTTAAAGAACCACAACCATGCTCAAGGAATGGACTATAAACTCACTTCACCTGGACAAGTTTGGAAAGGGTAAAATATCATAATCTTGTCCACTATTTTAGGACAATAGTATGGCTTAGGTTAGGATTTGGATCTGAATATTATCTCCCCTCTTTTACTGTTAAGACTAGTGATAGGGCACTCTCATCCTAACAATTCAGGAAAGTTGATGCCCAGTACCTGCAAACCTGCATACAAGACCAACATATATATATATATATATATATATATATATATATATATATATATATATATATATATATATATATATATATATATATATATATATATATATATATATATATATATATATATATATATATATATATATATATATATATATATATATATATATATATATAAGCAATGGTGGGGATCAAGACATCGTATGGATCCCGCAAGTAGGTAACTATGACTCCACCCCTCAACCATATCAAACACATCATACAGTAAAATAAAAGCATACATGATCACCATACACATGCAAGTATGGGATAAGTATAATCATAATCATATGCATCATTTTAAAATGTGTAAATCATCATCATTACTAACATCATCTAATTGCATCAATATAACAACTATAATCATTCATTTATTAGAATCACCATGTAGTGTCATACATCCAAAACCATAATATATCTGAAATATCAATGCACACATAAAAGTGGCCTAAAGAAGGTTGGCAATATAAAATTGAAAAGAAAACTATGGGTGGGTACTACATCCCACACATGTTGGTCTTGGAAGTATTCCTAATCTTATTATTCTCACTCCTTAAAGTTTTCTATGTTAATTACATCCACCATCCATGCCTACCTAAAACAATGTGATATTTTCATACTCAAATGTTCCTTCCATTTCTTACAATATTCCAAACCTTTCACATATGTCTCATACCAACCTTCTAAATCCACTATCAATAGCTTTGTTCAAACTATTTCATCCTTGCGAAAAAAAATTGCCTCCATAACTCAATCCAAACTCAATATTCCCACTTGTGGTAGTGCTATCCCTTTTTAAAACCCCATTCTATATATTTAATAAACTAAAATAAGATAGTTCTATATGTTTTTAGTCATCCATAAAATATATTTCAATATCTAGATTTAGGTGAAAGAAAATTATATATCACGGGGATAAAAACTAGATAGCCTTCATATATTTATCCTAATTTTGGACTTATGTTGTCTTTAATACATTATTAGTATATAAGTGGTATGTTTATTCATAAAAATGTGGATCAACTTAAACCTAACTTGATCATATCCTCAACATGCATCTTTAGAGACTGGTTTTGATTTTTTACTTTTTATTTTTCATCGTAGGTCAAAAGTAGATAATTATTTACTATTATGCTAATTATTTGACTATTGAAATAAAATATGGCAACCATTTTGATAGGATTACTAAATTAAAATAAAATATTTCTATATGTTTTTATCATCAATAAATTTCATCAAGTGGATATATGTCAATATTAAAGTTTAAGCGCAAGAAAATTATATATCATGAGATTAAAAATTTATAGCTTTCATATTTTTCTTGATTTTGGACTTATGTTGATTGGTGTGTCTTTAATGCAATGATTAGCACAACGGTTATGTTTCTTCATAAAAATTGGTGATTAACTTAAACCTACCTTGATAATATCTTGAAAAAACACCTTTGATGATTGGTTTTGATTTTTACATCTTTTTTAATTTTTCCTCTAGTTCAAATCCACCAACATAGAAATGAATTCAAAACTTTCAAATTTAAATATGGACCTAAATTGATTCATTCTATACTAACTATTTCTTGTCAACTTTATTAAACAATGTGTTAATTGTCTTATATGATTTGTTATATAATTGGAGAGTGTACCATCCTAAATTGTAAGCACCTATAATTAGATGCTCAATTAGGCCTCATTTTTGCATTCTTTAGATTTCATGTTTGTTATCCTTGATCTAGCTACCTATCGATTTCTTTTATGGATTCTTTCTTCCTTCTCAATTTTAATTTGGGTCTCTTATTATGAGAAGAGGACGCCTTGGGTATCCTCTTCCTTGATATTTGGCCCCAAATTAGACCTAGGGGCTCATCTTATGGTTTAAGCAGTTTGTTTCTATATATGTCAACCTCCTCCAAGTTTTGAATTGTGAAATGTTGTGAGAGGTATAAAATAAACTTATCTCTCCTCATTTGGATATCCATAAGTAATATTTCAAGAGCATTCTCAAGATTTGAAGGCAAGCATTTGAGCATTAAACATCAAGACTCCATTCCAAGAATCTTTGAAGGAAATCTTCTCCATTGTAGCAAGATTATCTCCCATCATGGCTAAGTAGAGGAGGGCACAATCAAGCAAGAAGATCCTTTGTCCATCTACATGCATTCTTCCATCCATTCTTCAAGGCAAGATTTTATCAAGCATAACAACATTAAAGATCTTTGAGGATCATTTACGGATCCATGAA
>BSBK01000493.1:2500-10000 GCA_027943335.1 Chamaecyparis obtusa | reverse complement strand
CCTCACAACTACCACACTTGGAAAGGACAAATGACCAGATTGCTTATGGTAAAAGGGTTATGGTCACGCCTCGATGAGGCTCCGCTAGTTCTACAGAGGCCTTATGAGGCTCTTATGTAGAGAAATATAATGGATGAGGCAATGGGCCTCATTGCACTGAATATTTTAGATGGGTTGTTGTTCCACCTGGATGGTTTGACCACACCCAGGGCTGTGGAGCAAGTTTTCCACCTTGTTTGGCACAATGAATGAGTTTAGGGTTCTACAGATATATGCAAAGTTCACCTCCTTGGTACCTGAATCATTCACTAGCATTGAGGACTTCTTGATGAAGTTCAAGTCTCTTCGATCTATTTTATAGGTTTCTGGAAAGACGAAGTCAGATGATGAGCGTATCTTTCTAATAGTCTCAAAGGTTCAAGATCCTTATCAGATTTTCACTTCTACCTTCTACTCCACTATGGATGCATTGGGTGCATGACATGTTATGCCCTCTTTTGTGACATTCTATGACAGGTTGACTCATGAGCAGTCCAAGCTCACTTATATGGATTCACTTATAGGTTTGTAGTCACAGACATTGCTTGCCAAGACACCTTAGGGTACATAGAAGTAGAAGTCGAAGCTGAAGCAGATATCAGATTCCTCTTCTTAGCCCACCATCTTCTTCTAAGAAGGAGAAATAGAAGACTAAGAGCCCTACATGTTCCTATTGTCAGAAGGGTGTTGGACCACAACTGATTTGGAATCTGATTGAAGAATCCATGATTTCAAGATCATTGAGGAGTTGCTGATTAGATATGTAATATGATTAAATCAGTATTATGTTGTCATTGATGTCAACTAGCTTGAAAACACTTATCTTGTGAGTTACTATACCGAGACATCTGAAGAAATGTGAAAGAGATGAAGAACAGAGAAATCTACATGAGGAAAGAAGTACATGACAAATGAGGATAAGGAACACATTGAGTAACTTGTTGATGAGTCTATGACTTGATGATATTGACTTTATTATGTTGCATTCATCTATGATGAATTATAGAGCTGAAAGACACAAAGCAATGTTGTCGGTAAATGAAGCAATTCTAGTATACATCGACAGAGTGTAGTGTATACGAATCGCAATATTAAAGAAATAGTTTTGAATTATACATTTTGTTTTGGGACACTAGATAACTGATTCACCCCCCTCTCAGTTATTCTAACAATTGGTATCAGAGCACTAGTTGCTTGGAACAGAGTTTTAAGCACTTAAGCATAAAGGTCTCAAGATGTATAAGAGGGAAGTACCGAAACTAAACAAAGAGAACTTTACAGTATGGCAAAGCAAAATAAAGCTGCACATATTTGAAATTGGGAACTCTGCACTAGATTTGATGGAGAATGGCTACATACAACTACCCACTGGTCCCTTAACTCTTGATCAACTGAAAGACAAGCATGAACAAAATGTTACTATGATGGAACTTGTTGCTGCCTATACCAACGCTGAATTTGAAGATATCAAGACATGCACGACTGCCAAAGTAATGTGGGATAAGTTAACACAAATATACAGTGGAGATCTGAATGTCAAAAGAGCCCGAGCTGAAAGTCTGAGAGGTAGATTTGATGATATGAGAATGAAAGAAGGTGAGAACATTGTCCAATATTGAAATAGACTCAAAGAGGTGGTACATGCTATTAGAGCATCTGATGGAGTAATTGATGATGAAACAGTGATAAGCAAGATTCTCAGAACTTTGCTGCCGATTTATGCAATCAGGATTTCTGCAATTCATGAAACAAGAGCTACATCCAATCTTACTCTTGACACTCTGATTGGTAAACTTACAAATTTTGAATTAAACAACTTTGATAACAGTGTTGTTCCTTCTGTTGAATCTGCTTTCATGTCTTCTTTGAAGATTGGAAAGTCTAGCAGGATAGTAAGAATTGTGATAGTGATGACAATACCGATGATGAACTTGATGAGCTTGAAGCACTTATGGCCAGAAGATTTCCCAAAGGAAAAGGAAGGTATAGAGGTAAGCTACCATTGGCATGCTTTAACTGTAAAGAAGTAGTCATATCACTGCTAGATGTCCTTAGAAGAAAGATGATGATAGATCCAAAGACTGATCTGAAGGAAGCTATGGGAGAAGAGTCAACAGAGGCTCCTGACACTACAATAGAGACAATCAAGATGAAAAAGGCAAAAAGGTATGTTACATAGCCAAAGATATTGAAACTGAATTTGATTTTGAAGATGACATAGAAGTTGTATTTGTTGCTATGAAAGATGACTCAAAAGAGGAAGCGAAACATGAAGATACAACACTGATCTCTAAAGTAAGAAGAAATGATACATGGATCATAGACAGTGGTTGTACACATCATATGACTGGTGATGTAGAGAAATTTGATCACCTTGTTGAATATAATGGAGGATCTGTAAGAATGGGAAATGATGCACCTTGTATGGTAAGAGGTAAAGGCTCACTAATGATCAATGAAAGATTACAATGTGAAAATGCATACTGGGTAGATGGATTGAACTATAATTTGTTAAGTGTGGCTCACTGAACAATTCAGGCCACCGACTGGCTTTTGAGAGCAAAAAGGTGAAGATCTATGATGATGGAGGAAGACTTGTTGGAACTGGTACAACAATCCAGAGGTAATCTATTCTATCTTGATATGGATCAATCTTCTTGTTTGTTAATAAAGGATGAAGATGCTTGGTTGTGGCACAAAAGGTTATGCCATGTGAACTTTGACAACATGATCAAGATTAGTAGAAAGAAAAGAGTTAGAGGATTGCCTAACTTGACAAAACCTGAACATGCCATGTGCCATGAATGTCAGAAAGGTAAGATGACTAAGTCTAGTTTTAAAAGCAAAGACTATTCAACAAAGAAGATACTTGAGTTGGTTCATATCGATCTATGTGGTCCTATGAGAACTCAGAGCTGTTCTGGTGATAGATATTTTATTCTTTTTGTTGATGACTATACTAGACTGATGACTGTTATGTTCCTAAAAGAGAAATATGGAGCTTTCAAAATGTTTAAGTGGTATAAAGATAAGGTAGAGAAGGAAACCAGAAAGGAAATAAAATGTTTAAGATCTGATAGAGGAGGTGAATTTATCTCTGATGAATTTACTGATTTTTTTAATAAGCATGGAATCAAAAGATAGGTATCTACACTGAGGACACCTCAGCAAAATGGCATTGTTGAAAGGAGGAGTAGGTCTATAATTGAGTGTGCTAGAAATTTGATGATATAGAAGAATGTTGCTCAAACATATTGGAGGGAAGCTTTCAGCACAGCTGTGTATGTTCTTAACCAAGTACAACTGAAGGACTCCAACCGAACACCTTATGAACTATGGTTTGGACACAAACCTATTGTAAGTTATTTTAGAATTTTTGGAAGTAAATGCTTTATTTTGAAAGAAGAGAGAAATGGAAAATTTGATTCTAGAGGAGATGAAGGGATATTTCTAGGATATTCCACTACAAGTAAAGCATACAAATATTTGAATAAGGCTACAAATAGATAGTTGGAAGTACTAATGTTTGTGTTGATGAGTTTAATGACAAGTACATAGAGGAAAGTACAAATGAACCAGAAGACTATGGTAGATTCACTTACATTGAACATCCAGAGTATCTACCAACACCACAAGCTATGACAATCGATTAGCAGGGAAATAATGTAGGACAATAGGCAACACAAACCAAGGAACAAAATGGAGCTACCGAGCAAGGAAATGACCCTGAACAGGGTGAGCAAGAAAGGAGAAATCAAGTTCTAGCTATTTTTGTCAGAAGACATCATCCTGAAACACAAATCATTGGAGACAGACATGCTGGAATGCAAACTAGAAGCAAAACAAGACAAGGTACATGTCTAATTTGTGAATTTGAACCTAAAACTGTGAAAGTTGCATTAGAGAATGAAGAATGGGTTAATGCAATGAAGGAGGAAATAGAGAAAATAGAGAAGAATAAAACCTATTCCTTAGTACCCTGATCAAAAGATAAGAATGTTATCGGTACTAAGTGGATATACAGGAATAAATTGAATGAAAATGGCAAAGCCACAAGAAATAAAGCTAGATTGGTATGCAAGGGATATGCACAGGAAGAAGGCATTGACTATGGTGAAACATTTGCATCTGTTGCTAGATTAGAAGGAGTTAGAATGCTACTTGCATATGTTGCACACAAGAAATTCAAAGTCTATCAAATGGATGTGAAGTCATCATTTTTAAATGGTATACTTGAAGAAGAAGTCTACATTGAACAACCTGAAGGATTTGTTGATCCTGACAATAAAGACATGGTATGTAGATTACATAAAGCTTTATATGGTTTGAAGCAAGCACCAAGAGCATGGTATGAAAGACTGCATACTTACTTGTTAAGTATTGGATTTGTTAGAACGAGTGAAAACAACAATCTATATGTGAAAGGTGATACTGATAATACTATTATCATTGCTGAAATATTTGTTGATGATATTATCTTTGGAGGCTTAGATCTAGTCTGTAAGGCATTTTTTGATGAAATGCAAAAAGAATTTGAAATGTCTATGTTCGGAGAGATTAAGTTCTTTCTTGGATTACAAGTGATTCAGCGGAGTGATGGAATATTCATCACACAATCTAAATACATAAAGGAAGTACTGAAGACATTTGGCATGGAAGATGCTAAACCTATGGGAACACTGATGGCTACTAGATGCAAATTGACAAAGGAGGATGAAACTACAAAGGTAAACCAAACACTTTACTGATCCATGATTGGTAAGTTAATGTACGTAGTTCATAGTAGACCAAATATAGCACATGTTGTGGGAATTGTTGCAAGATTTTCTGCTAATCCTAGAGAATCACACATGATAGCTACAAAAAGGATCTTAAGATACTTGAAGAAAATAGAGAATTATGGATTATGGTATCCTAAGGAAGGGAAGTTTGAACTAAAAGTTTACACCGATGCTGATTGGGATGGAAATGTGGATGATAGAAAAAGCACCACCGGAGGAGCATTTTTCTTTGGTGAAAGACTTATAACCTGGACAAGTAAAAAGTTGGCTTGTATTTCTCAGTCTACATCTAAAGCAAAGTATGTTTTTGCTACTACTAATTGTTCAAACATTGCATATATCAAACAAGTGTTGGAAGGAATGAATGAGGTAATCACTAACCTGGTGATTATATATTGTGACAACACTAGTGCTATAAATATTTCAAAGAATCCTGTGATGCATTCTAAGACAAAGCATATATCTATTAAGTATCATTACTTAAGAGAAAAAGTGCAAGAGAAGAAAGTGAAGTTAGAATTTGTCACATCTAAAGAACAACTTATAGATATTTTTACAAAGCCTCTATCGAAGGACACATTTGAATACTTAAGGACTAGACTTGGGGTCCGTCCCTGTCTATGGGTCACTAAGGTGATCTGGATGTTGCATCAGCCTATTTTTATCAGAAGATCATTCATGTTGATGCAACATAGTTCACACTTTGAATCATGTTCAAGGTTGTGATTAAGTTTGAGAACTTGAACCGATTGGGATATCAGTATTCAAAGATACAGAGGAAGACATAATTGTTTGTTTATTTGTTTCTTTGGAATTGCTATCAAAGGGAGAGATAAATAATATGAAAAGGAACAAGCACTGATGAGAATTATCTAAGGGAGAGAAAATCTGAATGAGACAGAGTATTGAAGATCAGTTACAGAGAACAGAAGTAGGAACATGAGAACTGAAAAGAACACAACTACAGAATGGTAAAGCTGTATTATTTAATGCTAGTTTAGTAATGTAGTGATTAAACATATGAAGTCTATTCGACTTACAAACATTTTGTTTACAAAGTTGTAGAATATATTTTTGGTATGTGTATGGTACATTCATATTACTTGAGTTGCCATCAATGCCAAAGGGAGAGATTGTTGGACCACAACTGATTTGGAATCTGATTGAAGAATCCATGATTTTAAGATCACTAAGGAGTTGCTGATTAGATATGTAATATGATTAAATCAGTATTATGTTGTCATTGATGTCAACTAACTTGACAACACTTATCTTGTGAGTTACTATACTGAGACATCTGAAGAAAGGTGAAAGAGATGAAGAACAAAGAAATCTACATGAGGAAAGAAGTACATGACAGATGAGGATAAGGAACACATTGAGTAACTTGTTGATGAGTCTATGACTTGATGATATTGACTTTATTATGTTGCATTCATCTATGATGAAGTATAGAGCTGAAAGACACAAAGCAGTGTTGTTAGTAAATGAAACAATTCTAGTATACACCGACAGAGTGTAGTGTATACCGATCGCATTATTAACTGAGCAGTGTTCACCGATGCATTTCTTTGTTAACCAAGTGAAATAGAATGAATTAAATGATTAGTTTAGCTGATAAGATTGATGAGCTGGCAAGAGTATAACATGAAGGTAATAGATAATGTTTGTTACATAGATCGACGGTTGATGAAATTCAGGAAAGATCTAAAGGATGAGAATCAAACGTGTTATTGACACAAGTACCAAGAAAGTTTGAAGCGGAAAAATCTATGAATGTGGTTAAGTGGAAAAATTTGATGGTGGAGAAGAAAATGATTTACCCATCTATATAAGAGAACATAATTTATTTATGATTATGCCAGAAGAAGAAGAAGCTATAGGAATATCGTGTGAACAAGGTTTTCATGCATTCTGATCATACTGGTTGAGTAAGAACCGAGCTGCAGAACAATTACTGAGCTACAAAGAGCAATTATCGACAGATAATAAGTTGATACGGTATTGAATCTGAAGTGTAATATTGATCAGAAGGATTTGTATGGACTGAATATTGATCTATAATCTGCAATTGAAGTTGTATTAAGGCAGGTCATTTACTGTTACATATTTAACCATTGTATACAGTCAAAATCTCTTAACCGAGTGGACTCTAAACGTCTTATGATGTATCATTCATAGAATGAACATTGTTATCCTATCAACCCCATAGTGAATGTTGGTTGGATGATAACTTCTAGTCTAAAATCCCTCTAACAAGGTCACACCTGACAATGTGTTTGTAACCTTTAACAGGGGTTGGGTCTTAACCAACCTCACTTCAGAAGAGTGAACAATTTTGGGTTGCCGGTCCTAGGTGGTTTTTCCTTTACAGGGCTTTCATGCTAAATCTCTTGTGTTATGTGTTGATTGTGATATTTGTTTGTTATCATTCTTTACATGTTACATGTTAGATTTGATCGATAACTGTTATAGTATTTGACTGGTAATCAGTAAAAGTGCAGACAGTGAAAGTTATTATTGTTTACCGACAAGCAAAAATTGAAAAAATAGTTTTGAATTATACATTTTGTTTTGGGACACTAGATAACTGATTCACCCCCCTCTTAGTTATTCTAACAAAGGGACCTCATGATGAGTCACATTGTTTTCAGAAGAGATTTGATGGCTATGAGAAACA